>LPNX010007437.1:224905-252185 GCA_001517045.1 Pseudotsuga menziesii | reverse complement strand
CTAGTCGACTTGATGCCTAAGTCTAGGAAGCCGAGCCTTTTATAGAAAATGACCATGCTAGCACATTTTTTACAATTTCCCCAAGGGGGTATGAACATGTGTTACAAAAAAAAAATTAAATAGACTCCTAGAAAAGCTTGGCGGACCTCTGAACTCTAAAGAATGAACAAGTATACTTGTTCCACTTTGCCAGCTCGCTTGAAAAATCCACCAAGTACAAATTATGTGGTAATAAACCTATGCTAGTATTTGGGGTTAGTTAGGTCGTCCTAGTTAGCATTAGAAATTTTTTGGCTAGGGTCTCTCTCTCAGTTAGTCTAGGTTCGTTTACTGTTGGACCTAGGAAACCTAAAAGAGGAACTCTTTCTAGTAGTGACATGTTGTGCAAAATTAGTTGTCGATTCCTTCCCTATACATTGCCCTCTAGGTTATGCATAAACATGTCTCATTAGCTTCACTCACGTGCATTAGATAGACTCCTAAGGAAGAAGAATTAAAGGTCCAAAATGAAGTTATATGCCAAAAGGAAGAAATACAACCATCCATAGCAAGAGATACTCCACTTCAATTACGAAACAATGGCAATAGCGAAAGTTTTGGGATAAAAAACCCGTGATGTCATTGGTGGGAAACACAAGAAAGATGGAACCAAGGACATTAAAAATCAAGGGAAGCATAAAGAATAAAAATATCACTATCCTTGTAGAATTTGGAAGTACATACAATTTTGTGAATATCAATCTTGCAAAACAACCAAACCTTTTTGTATACCCTATGAAGGATTTTGTTGTTAAGGTTGTCGATGATCAACAAGTCAAATGAATAGGAAGGTGTCATAAAGTTTCTATACCAAGACAAAAGTTGGAGCTGCAAAATGGATGTTACTCTTTGCCACTTAGTGGGATGGATATGGTGTTAGGAGCATAATGGTTAATGAACTAAGCACCTACACCACAAACCTCCAGGAACAATTCATGGAATTCAATGGCAAGGGAATAGTTACACATTATATGGGTTAGGAAGCCTACGCCAACTGCTTAAAGAACTCACAAATCTCACACTTCTCTACAAACAAGTCTCCCAAACATTCAAAAACAGATCTAGAATCAAGACGGCTCCCCACAATGGAAGACGAAATCATCCAAGATTTCTTTGAGGACAAATCATTTCTAAAGGGAAAGACAATGTTATATACATAAATAATGATAATAGGAAAGAGTAAATATAGGAAAAAACAAATAAAAATATCAATATAATTATAAAATATAATAAAAGAAGCATAGTAAAGTAAATAGATTAATAAAGAGACATGAACTTTAATGAAAATGTACCAAAGCCTCCTTAGGAATATTTATATGGTAAATCATCATCTTATCATTATCCATTTTCTTATATATACTTTTATCAATTCTTAAATAGCTTAAGTAAATCTATAATCATGAGCTTTTATACTCGAGAAGTTGAATCCCAAAGTCAATCTACCAAAGAGTGCATGCAAGCAACAACCTCCAAAAAACTTGTAGACAACAAGATAGGTCTCAAACCAATAGCTTTGCTACCATGGTGGAGAACCAAGAAATTAGTAGATCTAGGAGCTATACATTTCAAGAAGAGGTGGTGTTTACTGACATTGTTACAACACTAGAGCACAAATGAGCATTGCTCAATATACAATAGGAAACACACAGAAAAAAACTTCTATACACAAGTACATTGTATATTGTTCCATAAGACCAATATATATCACACCAACGTGTAACTAACTCCCTTGAAGAGAGGAATACATGATCAACGTTAATTAGCTAGGGCATGCACCGAACTCCTTGATTTCAGCCTCAACCTACACACGATTCCAGTGCCGCAGTCAACCCAACCGATCGGTCGAATGCCTAATCAACCACTCAGTCGACTCTACCACTTGACTATCAGCTATAGAGTATTGACTAACTATCTCCAGAGGATATAGAGTATGATAACTTCTTGTTCTAACAGTTCCATCAATTTGCATTTGTATGTTTTTTTTCTTTTAAGTCATAGCTCAACACCTTACAAGATAACAATGCTAAATAGTTGAGGATGTTTACCAGTTAGTTGCATACCATTGTGGTAACATTAGTACTGAAATGAAATAAATCATTGTTGACATTTCTGCTAAACCTACTAATATTATAAAGGATGTTTAGATGTTAACCACAATGAGGTTTTTGGCAACATCCATAGGGAGGGAAGATAAATTCCTTTTTAACATGACAAATATCCTATAGAAACATGAGAATATATAAGAATCAACATTAAGGAAAGAGCCATATTTTGTAAAGTGAGGCTACAAGGATGTAAAATTTTAGATACTAATAAACTATCAAGGCTTGACCTTTAATGGATTGAGAATTTCACTTTTGTAATGTACCTTATTTATTTATAATATATATAGAAAACAATTAGCCTATATTCATTATATTCTTCTCTTTCATTAACAAGATGAGTGACAAACAAGTTATGATTGTACAGGTTAAAGATGACCTTTGAGAGTGAAGGTAGCAGTGTTGACACCAATAACATGGCCAAACGAATCCATTAGAGGACCCCAGAATTTCCTGTAAAATGAAACACAAAATCTTCTTGTGGTAAGAATGAAATAATATTGAGTAACTTCATTGTTGTCATAGTTTCTATCCATTTTTATGAAAAGAAAAAAAGCATTGTCCTTAAAGTCCAAAAATCATGAAAGAATAACAATAAAACCATCAAGTCATGGACTCATGTTATATCATATAACTAAATGACAATCAAGTTCTATAGAGCTCCCATAAACAAGTAGCTTTCACTCAAATCTTAGGACTCTTTCCAATCTTGCCTTAACACTATTACACTCTCTTCACCGTGTGTCTCACTATGTAATGAAATGAATAGAAAGATAAAGGGAAAAAATAAAAAGCATTAAGAAGAAAGAAAGAGGAAATGTATGAACGATCATAAAAGGTTTGACTAATGGGACTTGTCACCCCCACTTTGTATGGGTGTGCTCCACATCGGATTTGGACATGTCCTAGGCGACCTGGGCATGAGAGAAACAATTCTGAGCAATCTAACAGTATCCAGGGCAGTCTCCTGAGTCCTTAGTGCTTACAGCAGTCCTAGGCATCAATAGCAGCGGTATAGAGGTTCTGACCATAAAAAAGGCCAACCCTCAACTCTGTGTATGAATGGTCCTGGTTGTATCAGCATAACAGCAAATAAATACAGCCATGGAGTAGCCAACTCGAACACATATAAGCCTGTAGCAGCAAGAGCAATGAGTCGTTTATCACTGTGTTAATAAATACATGCTTCAGATAAATGCAACTCCCTGAAATGAAGAACAATACTCATGGAGTATATCAGAATGGGTAAACATGATGCAGATTTTGCTTTATTTGAGTTGGAGTCATTGAAGTGGCCAGGTTTTGTAGAGTTTGATGATGTAAATGGAAAATAACTCACTTATTCCGCTCAAGATGAAATCTACAAAGTTTTTGATTTGAAGAATTATACAATGTTGTATTCAATATCTGACGAAGAAGTTCAACAAATCAAGATCAGTCCAGGCATAATGTTACCAATATTTGAGAGGACTGCTAGTCATGTTCATCTGAAGATCTTATCCATCAGCTTTTATTTTCCTGTGAGAATCAATTGTTTTTTAACATTCTGCAATTGGACTGTTGGTGTTTGGAATTTCCGAGGAAAGCTGGTGGCATGTTTTGAAGGCCACTCATTTTCGCATCTTGACTATATCACCACCGACCAAGATTTAATAATTTCTTATTACAAGCATCCAATCTTCGCACAAAACTGAGTACTTGATAAGCTTGATAGAAAACATCCTAGTTCCAAATGATCAGACAAATGCTCCTAGAATTGCCCATCAGAACTCTAAATCCCTTGCTACAACAATCTGTGTACCAACTTGAAATGTGCTCTGAAGTTCATTTTATAATACAGAGATATTCTGTGCTTTTACTGTTTTAACTTTTTGACATGGAAATCGATATTCAGAAATTTGCCTTGGACCTCCATGCCTCAATAAATTCAACCAATCTATCTTATCCTGGTGTCACCAATGTTTACTAATTTGCCAGTGATTACACAGGCATAAAATTGAGATGCCACTATCAAGGAGCAGACATGATACGATAGGAGATAATAAGCTGAACATTTATCTCATCCATTTGGAACAAGACAAGAAAATGTAAAAGCATAAACAAAACTTGAAGCATTGAAGGGCAGATTGTAATCTTCACAACTGAAACCATCATCACATTCCAGTGCACCGCAACCTTCATCAAGACTCCACACTATTTCCTTTAGTCCAGAAAACAGGAGGAACGTTTGCAACAGCTCAAAGCAATATCTAAGAATTTAATTATCAGCCTAAACTGCAACTACTTGAGCAAACCAAGACAAAAATAAGTACAAAACTAATATCGTGGGAAATTATGCTGCCACATCTCAAAGCCAATCTCCTCTTGAAGTAATTATTACCCATGGCATTAAGTGAAGAAAGAGAGCCAGTATAAGACCACTATAATGAAAAGGAATCAAGCAACAAACTTTGTTTCCTCAAAATCAGGAATTGTAACATCCAGCCTCATCATGGATTTGTACTCATCGGGCACAGTTGCTCCTCCTTGAACACACAGTTCCACTACAGCAGGTGCCATGCCATAATATTTTTTCAATTTGTTCTCTAGAGGAGGTCCATTTGGATCACGGACATGCCATACATATTTAGGTGGAATCAAATCATCCAATGTGGCTTCTTGCCAGCCATGTTGCCCATCACGGAACTGATGCTTGTGAGCTTGACATATCCTGGCTCTGTGCCCCTTTGGACCCACTTGAACTTCTGGGCAATATGCACATGTTTTCACTGGATATTTCTCCATAAGTTTCCTGGCCCCTGACTTCATGTCCTCCCATGCTTGAAGAGTTTGTCGGGACATTCTTTGGATTTCTTCTGCAGTTGATAATGGGCTCTCATCTCTCTTTGGCTGTTTCTTTGAATCCCAGAAATCGTGAGACTCAAAATCCTCACCAACATCCACAGAATTTGAATCTTTTGGAGGAGAGCATTTTTCAAAATCCACAATTTTGCCTGCCACCATGTAGACAGGATAGGCCCTTCTCTTTGTTGGGAATTCTGGAAGATCTAGACCTGCTTGGATGCAAAGCTCTACGATGGCTGGTAACCTATCAGCCATAAACCTTTCCTTATGAGTCACAGCTCTTCCTACTCTGTCATAAAGATGGAAACTTTGAACTGTAACCAGGATGTCATCAACAGTTCCCTTTCTCCACACATGCTTCTTACTAGAGCAACTCATGGGGCCTTCACATGTCTTGAGCTGATGCCCCAGAGAGCCAAGGTGCACTTCCGAGCAATTCCTACAGAAAAATCAGAATATACATATTATAAACATATTCCAATAAACAACAAGAAGATAATCAACAAACATTGCAAAATCTAGAAATGAATTTAAGCAGCAGTTTTATGGTATCTTTCAATAGAACACAAGAAAATAGATGAAGAATCAACATATATGCTGTTATAAGAGAAATGGCATTGAAATGAGATCAAAAGTTACCAGGACTGACTCCGAAAATGACTCAGTGAGGATGAAGACTAAGAGTTGACTCGGACTTGGAAACAACTCAGGAGTTTGTGCCAAAAATTAAAAGATCGCACTACATTTTAGAAAAAGACCTAGAAGATATTTTCCATCAATATCGAAGTTTACAACGTCTATATGATGCAAAATTTCAATAATAACTCGTTTCAAAGTACATAAATAATATACTGCATACTATAAAATAAAATAAAACACAGATTCTGGACAGTTGAGAGGTCTGTTGGTTGTGTGTTATGAAATTGGGCCAGAAAAACAAAGAATGTCAGTGTTCTCCTTTTTCCTGTTGTTTATAAGAGCTGACCAAGTCTGACTAATAGACCCTGCAGATCAGTAGTTTAGAATTGGCTATGACGATTTCTAACTAATAATATGTTAATTCTTCAAACAGATACCAGAAAGAAATGGCATAGAAGTCTACCTGCATGCTTTGACAGGAATGACATCTACAAGCTTGGCAACACCTTCATAAACATCATTTTTCGCTTGATAAACCTGATGGGAAACTGGCACCAATCTGCGAACCAGCAGCCCATTTTCAGGACGCTGTAGAACTCTTTCGGTGACATCCTGGTTCATTTCCCTCACCTTCCTTGCTCTGCGAATGAGGTCCTTAATTGGTGTTATAAGTGGCTTCCTCTCCCTCTTAGATAATGGCTTGGGAACATCAATATATGGAGTTGAACCCACCATAGATTTGGATTGAGTTTCAGATATAAGGGCCCCGGCGTTTGCATGCAAACTGTCGGCTTGTTTCGAAATCTTTCTGTAAAAAAAATGGGCAAACACAATGGGACTTGTCTCCTTCAGCGTAGCTTCTAAATCTAGTTTGACAAGAGTGTGAACAATCAGAAAACTCGGACTGCCATGGAAGACACCTGCAAGCATCCTGGGATTTGGAGAGATATTTACGCCCGACGCGTTCTCTATGGAAACATTGTCTCAGAAGATTCCTCGTCCCCCTAGCAAATAGAATCTCACCACGTGTCGGTTCATGCTAACGGACTAAAAAAATTAAGCGACGGGGTTTAGAGACAGACCGAGCAGAAAGAACGCAGAGCGACTGGCAGCTGGTCCGTGGCCGTGGCAGCTAAGTTGTGGCTGTGCCTCTAGACGATGTTCTGGGACGGTGGCGCTTCGCAATGGATGCCGGAGATGACAGAGGCCGTCCACAGCTTAGTGTTCTCACCCCTGCTACCACAGAGCTTCTTCTGCGCCGCCAAATACGGATAAACCCTCCCCGCAGGAGAATGATCATGACCATGCTCGAGAAAACGGAGATAGCGGGAAAACGTGCCACCAATTTAAGGGAATCCGATTGCGAAAATGGGGGAACAGGGTATCAGAAATTCGACTGCCGAGATCTCGAGAGAAGTTATGGATGTTGGGTGTCTCAGCTTGAATTTGGAGAGAATGCTATCCATTGAGGAGGTCTCGGCCTTTGAACTTATTCACAGTACTTGCCAGGAGCAGGGTGAAATGAACAGCTTAATCGACCCGACCGAGTTGTGGAACTTTTAAATAATTTTGCTTACACGGATGTGGAGGAATATCTGGACTATCCCTGTTTCTGGAATATCTCCTATCCGGCGCAGGGTGAGTTTCGAACTAGCGACCTATTCTGTGGTCCACTTCAAAAGCTTTGGCGGGATCGGTAAATAACCAAGCAAATGGACTTTGTGGTAGCGGAGTTGCGCCAGCAAATGGACTTCGCACGGCTCGCAGATGGGCTTCTACTCAACACGTCCATGGAGATTGAACCGAAATTTCTTCGGCACCTCGAAGTATTGTCGTTGGAAGCCGAAGCGATCGCGGTAAGCCATTGTGGGCTATGGACCTTGGGAAAGCTAAGAAGAAAATAACTAGGAAGCACTATCACGGTCAAGCCTATTGCTATGAAGATGCACTTCCAAAGGTAAAAAAAAAAAGTTGCTGTGTGCAGATCTATATTTTAAGATAGGGACCACTTCTTATTGTTGTTATAGGGCTAGAAGTGAGAGATAAACAACTTGGTGAGACTTTAGTGTAATTTATCAAAATAGGGCGAGACTTGAGTGTATTTAAAGTTTGTTGTCGTTTGCTTTTCCTACTACAGTGCTTGCATCGCTCATCGCTCATTAATAATATGTTTGAACTAATTTTAACCAAGCATTTGCACCAATATTCAGATATTTTTCAAGTATTGATGCATTCCGTTCAAATTTCTCATTTTAAACATGACCATTTTTCCTCTTTTAAACATTGCATCCATACAAATTTTAGGCTAGAGCGAAAGTGGAAGACTAGAGAGCAGATGGCCTTAGCCGTGAAGCTTACCATGGTTATGGTCGTGTTCATCAGGGATTTTCCAATTTCTCTAAAATCTTTATTGGAAATTGGAAAATCGGGGGGAAGAGAGGGAGAGGGAGAGGGAGAGGGAGAGAGAGAGGGGGCAAGAGAGGGAGGGAGGGAGGGGGGAGGGAAGGGACGGGTGGAGAGAGAGCAGGGGGGAGAGATATGTTGATCCTTTGATCGAGGATGTCATTGATGTATTTAGTCATGAATGTCTTGAGGTAAAACCTCAGTTATAAGTCGGGTCAGTAGTACCCACAAAAGTATTATTAAAATATAATTTCTAGTCTCCCAAGGTAAGTCAGAAATGTTCAGTTGCAGAAAGACTCAATATTTTTACCCTCCCGACGTTCCTTTGCACCTCTCAATGCAAATGCTAGTTTAACGGTGCATTCAAATATGTGCAATACAGCGACACTCGAGTCTGTGACTGTTTATAAACATGGGGATGAAAGAAAAACATTCGGGTTGAATAAAAAAGAAAGGCTTTTGAGATCATATGAGGTTAATGGTATTATATGTGTGTGTGTGTGTGTGTGTGTGTATTTATTTAATAAAATATATTAACAAGTGTGCAAAGCTTAGTGGTGGAGAGTGTTTGAAAATACTATTTTATTGACACGAATTAAAATTAAATTAAAATAAAACAAAATAAAACATGATTTTAATTTTGTAAATGTAACATTTAAATATTTGTTTTTTAGTGGACGAGATAGTTTGATAAGGTCAAGTTCACAAACATCCAAATAGTGTGACAACGTCAGGTTGACAAGCATCTGGAAAATACCAAAAGCCAAGTTTTAGGGGAGTTCGATTTAAATTCATTCCACTATGACAGCTGCCCTGCTATGTGTAAGAAGATCTGCTACTTTGTTGAACTGGGTTCTCCCAAGCTACTTGCAGGTTGCAGTAAGGCCATCTATTTGTGATTTTGTTAAACATGGTCTTACTAATATGTCGAGGCCTTCTGGTAATCGAGAGTCCCCATATTTGTGGCTTGTTATCACAATGTCCAACAAGCACAAGTTGTTATATATTTTTTATCGGGAAATAGCCTAAGAGTGAAATAGCTAGACAGTCGGTTGAGGATCGAGGATGACACATATGTAAGCTATTCTTCCAATTTCTTCTCCTAGATAATATATTGAATAATTATGAAAGTCGATCTTGCTTTAGCAGATCTAGATACTTATGCTTGTGCTTGGTTTTTTAGTTTTTAATGGTTACTTCTTTCATCTTTTGCAATATGTTAGTTTGGGGATACCGGAACAAGGGAAGTGAGATATGCATATTAGATGGATTTTTAGCAAAAACATAGTACACAACAGCCTCTTGTTACAAAATTTTAGACAGCCATGGTCTCTAGTTCTCAGAGACTAACTTGGAAGAGGTTTGTTGCCTATAAACATTACAATTTATAGCAAATCCATCTCGCCCATGCCGAAAACAGTTGTTGATGATGATTTCACTATTGATATCTTTGGTTTTGTATGTTGTGCAGTTTAGTATGTGTTATTATGTCCTAGTTTATGTTATTATGTGTATGTTAGACATAATGGTTCATTTTCTATCAACAGGTTAACAAATAATTCACACTAAAGATATATAGTGACATAGTGAGTTTTTGAGTTATGATACCATATTTTATGAAGGACAATGACAATGTAGGTTTTCGTTTTAAAATTTTGTTTTCATGCAGATTTTAGATTTCACAAGAATCACCTAGAATCTCTCAAGGAAGAAAGGGGTAAGGATAAAGCTCCCTTAGCAGATTGAATAAGGAGCATTTTCGTTTTGGGTCGAAAATTAGGCTATATTTGATGCGAGTGAGTTGAATTCAACAGACTCTAAAGTTGTTATCAAGGTTGTTGTTGTTTTCTCTTTGAAAGTGCTTATTTTAGCATTCGGTAGCTTTGTTGCTTATTTTAAAGTTTTAGATGGAGAATTTGGTGATATTTCATGTGAGTTAGTTAAAGCCAATTATCTTTGAAGTTATTTCGAAGGCTACCATTGCTATTTTCTTTCAAACCACTCTTTTTAGCATTCACACTAGCCTTACTATTTATTTTAATGTTTTAGCTTGAGAGTTTGGTGATATTTACCATGAATTCGCAGAAGCTAACAGTCTTTAACACTGGTTCAAAGGTTACCTTCTTTACTTTCTTTGAAATTGTCGATTTTGGTATTCGCTGGTTTTGTTGTTTATTATAATGATTTAGCTTGATAATTTGGCAATATTTAATGTGTGAAATAGATGAAACCAATGATATTTAAAGTTGCTTCGAAGGTTGCATGTTCTAGTTTTTTTTTTTTTTCGTCGGAGTGTGAGTAGGGCTAGCTATTTCATTTTTGTTTCTTCAAATTAGAAGAAGACTCTTAATATGTGTGTTGAGTTGTTAAATAGGTAATTACTGGGTGGATTTTGTTGTATTTGCAGAAATGTTGGAGTGACAGGTGGCAGGGGTTTTCAGGAGGCAAGAAACTGTTGATTATGATGCATAGGATGGGCCCGAAAACCCTTAGCTTTGTTGTCTATGAACTTTTAGATTATTCATGGGGAAAATGCCTCTTAGATGACCAAATCTCATGAAATTTTCAAAGGATTTGGAGAAATTTGGCCTCATTCCACACATTCGAGGGAAAAAGCACTAAAATGGATAGAAGCATTGCCAAATCCATTGTCAATAAGCAAATAGTACAATTGTCCCTCCCTCCTTTTGCTAAAAGAGGAGTTCAAATTCCTATGCATTGAGAAATGTTAAAGAAGGGTTTAGACATGAGAAATTCGATTTGGGTTTGTTCAAGGACAAATAGTTCTCTTATCGGTGTTGCGGTCTTAGGCAACAAATTAAACATAGTTTAACTCCCTTTATATCAATGGCAGTGACTACAAATGGAACATGTCCTCCTGGTCCTAAAAAGTGTAGCATGCCCTTGAAGCAATTTAATGATGCAACAAACTTTCTCTTGATTGAGAGAATTAAGTAAAATGTTAAAAGATGTCAAAGTTTTCATCATTTGTAACCTTTGTCGAAATTGTTTTTTCTAAGGATCTGAGTGGTGGAGTCTACTCAAAATCGGCATTGTCCATTATGCATAAAGTTTAGATCATAATGAAACTTCATTCCTATAATTTCTATCAAATTCATGTGGCCAGTGTAGGTGATTGCAAAGGAAACATGTCCCTCTGCTCCTAAAAAGCGCAGCATGCTCTTGAAGTAGTTTAATCATATAGAAAACTTTTTCTTAATTGAAAGAATCAAATAGAATGATATAAGATGTCAAAGTTTTTACTACAACTCTTATCTAATTTGGTTTTCTTGAAGATCCAACTGACAGAGTCTACTCATAATCAACATCTTCCATTATGTATAAAACTTGGATCATAACAAAACTTCATTCTTGTAATTTCTATCAAATTCGTGTCAATATCTTAGCATAAAAAGAGGATCCTTTACCATCAGGAGAAGCTACAAGAGAGAAATGAGTGGCCCCTTCAACCTGGCAATGCCATGTAGCTTGATTGAAGGCCACATAATAAAAGAAAAGTATATCTTGCTAAAAATACATATGTGATTGCTTTAATCGTAGAGACATGACTACTCCCAAAGTATAATACACTTAATGCATGCTCATGGAAGAAGGGACCACGAGGGTTTTGTATTGAAAACAAAATGATATCAACAATGCAGTGAATAGAAATTTGTGCCCAAGGCATAGCAAACCATAATCATTACAAGCCATGAATCATGGGGGATGAACCTAACATGCATGGAAAAATGGCATCGATAAAATCTAGTGGTATTTATTCATGTAAATGGATCTCAACATCAGATTTTAAAAGATCAATTGTTGATATCATACAGCTCAATCGACCCTTGCCATCATTCATAAGTCTGGAAAAATGACAAGTCTCTTGGAACAAGATCCAACACTTTAATCATCTTACATTTCATGGAAAAAAAAACAAATGAAATATGATTAAGTAAAGAGTTGTATTTCTTTTAAAAACTTATCAACGAGAGATCAGGTCAAGATGGGTTGGGCCTTCACTTTGGGATTTTTTTTTTTGGAAGATGGCATAACCAAAATTGGTAGTGAGGACAATTAGGACACTCAGTGCTTCCATGTTACTATACCTAAATTAACCTTTTGGTGGTTCGTAAGAGGGCACACTTCCACTCTTTGTATAACAAAATATAAATTTGTTTATAATCACCATTGAATTTGTTAATTTTTATTTTGTAATATTTATTTAGTAATGATCATTAACAACATTTTTTTGGAGTTGTTCATGGTTAAATTAAATGAACATGCTATAGTAAGTTAATAATATTGTTTGTGATGATTTAGTTAGTTATTAGCATTGATTAGTGTTAGATGATGACAATGATGATGACTATTATTCATTTATAAGTTTTAAAATAATGCAAAGGAAGTAATAGTTGTGTTCTAACATTTGTTTAATGAAGATGGCAAAACCTATTAATTTCGTTGTCAAACTAACATTGAAGGCATCCATCATTGGCTATTATCCAAAAATGGTCATTGACTCATCATAGTTGTTCAAAGAACATGAAGCCACCTAAAATAACCCTTTGGTGGTTTGTAAGGGGGGTAGACTTCCACTCCTATCACTCTTGGCCTAGGGTCGTGTTGCAGCTGCAACAATTTTTCCCAAATTTTTAAAATTTTGGACCCTCCTTTTTTTATTTTTATCTTGCCTGGGATTGTTTGGTTTCCTGAACTCTGTTTTCCTCTGCTACAAATTTGGATTTTCTTGAGTTTGAAATGAGGTCAATTGTTTCCTTCGTTTCAGAAGTTGAATGATCTATAACTGCCTTTGTCTAGCCAATGCTTTTGATTGTGGAACTTAAGGTTTTGATTTGTTGATGATTTCATTTATCACTGTGGGAAGTCGGTTGAACCATGAATCGGGGCATTAGTTCTTTATGCAGCCGTCGTTTCGGAAGGTAAACAATGAACGTCCCGATGGACAGTCCTGTTTTCGCCAATGCGCTTTCTCTTTTGTTTTATTTTCAAAGTTTATTGTTGACTGTCGGCGATTTTGTTTTATCATGGTCGGGGTTTGAGTCTTCTACATCGCCGTCGTTTCGGAGGGCTTGTCCTCTACATTGCCGACACTGCGGAGGCGTTTAGTTCTAAGTTTCTGACCTTTAGTACTTAGAGCCTCCGATCGCCGACGCGGAATCATAGTCTTTTGTTTCTCCGTCGTTGCGGTCGTCGATTAGACTGGTTGCCCGATGTTTAGTGTTTTCAACCGCCGACGCATTAGTAGTTAGTGGTTCCGATCTCTAACGCTTAACTATCGGCAGTTTTTAGTGTTCGGGAGTGCCGACACTGCGGAAGTATTGAGGACTAATCGTCCGACGTATAGTGCTCAGATTTTTCGACGCCAACAATTTTTATTTGAACGCGGAACTCTTGGTCTATCTGTCTTCCGCCGTTGCGGTTGCTTAGTGATCTAACCGTCCGAATTGTAGTGCTTCCGCACGCTGATGCGAGTTTTTCTACCCGATGCTTAGTTTTTTCGTTCGCCGATAGAAGCTTTAGGAGTTGGGTTTGATTGTTTTGGAGGACAATGTGAACTAGCTGTCAACTCGTCATGGTCTATGACCAGTTGACATTGGTTGAGGCTGAGATATGTTATCATGTGTTAAAATTTTAAACAATTGTAATTCTTGACCAAAACTTTGATTTTATTCAGAATTTGAACTATTGCTCTGTAGAGTTTATCAATAGTGATGTGGATACTTATGGGCCATGGCTGTTCTTTCCACTGATATAGTCCTTGAGTTTGATGCTCCCTTTTCATTTTTCATGTACAATAATTAGTTGTCTGTAGCAGAGTTGTCTGCTCAGATATCGTCAGTTGTGGCAGTCATTAATAGCACACAAATACTATAGTGTTTTCCAAGACAACACATGCTTGCAGAAACCTGGTTCTGCGGCATCCCATAGCTGTTTTGGGTGAGACTGCAACCTGTTCGCAGGTTGTTGCCGAAAGGGCCAACACTGTGGGTCTTTTGTTGGTGCGAAGTTAAAGGTATAAAACCCGGGTCTGCCCTAGTGCCCAACAAATTGGTTCCGTTGCCGGTTGAACTCAGTATCTGCTCAAGAGGGGTTTACGTCGTACCTCGAGGGCTATGTTTTGGAGACCCTCTGTGAAGGAAATCGGTGATTGGCTTGACGAGACTTGTCTGAACTTCGATGAGCAAGAAAACAAAGATCTGCGTCGTAGTGCAAACGACTTTTTACAAAGGTATGTTTTTGGTGATGTTTATGAAATTTTCTTTGGTAGTATTCACATAGAGTTGCACCAGTGGTTATCCAGGTTAACAGAGAGAAGGACGAACTTTCAAGAACGTCAGTTTCCTGCTTGGACCCTCGCAAGAATTAATATACTGAAAAGGGTGAACAACGAGATATCCCGCGCTGTTGATTTCTGGACAACGCGAACCCTTGAAGCCTTTGTGACGGAGTTCGCCATCGACACGAGTACATCCTTTAGTGAAGCCGAGCGGCAATTTTTCAAAGGACCCAGGGGTAAGTTTTTGCATTCATTTAGTTTGAGAATTAAAATGCTATTAGCTGAAAAAGGTATACTGCTCATTGAATCAGACTGTTAGATTTTGTATTACTAACCTATGTTTGCAAGTGACGACACCTTCGACGAGCAAAGTGGTTTGCTGCGAAGTGGAAAAAGGTACAAGCGAGATTTTGGATCCTATTCCCAGGGTCAGCCTATCGAGTATTCCCTTGTAAATCCCGCCGATTCAGATCCCGAGGAAACGCCTTCTGTTGGAAACCCTCCCGTAACCCCGCAGCGAAGACCTATTATCCCTGAGAACCCGTCGCAGTCTGAAAGTCACCCTAGCCCGAGTAGTCCTGTCGCAGGTCAGTCGACCCCAGTGAGTCCCCCCCCGCCTACTTCCAGTCCCCCTCCAACCCCCCCTAGATCCACTATGTCCCACATGCATGATGACATTAAGCTACCTGTTTTCAAAGGCACTGGAGCAGAGGATCCAGAACAGTTCTGGTTTTTATGTGAAGCAGTGTGGACTGCTAAGTCTATTACGGATCAAGATACAAAAAGAGCGCAGCTGATTACTTCTTTCAGAGACCGAGCTCTGACCTGGTTCATGAAGTTCTCTAGCACTCAGAACCATGCATTGCCTGATATAAAAGCAACAATGATAAAGGAATTTAAGAAGCCAAAATCAGAGTCACAGTGTATCATGGAGTTGAAAGAGATTCAGCAGAAGCATGGTGAATCAGTGTGGGACTTTGATCAAAGGTTCAAAGTCCTGCTAGACCAAGTCAGCTTTACCATTGGACCTGCGCAGCACAAGGAATGGTTCATTGCAGCGTTACTACCGCATATCCGAACTCCACTCATGCAACAGAAGGTTGCTGACCAGCAGGATGCTTTGGAAATCGCAATGAAGCTTGAAACCGCCCCTGTCGCAGACAATTCTGGTATTGCTCAAATCCAAGCGCAGTTGGCAGCGATGGCTGTGGAGCTTCACGATATGAAACAAGGCACAACCGGTCGCGAAGAGGTTTGGTGTACACAATGTCGCACAGAAGGTCATGCCAAGGAACACTGTCCTGTGGTAAGAAATTACCTGAATACTGGTGCGCGAAACCCGTTTAACCCGCAAGTTCTTTATTGTGAGCTTTGCAGAACAACAGGGCAGCATCGCCCTGAAGACTGCTATCTGCTACAGAGGTATGGGCAAGTACCTAAGAACCCCTATTGTAAATTTTGTAAGTCCGTAGGACATAATGAAGATGAGTGTCGCAGTTATGACGTCATGAGAGAGCGCACCTATGATGCCTATTGGGTACAAAATGAGGGACCGAGGAATGCTGGCTATGGCTCCCGCAGTGGTGCATCAGGTAGAGGTGCTTTTGGAAGCCGTGGTGGTGGTGGTATGGCTGGCAGAGGACGCGGTCAGGTGGTGTGTTACAACTGTAACCAAGCCGAGCATCTAGCGAGAGATTGTCGAAACCCAACTATGACATGTCAGTATTCCAGAGCGGTTGATCATGTCATCGAGCAGTGCCCGCAGTTGATAGCTAATATTCAAAACAGAAACAGTGCCCCCACTCAGAATATTCAGATGATTTCTGTCGAGCAAAGACCTGTCCCAGCTATTAATGTTGTCACCAGAAGTGGAGCTACGACGGATGCGCAGACCAAGGAGAACCATCCTGTCGAGGCTTGGGTTCGTAAGGCACCTGAGAAAGCCCCCGCATTTGATATTAAAAGAGAGAAAGAGACATTCATGGAAGCCAAGAAATATTTTGCGGCTCCTAGCAGAGCAGTAGCACCTGCACAGCCACATCAGCAGCAATCGCAGCCGCAAGAAGCTTCGACGGATAAAGTAAGTACACTGTCTTCCTTTTTACAGAGTTGTCTGAAACTTTTAAGAAACCAGAATGCTTTAAGTGAGTTGCAGAAAGTTATTAGTTCCTGCGAACCTCAGCAACATACTGGTCAGGCAAAACCTGTTAATAGAGTCAGAAGAACTGGCAGGGAAATGAGATTGAATCCCCAGATAGGAGAGTATGATATGACTGATGTTATCCTAGACCTAGGATAAGAGGTAAATGTCTTAACCAAGCAAACTTGGGAACAAATGGAACAACCAACCCTTGATTGGTCACCTATACAGTTGAGATTAGCCAATCAGCAGAAGATTGTGCCCCTAGGACGATTCCCTAATGTCTCAGTAGATATTGATGGTGTATGTACTGTAGCAGACTTCGAAGTAATTGAGATCATTGACGACAACAGTCCCTATCCAACCTTGTTAGGTATTGAGTGGGCAATGGCAAATGCTGCAGTCATTCACCTTAAGAAGAGACAGATTACTTTCGAAGGGAAAGAATTGAGAGTCATAGTCCCACTGGATCCTTCTCAAGGAGAAAGGTACACAGAACCCCTCCGAGAGGAAGATCAAGATGTGTTGGACCATATCTACAATATCACAATGAAGGAAGAAGATTATGTTGATCCTAATGCCGAAGGTATCATGGATTGGCAGTGTGACAGCTCCTGCATGACGGCTTCAGATGATGGTCTAGAGAATTGGCAGAACAGATTGTATGAGCTACATGGCCACCGCTGTGCAAGAATTACCAAGTCTCTTAGATGGCTTAGCTCGCAGACAAGAGCCTTACCTATTTTTGATGGTTCGTCCGACCCAGAAGAGTTTATTGAGCAATTATCAGCCCAGATACCAGACTCACAGAAAATGAAGACTTTGGATTCAGTATTTAGAGCTACGGCAGCCAGATGGTGGAATGGTCACAAACAGTACATTCATAGTTGGGAAGTCTGCCAACAGTCCCTTCGCCTGAGATTCACGAATCGACCACATGAGGTTCGGAGCAGGTTTAATGGTCAGACTAACCCTCAGAAGCATTTGGAGCAATGCTACGAAGCCTGGGAGCATGTACCTCGTGCAGAGTGGGTACATAGGTTTGTGCATACCTTGGATCCTATCGCAAAGAATTGGTATGCGGAAGTCGAGCTTCGCCAAGGTACTGTAAGTTGGGATACTCTTGTTAATAATTTTGTATTGACATTTTCTATTAATGAAATTTGCCCTGCTTTAGACACAGCTATTAGGGTAATACATACTAAGGTGTTTGATGATCAAGAGCTAGCGGAATACCAACCAGATTGGAAGGCACAAGAAGCTAATGCAGTCGAATGTTATAACCTCGCAATTGACGAGGATGACGATCCGCGCAACATTGATATTCCGGAATCAGAAGGCCACTGCGAAGTACATGGACCAGCAGTCAAAGCACCTGAAGTGACAGCGCCCCTGAGGACGCGGACCGTAAACATTGGCCCAGAAGAACAGCCTAAGCATGCTACCATTGGAGATTATTGGGATGAAGAAATGGTAAGAAAACTGACCCAACTTCTCCACGAATACCAGGACCTATTTCCGACAAAATTCTCAGAGATGAAAGGCATCCTGGGTGATATAGGAGTCATGAAGATCCCCTTGAAACCTGATGTGAAGCCTGTGAAACAACGTCCTTATAGGTTGAACCCTAAGTATAAGGAAAAAGTTAGGATGGAGCTGGATAAGATGCTTGCTGCAGGAATTATTGAACCTGTTGAAGAATCCGAGTGGGTTAGTCCTATAGTGGTACAAGAGAAGAAGACTAAGGGTGAAATCCGAATCTGCTTCGACCTAAGGAAGCTGAATGATGCTTGTCTACATGATCCCTTCCCCACACCCTTCACAGATGAAGTGTTAGACAATGTCGGGGGTCAAGAAGTGTACTCTTTTACTGATGGATTTTCAGGTTACCATCAGATCAGAATTGCTCCAGAAGATCGCCATAAGACAACCTTTGCTACAAAAATGGGATCCTTTCAGTATACAGTTATGCCCTTTGGATTGAAGAATGCACCTGCTGTATTTTCTAGAGTAGTCATCTCTGCCTTTAAGGAATATATACATAAATTCTTAGAAGTGTATTTTGATGATTGGACTATATTTGGGTTGCTAAAAGACCACCTAACTAGTTTAAGACTTATGCTGGATAAATGTAGACAGCACCAGATTTCCTTGAACTTGAAGAAGTGTATCTTTTGTGCACCTTTTGGAATTCTGCTAGGTCACGTTGTATGTAAATAAGGATTGATGATGGACCCTGCGAAGATAGCTATTATTGTGAACCTGCCACCTCCAACGTCTGTTAAACAACTTCGCACTACGCTTGGTCATACTGGATATTACAGGAAATTTATTAAAGAGTATGCTCAGATTACTGCTCCGATGGAAAAGCAGTTGAAGAAAGATATTAAGTTCGAATGGACCCCTGAGTGCCAAGCCAGCTTGGATATTTTGAAGGAAAAGATGGTAACTGCTCCTATCTTAGTATTCCCTGACTGGAATAAGGAATTTCATGTGCATGTCAATGCATCCTCCATTGCTTTGGGTATAGTATTGGCCTAGTCAGGCGAAGGTAATATTGATCACCCCATTTCTTTTGCAAGTAGGAAATTTTCCACAGCAGAGAAAAATTATACTACAACAAAACGTGAAGGTCTCGCTATGGTTTATGCATTGCAGAAGTTTCGACATTATCTATTAGGATCTCATTTTAAGATGTTTACTAACCATTCTGCTTTGAAGTATTTGGTTAACAAGCCCGTGCTAGGTGTAAGGATATGCAGATGGTTGATTCTATTTTAGGAGTATGATTTTGAGATCATAGTCAAACTAGGAAGATTGAATCTAGGTCCTGACCACTTGTCGAGGCTCGAGTCGGGAGAAGAACCTACCAGCTTGGATGAAGGTCTTCCTGATGCCCAGTTGTTTGCCATCCAGAAGGTTGAGGAATATTTTCAAGATATTGTTGAGTATTTGTCTACAGGTTTCCCACCCGCCGAGATGACAACACAACAGAAGAAGCAGCTGGTGGTTCGCGCAGCTGACTTTACCTTAATAGCAGGATAATTATATAAGATGGGACCAGTTGAAATACTGCATAGATTTGTTTTAGAGCATGAAAAGCCATTGATTTTGGCTAAGGCACATTTTGGGACAGTAGGAGGTCATTACGCAGGCAAAGCTACAGCATAGAAGATTCTGACAGCCATATTGTGGTGGCCCACAATTCACAAGGATGCAAAAGAATATTGTCACAGCTATGACATCTGTCAAAGGACGGGAAAACCATCCAGGAGGGATGAGATGCCTCTAGTTCCGCAGGTAACTTTACAACCCTTTGACAAATGGGCTATTGATTTTGTTGGACCTATCAATCCCCCCCTGAAGAAGTCAGAAGCAAGATACATTATTACAGCAACTAATTACCTCACCCGTTGGGCCGAAGCTCAACCAGTGAAGAATTGTAGTGCTGCTACAGCTGCAAAGTTCATCTTCGATAACATCTTGTCCAGATTTGGATGTCCTAGAGTCCTTATGAGTGATCAGGGCTCACATTTTCTAAATAAGACTATTGAAGTATTGACTGAAGAATTTCAGGTATATCATCAGAAGAGTACTGCCTATCATCCCCAAGCAAATGGAACTGTCAAAGCTTTTAATAATATCCTTGAACAGGTTCTGACGAAGGTTTGCAACGTTAATAGAATGACTGGGATCTTAGAATTCCAGCAGTACTCTGGGCTTATAGGACTACCTGCAAGAAATTGACAGGCCATACACCTTTTAGGCTGGTCTATGGGCAAGAAGCAGTCATGCCCATGGAATATATTGTTCCTAGCCTTAGAATATCTGCTTTCACAGAGATGGATGACCCAGCGATAATAACAGAAAGGCTGACAAAGATACTAGAACTTGAAGAGGACAAATTTATTGCAGGGTTCCAGCAGCAAGTGCAGAAAGCTCGAGAAAAAGCATGGCATGATAGACACATCAAGAAGAAGTAGTTCCAGTAGGGTGATCTTGTGCTCTTATATGACAGCAAATTCATGAAGTTCCCAGGTAAGTTCAAGACACATTGGAAAGGACCATATACAGTGCAGAAAGTTACTGATGGTGGTGCAGTCCAGTTGGCTAAGTTGAATGGAGAAATTTTACCTTCTATGATAAATGGCAGTCGTTTAAAGAAGTATAGGGACAGGCCAGGACCTCCTAATCAGAAGTAACATCAGGAAGGAAAGTCTAAGTACCAAGAACTGTTGAAATTAGGTGCTAGACTATAATGAAGCTGTCCTCAAAGTTATGACGTGTGGAAAACTGGCAAAGTTCGAAGGTTCATATTGTGTCGAGGGTTCATGTCAAGGCGAAGCTGAAGTTAGTAGTTATGTCGAAGATTAAAGGTGTGTCGCAGCTTAAAATCTGACGGATGGGACAAACCAGACTTGGCGGTGCCGGCACGAGAACTGCCTTAACTGCTTGTAATAATGAGATTTTGGGAAAATCTCGCACCGTGTGGACAGTATTTCCGCCACTCCACCAGATTTGGCATCATTAATGCACCATGATGACAGATTCTGTTACGGGATTCTTTAAGAAGCTACACCGGCCTGCGACTCTTGCATTGTGTATTTCTTTGAGTTTCTTCAGTTAGGACCATGTCGAATGATCGTGAAGCCCAGGAGTTAGTACGAGAATTCAGGGAGAGGTGTCTGCAGAACCTTCTAAGCAATCCACCTATGCAGAAAGGCTTGACCAGGATGAAGGCAAGCAGAAGTTTGCTCTAAACCGGATGAAGGCACGCAGAAGTTCGCTCTAATGTGGAGCGACGAAAGGTACCAGGCCTCATGAGAAGACTCTGAGGCATCCCAAGATGTATCCTCCTGGTTTGGCAAAACCAAGGCGGCTGTTTGTCTTATGCACCTTGACACACAATTCTGGAGCCCCTAAGTTGTGGATGGTCAGATGTTCGGCAAGCAGATCAAGGGATGGGGTCGCTGATAGATCCCGAACGCCTTAATCAGCATATTATGAAGAAAAGGAACAAGCCGCCAACAATTGCATGTATGGTTTCAGAAAGCAACGCACTATGTTTTGCCAACGAGAGTCTACCACCAGAAAAGCAGCAGAGTGACCCGGGACGGGCCACTAGTGAGTCTTAGGGGCCTTTTGGGGTGCGCACCCCAACGGTCCTTAAGGTGGGTAACTCCACGGATTTTTAGAGTTTGTAAGCGGAGTTACGGCTCAAAATAGTCTTAGGGGTGTTGGGGTTGAGTCAAAGTCCTCTGTTTGTAATAAACCCATGGTTTAAGTCCAGGGTTTAGGGTTTGGGGTGCCCATGGTTTAAGACCATGGTTTTGTAATAAGTGCACTATAAATAAGCACTTTTGTAAAGAAGTAAGGTTAGGCTTTTGATGAAAGAGGAATCAATGCGAAGCTAAGGCTATTTTTGTAAGAAAAGGTTAAGTCCCAGCTGTGTGCGTGGACGACCTCTGCAGCTGTGTGCGCAAAGGGTTTTGGTGATTAAGGAAATCTGCAGCTGTGTGCGCAGAGGCCTGCAGCTGTGTGCGCGGCTTTGAGGACTTGAAGGGATCTACAGCTGAGTGCGCAGATCTGTGGTTTTTGTAGAAAGTTGAATAAAACGCAGTTCTGTGGATGTAACCCCTACACTGGGGGTGAACCACGTTATATCTTGTGTCGTGGTTCTATGTGTTATGTCTGTTGTGTTTCTTTCATGCATTAATATCTATATATCTGATAAGTAAGGATCACTGCTAGATAATAGCTTCGCTGTGAATTCCCAGGAAAGGGTTGTCCAAGGCACTGCTTGTTTATCTAACCGCGAAGCTAAATAAGTGAATGTTAAGCTCTGTGATTTAAATTTATAATCTGTTAAAAGCTAAAGGTACAGTAATATCCCTCTTCTGCTTACAGAAACCTGGTTCTGCGGCATCCCATAGCTGTTTCGGGTGAGACTGCAACCTGTTCGCAGGTTGTTGCCGAAAGGGCCAACACTGTGGGTCTTTTGTTGGTGCGAAGTTAAAGGTATAAAACCCGGGTCTACCCTAGTGCCCAACACTTATACAGTATGTTGCAATCTCTGCATGCTTGGTTTCTTCTGTCTATAAGCTGCTAGATGCATATAGTCTTAGAATGTTAAGGAAAGTTGAAACATATCAACTATGGTTGTAATATGTATAACGGTAACCTAAAGCAGATTCATAATATATTATTAAGCAGGAAGGTTTTTGATTCCACGCTAAGAAATTTCAATATTTCCAAAATGATCATATGGGGTTTGAAATGATTTCTTTTATGAAATTATGTGAAATATACATATGCCATATTATTTATAATTTAGTGGTTGTCAAGTAGAAATATTGATTAGGACTGGCAGTTGGGCTTTTTCCATGGTTCCAGACTGCACTTATTAACGAGAAAAGAAAATCTCTGACCTTGTTAATAGGTTCATTTTAAAACAGTGTCTTCTTTTGCATTTTGTATGAGCTAAGAAATGCTTCTCTTCTTTACTCCTACCATCAGGGAGTTCAGGATAAGAAGAAAAAAGACGTTTCTCTTTCAATCTTTCTCCATTTGATCTTTTTCTTACCCACGAAACTACTTTGCATGGGACTGATAAAAATAGAAGGACATTTCTCTCCTTCAATCTTTCTCCATTTGATCCTTTTTTTTCCATGACACTGCTTTGCATGGGAATGATAATATTATGCTTATCTGAAAAGAATTCATGTATATTGTCGTGTAGAGGGATGTTACATAGGCAATGAATATAAAAGCAGGAACAAGATAACTGTATAGCAGAGGAAATATGCTGGCAACTAGTTTTAACACAACAGTCATCATTTGTACTCCCTTTAGGACTTGAGCTTTCACAATGATCATAACTAGGAAACCATTTGACATTATTTTCAAACCAATATACAATTATTCATGGATCAAATACAAGCATCCAAAACCCAAGCATTCAATACAATAGTTGTACCTAAGGCTCATCATGTAAGACAGGCTCAACCTTTACTTGTCTTTCAAACATGGGCTAGCAATAGAAAATCTAGGTTATAAATACATTGAAATATATCAATTCAACTCACTGTAACAACTATCATAGTTTGGGTGCTAGTAATATAAACTAGGAACAAGATAACTGTATAGCAGAGAAAATATGCTGGCAAGTAGTTTTAACACAACAGTCATCATTTGTACTCCCTTTAGGACTTGAGCTTTCACAATGATCATAACTAGGAAACCATTTGACTTTATTTTCAAACCAATATACAATTATTCATGGAACAAATACAAGCATCCAAAACCCAAGCATTGAATACAATAGTTGTACCTAAGGCTCATCATGTCAGACAGGCTCAACCTTTACTTGTCTTTCAAACATGGGCTAGCAATACAAAATCTAGGTTATAAATACATTGAAATATATAAATTCAACTCACTGTAACAACTATCATAGTTTGGGTGCTAGTAACATATGCACATGCAACCATCATTGCACACATAACAAAAGAAGACATGTATACCACTTCTAGAACAGAGTGTAAATTAAACTAGGTGCAAGAAGTTAATAACAGAGGGTAGCCACTAGCAAAACTATCAAATTGTTAAGATTGAGCCTCCTTAGTTGCTTTGTTGAATGTTCCAGCAAGTTGGAAGGCGTCTTATAACATTCATCAACTCTCTGCATGAGAGTACTTGATGCTTAGGAATCGATGGAAGCTTATGTGCATTCAATTGTGCTCTACTAAGAAATTGACTAGGAAAACAAAACTTCAAGATGTTTCCTTCTAGATTGGTTTGTTGGCGTTTGAGTTCAGGCAAATTAGTCTTCATATATGAAGAAGCTTTGTCACCTGTTCAGATTTTAGATTCAAAGCCACAAGGACACACACACACACATATATATATAACCCTTAGGGGATTTGAACTCGTGACCTTCCATTTACAACTTCTCATCTCAAATCCTCATTACCAATTGCTCTAATATATATATAACCCTTAGGGAATTTGAACTCGTGACCTTCCATTTAAAACTTCTCATCTCAAATCCTCATTACCAATTGCTCTAACCCCCATGGACCTTCCTAGCACTTCCAGGCACCCAAGGGCTCTATGCAAAGCATACTCAAAACGCTCATTAATCACAAGTACAAAATTAGATTCAAAGTTGTATGATATATCTTTTCGTGTGCCGTAATGAATTGTGAGATGCATTCTTGATAATATAAAAATGTGAATTGACATGAAAGCATGGAAAATTTGCCTTACCAGTTCTCGTGTAAATTTCCTTGGATAAATTGACAATTTTGCTCTCTTCCTCTTGCCACAAACTACTAAGCACAAGCTCTTACCACATTATTGGCCGTTATAAGGCGAGTTCACAACAGTCGATCATGCTAAACTTAATCACCATTACTTAAGGCAATCCACCACATAAGTTTACATTTTCTAAATTGATTCTTCAAACACACGATGATGATTTGGGATCTCCTTCAACAAGTGGTTTTCACATAGATAAAAGGCTCAGATTCAACTGAGAAAGTTTTGTTGGGAGAGAGTAAGCACTAGACTTGAAGCCATTCAAAGTAATAGATCAGGTTGCCCTTCCTCTTTCATATGGTACAATGCCCAACTCATATAGTTCATTGTCCTTAGGTTCAATGCCAGTTAAAAACAAAAGTTAGATCACATTCAATCTTTAGAACTAGACCAACTATTTGGTTGCTTAGCCATAAACTCTTATCGATTGAAAGAAATATCTCCCTATTGGGATGTGTTGCATGGGCACCTGTACCGGGGGGTCGGGTACATGAACCCATACCTGAATAAGTGGTCTCGGGCAGCATCATTAATTTATTGTCATCATCCATGTAAATATGCTTTAATAAATACCATAAATATAACTCTGAGGGACTATCTGGCTTAAGCAAGGCCATTCACTCATTACTTCTACAACATTGGGATTTTGTATTTCTCTTCTCCTTTTCAGTTCTTTGCTTCTGTGGTTGAAACCATATTTTTGAGTGGCATTTACTTCAACGTGTCTTGTTATCCTACATAATCCTCTTTGCCCTAAGCCAGAAAACAGACTAAGATTGAGAAAGAAACATAACTCTACCTCCGAGGCAGAGCACTAGACTGACTGACCACAGCATATTATGGTAGCAATGCAAAACCTAATGGAATAACAATATCATGCGGTGTTCACCTAACTCAGCAGCAAAAAAACATTTGTTCTTTGTTCTTACCTTGACTGAAGTGACAAGTCATGGGATCATACAATTATTTCATTGTTTTCTACCATTTCAATCTATTGGATATGATTTCATGTATTTTTGCGCTGTAAATGCCTTAATAAAGAAAACCATTTCTTCTTAGTTCTTAGCTAAGTCACCTGGTTTCGAGTTCGTGTTTGAATTCTGTGGTTAAAACAAAAGTTTTGAGTGGCATTTACTTTAATGTGTCTTGGTTATCCAGCATAATCCTCTTTGCCCTAAGCCAGAAAACGGACTAAGATTGAGGAAGAAACATAACTCTACCTCTGAGGTAGAGCACTATCCCGACTAATCACAACATATTATGGTATCAATGCAAAACCTAATGGCATAACAATATAATGCGGTGTTCACCTAACTCAGCAGCAAAAAAACATTTGTTCTTTGTTCTTACCTTGACTGAGGTTGTCATGGGATCATACAATTATTTTGTTGTTTTCTGCCATTTCAATCTATTGGATATGATTTCATCTATCTTTGCGCTGTAAATACCTTAATACATAAAACTATTTCTTCTTAGTTCCTAGCTAAGTCATCAAGTTCGTGTTTGAATTCAGAGACTTAGAAAATTGACAAAAAAATAGGGAATAAAAATTTTGGCCATAAAATTCGGCATGAAGTTCGATGGACTATAAATTTTAAAATTAAAAAATATATGAAATTTTTAAATAAATATAATAATACAAAGTTTTTGATATAAGTTAACTTATTATTAATTAGATTTTTTATTTATATAACATTATTTTATATCATTATATCATCTAACTTAGCTATACACTTATTTGTATTTGTTTTTTTGTTTTTGTAAATAAAAGACTTTGTATTATAGCAAAAAGGCTTAATTACATCACAAGGAAACCACTAAGACAAATCAGTTGACAGAGAAGTGCACAATGAAACCGCACCAGTCAAGGTCAGTCCTATCGAATGGATGGGCATAAATCCCAAACCCTCCAAAAAGAAACAACAACATGCCTCTACCAACTACTACCCCCCGATTACAAAAAGGACCAACATGGGCAAAAGTCAGCCCGTCATTACAGAATAAAAAAAACAGGAAGAGAGGACCAACATGGGCGAGAGACAGCCCGTCATTACATAATCGAAAAATAGGAAGAGAAAAAACTAAGCATCAAAGGAGAAAGCAACCGGGACTCAGATCCTCTTAATACCAGGGATACCCCTAAAGGCGCCTTGATGACACCGATAAGCGCTACCTAGAAGGCCTGTGAAATACTTAATGTAGTGTATATGGCAGCAGCAAGCTTGTCATAGCCTTTTCGTGATCGCATAATCTGCTCAATGATGGTAGTGTTAGACACTGTTCAAATCACACGATGAGAGGTGCCCCACCATAAAAGAAGAGTCTGACTGCCTAAACTTCCCATGATTTCTCTGGACGAAGCTTTTGTGGAATGCAAAAAGTGGAAAGAATGGAAGTTGTAAGCACAATTTTACATGAGAAGCTTCGTATTTACCTATGCTAGGTGGAGCATCGACTTCATTCAAATCCAGACGCTATTTCATTGGGGAATGC
>LPNX010007437.1:145132-222360 GCA_001517045.1 Pseudotsuga menziesii | reverse complement strand
AACTTCTAAAGACTTAGTTTAACAACCTAATCAATGTTGCTAAAATGATTTTTTTGAAAGATGACTATAAAACACCTATTGGGATATTGACATACATATAAATGAAGGTATCAAATGATATTTACTTGGGTGTCAAGATATTGACATTTTCATAATGATATCAAAGATTAAGTAAATTAAAATAAAACTTTTTAATTCTTTAAAAGACCAATTTCAGTGTGTAAACCTAAAACAACGTCGTATCAACGTTGTTTTTTGGCCCCAATTTTGGTAGTGTCAAATCACCAACCTATATTCCCACATCACTAAGCTACAGTTCCACTTCACCAAGCTGTAACCTGACATACCTAAGTTACAACCCCACCTCACCCAGTTACAACCCAATTTAACTTATCTCTAGCCCTACACACCTAACATACATTCCCACCTCACTTTCATATATTCCCACATCACCTTCATATATCCCAACATCTCTAGCTAACAAATGACTTCTATGATATACATCCCCACTTTTGATTAACATCTCTTGTCTATAGTAGATCACATTATCAAGCTATAGCATGAAGTATTCAATACACTTTGGAGAATCTTGTCTACCACCTTTTGACTGAGTGATGGATACATACAACTAAAAACTTTATCAATAGACTTAAAAAGGAATTTCATTTATCTTATGTTTATTTCCAAAACACAAAATTAAACTTGTGAAATCCATATTATACTTTTCAAACCTAAATCAATTGGTCACACAAACTAAACAAACTAACTAATAAATAATGTTTTATTATTATTGTTTATAGTATAAATTAAATTCTACCTACCAATACAACCTTATAAGTTTAAGTGAGAATATAATATATCAATATCAAGACTTGAATGATTGGATTATGACTAATCTAAACATGAGAACATTTTCGACTTTTTTTGGTATATTTTTTTAGTTTGTTTTGTTCATAATTCAGTTGGAAACCTTTAAAAAATTCTTATCTAGTCATATATTGGTTGTGTAAATTGCATAATATGAGTGCCATAGGAGTATTTGACTGTGTTGAATCCATTTATGCATTCAAAAACATAATTTAAATTAAGCTTACTAGATTCTGACAAAAATCACCGCAAAATACAAAACTTAGAATAAATAGACGACTCCAATTAAATTATGACCAAAATTACTGTAGTGTACCAAATCCAAGATCCACAAAACGAATCGACACACTAACCCAAAGACTTAAGGTAGACACCAATGTAAGGAAGGTAAATAAGGGCTACATTAGTTTTGAGAATCTTTTGCATAATGTACTAACACCATTTATGTTTCAAAATCAGTTACTTCTGAATTGTAATCCAAGGATACTTGCGTACACCAGCATATGCAAACTAGATCCTCCCACTAGCTTAAAGGGAAAGGTACTAGGAATTGTCTTTCAAGAAGATTGGAGTCTCTGTAACTCAAGGAAGGGATCTAGAACTAGTCTCTAGTCTCTATTATGATAGGTTCGATAGTAAGAATGTATGCAAAAAACTACAGAGTACGATTTGGGATATTGGATCTCTGGGAGTGAGATTTCCCAATCTAGGACTACGTAGTTGCCTAGTTTCCAACTCCAAGATCCACAAAACGAATCGACACACTAACCCAAAGACTTAAGGTAGACACAAATGTAAGGAAGGTAAATAAGGGCTACATTAGTTTTGAGAATCTTTTGATTAAGAGCATGTGTTTCTTCTTAGGAGGTCACAGGTCCAAATCCAGAGGGGGGTAGTTGTGCAGAGGGGGTCCTTTGTCCCACAAACAAGGGGGTCTCATACACCAAATTGGTGTTTGGCTCGACGGTGACCTTAAAAATAGAATATTATTATTATTTTATAATAATTAATCAATATAATTGTTAACGTCCCTTGGAGACTAAATTTAAATAGTTTTTAATCAATATAGTAAAAGCTATATAAATTTAAATTTTAAATTAGGTATTTTTAATTTATAAAAAATAAATCAATATACCATGGCATGTTTCTTATTTTCTTCATAAGGCCATACAAGTTTTGTTTTTGTTTTTTTTCTTCAAAATAATTATAAGTATTTTGTCTCTTTTTAGTCATCTATTTATATATTTCTATTGCTAGGTGATAGAAAAATTAAGTTATAATTTTGACAAATCTTTTTCTTTCATATTTATTTTGAAATTTTTATTTAATTCATAATTCAAAATGAAGAAAATTAAAAACTTAGGTAAATGTCTTATGTATATACTATTAATAAACTAAAATCACTGCCACTAACTCTTTTAAAAAAAGGTATCGGAAGCTGAAATACTTAAGCTCGTCTGGATATCGGCGAGCGGAAAGACTATCTCTCAGCACAATCACCATTTGCCTTCCGAAACGGCAGTGGCGTTAAGCTCTGGGTATTGGCGAGCGGAAAGACTGTCCCTAGGCACAATCACCATTTGCCTTCCAAAACGGCGGTCGTGTAGAGGACAAGTATTCCGATACAATCGTAGACCGTTTCAACAGCAATAATCAGGTCTGGTTTTGAGGTTTGCTTGTCTGTTGGAAATGCCCTGATTACCATGTATCTGTTGGCATCCTTTTAGAAGCTTTAGGAGTTGGGTTTGATTGTTTTGGGGGACAATGTGAACTAGTTGTCAACTTGTCATGGTCTATGATCTGTTGACATTGGTTGAGGCTGAGATAGGTTATCATGTGTTAAAAGTTTAAACAATTGTAATTCTTGACCAAAACTCTGATTTTATTCAGCATTTGAAAATTCGGTAAACAGAGTAAGTTTTAAAAAAAATCAACTTAATTTATGATTTTTTAAGATATATTGGGTGACAGAGAGTTGCCACAACTTCTTTATTGTTGTTTAGTTGTTGGGCCTGTCTGGGTTTAAGGATCGCAATGTTTTCTTTTACTTTTAAGATACATTTCTGAATTGCAATTAAATTGCTCGAGAATTGAATAGGCTTTTTGTCGAAAAAAATTATGTTTGGAAAAGAAACCAGTCTAGAATTCCTATTTACAAATAATATGCTACATAAAACCCTAACAAAGTCCTGGTCAACATGCATCGAACTATTGCTCTGTAGAGTTTATCAATAGTGATGTGGATACTTATGGGCTATGGCTGTTCTTTCCATTGATGTAGTCCTTGAGTTTGATGCTCCCTTTTCATTTTTCATGTATAATAATTTGCTGTCTGTAGCAGAGTTGTCTGCTCAGATATCGTCAGTTGTGGCAGTCATTAATAGCACACAAATACTATAGTGTTTTCCAAGACAACACATGTTTTAGGGTGATCTGATTATAATTTGTGAAATTAGAATGAACATGTGGCTTGCACTCAGAGCATTACCTTTCATTGCCTAGTTTCTCTGAGTAATTCTGAAGAGGAAGAATAGTTAAGCAAAGGCCTGTGTTGTCCATCAGTGCTTACATAATTATACAACTTCTGATTTAATCATATCATATCCGTGCCTTCTTAGCTTTGGAAACTTTCCATCCCTTCCATTCATTCTGTCTATATTTCATAGAAGGCTTTTGCAGTAGCATGGATGATTCTTAAAGTTCTATGAAGCACTTACAGATAAACTAATTGGCATTGTTGTGAATGTGGCGTTCTGTACCCAAAAGCCAGAGAAATCTTTTGATCTATTTATTGTGGAGATTATGCATATGCGGCATAAGTTTAACGTACACACTCACCTTGTTTGATCCTAACCCTTCTATTCATTTGTTGGTCCCACTTGCGAAATTGATTGAACTATTGATGGCGGAGATTATGCATATGAGGCATAAGTTTGACATAATACTCATCTAGTTTCACCTTAACCCTTATATTCATTTGTTGATCCCACTTATACAGTATGTTGCAGTCTCTGCATGTTTGGTTTCTTCTGTCTATAAGCTGCTAGATGCGTATAGTCTTTGAATGTTAAGGAAAGTTGGAACATATCAACTATCGTTGTAATATGTATAACGGTAACCTGAAGCAGATTCATAATATATTATTAAGCAGGAAGGCTTTTGATTCCACGCTAAGAAATTTCCATTTTTCCAAAATGATCACATGGGGTTTGAAATGATTTCTTTTATGAAATTGTGTGAAATATGCATATGCCATATTATTTATAATTTAGTATTTGTCAAGTAGAAATATTGATTAGGACTGGCAGTCGGCCTTTGCCATGGTTCCAAACTGCACTTATTAACAATGTTTTCTTTTGCATTTTGTATGAGCTAAGAAATGCTTCTCTTCTTTACTCCTACCATCAGGGAGTTCAGGATAAGAAGAAAAAAGACGTTTCTCTTTCAATCTTTCTCCATTTGATCTTTTTTAACCCACGAAACTGCTTTGCATGGGAATGATAAAAATAAAAGGACATTTCTCTCCTTCAATCTTTCTCCATTTGATCCTTTTTTTCCATGACACTGCTTTGCATGGGAATGATAATATTATGCTTATCTGAAAAACATTCATGTATATTGTCGTGTAGAGGGATGTTACATAGGCAGTGAATATAAAAGCAGGAACAAGATAACTGTATAGCAGAGGAAATATGCTGGCAAGTAGTTTTAACACAACAGTCATCATTTGTACTCCCTTTAGGACTTGAGCTTTCACAATGATCATAACTAGGAAACCATTTGACTTTATTTTCAAACCAATATACAATTATTCATGGATCAAATACAAGCATCCAAAACCCAAGCATTCAATACAATAGTTGTACCTAATGCTCATCATGTCAGAGAGGCTCAACCTTTACTTGTGTTTCAAACATGGGCTAGCAATACAAAATCTAGGTTATAAATACATTGAAATATATAAATTCAACTCATTGTAACAACTATCATAGTTTGGGTGCTAGTAACATATGCACCTACAACCATCATTGCACACATAACAAAAGAAGACATGCATACCACTTCTAGAACAAAGTGTAAATTAAACTAGGTGCAAGAAGTCAATAACAGAGGGTAGCCACTGGCAAAACTATCAAATTGTAAGATTGAGCCTCCTTAGTTGCTTTGTTGAATTGTCGAGCAAGTTGGAAGGCGTCTTATAAACTTCATCAACTCTCTACATGAGAGTACTTGATGCTTAGGAATCGATGGAACCTTATGTGCATTCAATTGTGCTCTACTAAGAAATTCACTAGGAAACCAAAACTTCAAGATGTTTCCTTCTAGATTGGTTTGTTGGCGTTTGAGTTCAGGCAAATTAGTCTTCATATATGAAGAAGCTTTGTCACCTGTTCAGATTTTAGATTCAAAGCCATAAGGACATATATATATATATATATATATATATATATATATATATAACCCTTAGGGGATTTGAACTCGCGACCTTCCATTTACAACTTCTCATCTCAAATCCTCATTAGCAATTGCTCTAACCCCCATGGACCTTCCTAGCACTTCCAGGCACCCAAGGGCTCTATGAAAAGCATACTCAAAATGCTTATTAACCACAAGTACAAAATTAGATTCAAAGTTGTATGATATATCTTTTCGTGTGCTGTAATGAATTGTGAGATGCATTCTTGATAATATAAAAATGTAAATTGACATGAAAGCATGGAAAGTTTGCCTTACCAGTTCTCGTGTAAAGTTCCTTGGATAAATTGACAATTTTGCTCTCTTCCTCTTGCCACAAACTACTAAGCACAAGCTCTTACCACATTATTGGCCCTTATAAGGTGAGTTCACAATAGTCGATTATGCTAAACTTAATCACCATTCCTTAAGGCAATCCACCACATAAGTTTATATTTTCTAAATTGATTCTTCAAACACACGATGATGGTTTGGGATCTCCTTCAACAAGTGGTTTTCACATAGATAAAAGGCTCGGATTCAACTGAGAAAGTATTGTTGGGAGAGAGTAAGCACTAGACTTGAAGCCGTTCATAGTAATAGATCAGGTTACCCTTCCTCTTTCATATGGTTCAAAACCCAAGTCATGCAGTTCATTGTCCTTAGGTTCAATGCCAGTTAAAAAAAAAAGTTAGATCACATTCAATCTTTAGAACTAGACCAACTATTTGGTTGCTCAGCCATAAACTCTTATTGATTGAAAGAAATATCTCCCTATTGGGATGTGTTGCATGGGCACCTGTACCGAGGGGTCGGGTACATGAACCCATACCTGAATAGGCGGTCCTGGGCGGCGTCATTAATTTATTGTCATCATCCATGTAAATATGCTTTAATAAATACCATAAATATAACTCTGAGGGACTATCTGACTTAAGCAAGGCCATTCACTCATTACTTCTACAACATCGGGATTTTGTATTTCTCTTCTCCTTTTCAGTTCTTCGCTTCTGTGGTTGAAACAATATTTTTGAGTGGCATTTACTTCAACGTGTCTTGTTATCCTGCATAATCCTGTTTGCCCTAAGCCAGAAAACGAACTAAGATTGAGGAAGAAACATAACTCTACCTCCGAGGCAGAGCACTAGCCTGACTAATCACAACATATTATGGTAGCAATGCAAAACCTAATGGCATAACAATATCATGTGGTGTTCACCTAACTCAACAACAAAAAAACATTTGTTCTTTGTTCTTCCCTTGACTGAAGTGACAAGTCATGGGATCATACAATTATTTCATTGTTTTCTGCCATTTCAATCTATTGGATATGATTTCATCTATTTTTGCGCTGTAAATGCCTTAATATAGAAAACTATTTCTTCTTAGTTCTTAGCTAAGTCACCTGGTTCGAGTTCGTGTTTGAATTCTGTGGTTAAAACAAAAGTTTTGAGTGGCATTTACTTCAACGTGTCTTGGTTATCCTGCATAATCCTCTTTGCCCTAAGCCAGAAAATGGACTAAGATTGAGGAAGAAACATAACTCTACCTCTGAGGTAGAGCACTAGCCTGACTAATCACAACATATTATGGTATCAATGCAAAACCTAATGGCATAAAAATATAATGTGGTGTTCACCTAACTCAGCAACAAAAAAACATTTGTTCTTTGTTCTTACCTTGACTAAGGTGACAAGTCATGGGATCATACAATTATTTTGTTGTTTTCTGCCATTTCAATCTATTGGATATTATTTCATCTATTTTTGCATTGTAAATACCTTAATATAGATAACTATTTCTTCTTAGTTCTTAGCTAAGTCATCGAGTTCATGTTTGAATTCGGAGACTTCGAAAATTGACAAAAAATCGGATATAAAAATTTTGGCCATAAAATTCGGCATGAAGTTTGATGGACTATAAATTTTAAAATTAAAAAATATATGAAATTTTTAAATAAATATAATAATACAAAGTTTTTGAAATAAGTTAACTTATTATTAATTAGATTTTTTATTTATATAACATTATTTTATATCATTATATCATATAACTTAGCTATACACTTAATTATATTTGTTTTTTTGTTGTAAATAAAAGACTTTGTATTACAACAGAAAGGCTTAATTACATCACAAGTGTTATCACTCCAGGAAACTCCTCTAGTTTGTAGCTCGAGGATGCTTGGTAACTTAAACTGTTTTTAGGGTTTTTCTGAATTGGATCAAGCCGGATAACCTATATAACCTCTCACTCTCAAGACATGCATGAAGCTCACTCAATCACAAGGCTTCTAGTTACAACTTGTTCAGTAGTTTGACAAAAAGGTGCAAGGATGGAGAACTCACCAGGTTGGCCGACTTACACACATAACACATGCATATAAATGGCTAAATCCTGCTGAGGATGGTGTTTATAAATCAAATATCACTAAATAACCAATAGGATGACAGCTATTGGCCCTTTAATAAATCTGAAAATTACCTAAATGCACATTCAGGCAATAAACATAGTAAAGAAAGCGATGGTTGAACAAATCACAACAAAAGAGCTTATACTTAGAGTAAACCAGATGAGACGCTTGATAATGGAACAGGCTCATAAATCCCCGGAGTCGAACCCTTATTCATAAAATAATCACGGGCTTTATAGCCTTTTACAAAATTTATAGATCCTGAAAATCAGTTCTGTTTACACAAAAAATAATTGAAAGTGATAGTTTTTTCCCGATTAGGGCTTCAAACCCTTGCTAACTATTTGTTTATCTACTGTGAAGATCTAGTTCACTGAGCAGTCCTTTAATGATTGAAGTGGTCGCTGATCATTCCCACTGCTGGTTTACTGTGAAATTGCCGTCAACAGTCAGTGTATCAGCGTTTAATTGAAGTTCCTAGTCTTGTGCAATCCGCCCGAAACTTTTAACTTCGTTGCCGCAGTCATTGATCGAAAGCTTTGTCTTCTGTTTCATCGGCGCCCCAAGTCTTATTCTTGCCGCAGTGTTGGCTCCTTAGACCACTAGCATCGCGACGGTTTCTTCATCGATGATCGGGAGTGGTAATAACAAATATATCGGAGCCCTTTATCTGAACGTGGCCGCAATTTTGGAGGTGAAACATACCACATAAAACCTTATATGCTTGACTGTCGACGATTTCTCCTTATCGCTATTGGAGGTCGGTAGAAGCTAAATCGGAACTTTTAGTCCCCTGCGCCGCTGACACTACGGATATGCTTCGTTGCAAACTCGTCGTTCAGTAGTCTATATGTCTTCCGATCGCCGATGGTCTTCTATTGTTGCGCTATCGGAATGATTCTTGTCATCGATCGGAAGACGTAGTCTTTCTTCCTTCCGCTGTTGCAGCTCTGCAATGAAGTATTTTGCCGCCGGTTAGTCTTTAGCACCTCCGACGCCAAAGTTTCCATCTGCTCGTGGAGCCCGCAGTCTGTATATCTTTTGCCCTTGCGACTCCTTAGAGGACTAATTCGTCGACGGTTAGTCTTTAGACCCTCCGATCACCGATGTGTTCATCTATTTTCGTGCTATCGGAATGTTTCTTGTCATCGATCAGAAGTCGTAGTCAGTTTTTCTTCTGTCGTTGCGGCTCCGCAGAGGACTAATTCGCTGATGGTTAGTCTGTAGTTCTCCTGATGATCCAGATTTATGCAAGAACGCAACATAATACACAAATAACCATAGAAACAAATATGCAGCGGAAATAAACACTTCATTTCATTAATCAATAATTGAAACTTGTTTACATATAGAATGGAAATAAACTAGCTAGAGTTCTGGTAGCTTATCTCTGAGAAGAGATGTGGCGGATACATGCCTCTGAACTCTATGTTACAATCAGGATCGAAGGCCTATATATTATTGAGAAACAATGGAAACCCTACACATCCAAAAACCTAACCCTAGGAGGTGAAACGCCTTAATGTGGGCCCCGTTGGGTAACTTGCTACATCAATTTCCCGGGGTCGTAACTTTAGCATACTACCTCCGTTTGACTCGCATGATATATCGTTAGAAAGATCTGTTTAAGGACTACATCCACAAACAACAAATATCAAGACCAAAATGGACTCATATTTTCCCGACCATTCGATGCCAAGAAAACATCGTTTAGGGCCTCAAAACGGCTCCAGAAGTTTAGGACCCGAAAACTGCCAAAAATAGTAAATTGTGCTACAATTAAGGAAACTGAAAAACCAAAAGAAACAATGGTGGGGGTCCAAGAGGAATAGGTGGGTGGCCACCAATATCCCCCTGGATCATTCCTCCCCCATTGGGAAGCAATGGTGCCCATTGCATTGAGTTCCTCCATGAGATGAGGAAACTTCTGTTGAACTTGGTCCCTGGTAAGCCACTTTCTTTGGTGAAGGAGTTGGCCTGCTTTGACAACTCGATATAGCTGGATCTTCTGCTGGCGGGTGTTCTTGATCTGTGTGTCCATAATTCGATCAGCGGTGGCTTGTTCCATGCAGTCGGGGTTTAACTCTGTTGGTGTGAGTTGTTCTGCCACGTTTGATGTGTCTAGTAGAGATCGAAAGTAGGGCCGAAGGCGGTCCACATTGAGAACTGGGTGCAGACCAAAGAATGGTGGAATACTGAGCTTGAAGGCATTGTCCCCGACAACCTTGGTGATGGTGTATGGCCCATATTGGAGCGGGCGAAGCTTGCGGTGGGGTCCAGCGAGGCGCTCCTTCTGCAAATGTAGCCACACTTTGTCGCCCACCTGGACGTTGTGTTGCACCCGATGTTGATCATGTCGCTGCTTGTACTTAGCATTGGATCTGTCCAATATGTCATGATCCTGTTGGCGAATGTGCTAAATGCGCTCAATGAAGTTGTTTTCCTTGGAAACTTTAGACTGGATATGAGCTGAATCAGCCTGAGTAGCTGCAAATGGTATGGATACGTCAATGGGACATAGTGGCTGTAATCCCAAGCCCACCTGAAAGGGGCTGTGGTTAGTTGAGCTGTGGAGGGCCCGGTTATAACTGTGTTGTACATAGGGGAGGCTCTCATGCCATGTGCGTGGATGCTTTGAGTTGTACATGCGCAAAATGTGTACGATCATCCTGTTGACGACCTCTGTCTGGCCATCAGTCTGGGGATGGAAAGTTGTGGACTTTGTGAGCTTGGTGTCTAGCATTGACCATAGGCTAGACCAGAATGTACTAAGGAACCTGTTGTCCCGGTCTAAAATTATAGACTGTGGGATCCCAAAGTATACCCACACTCATTCAAAGAAGAGTTTAGCAATGGCTTCCGCTGTGATATTCTTCTTGCAAGCTGCCATTATGGCCATCTTTGAGAATCTGTCAACGACCACAAACACACAGTCGTTGCTGTGCTTAGTAGAAGGAAGGCATGACATGTAATCCATGGAGATGTATTTCCAAGGTCGACTAGGGGTAGGCAACAGAGTATAGAGGCCTTGCTTCTTGATGGATGGTTTAGCAATGGTGCAGGCAGTGCAGGATCGGATGTACTTCCCGACGTCATGTCGAAGGTTCAACCAATAGAAATACTTCTGCAGTACTACCACTATTTTCTCGACCCCGAAATTCCCAACGACCCGACTGTAGTGTGCTTCCCAAATCATCTTGGGACACTCGCTTAAAGGAACACAAAGGTGTCCCATGTGACACAGTAGTACATCCTGGAGGTGAAATTTTGGAACTTGGTTTCCCTCCAAGAATGTCTGGTATGTGTGGCTGAATTCTGATTCGCTCTTATAGAGAAGTGGCCAATCAGAAGTCGCGTGCCCACAAGAGTTGAGCACAGTCGTCATCGCCACAATCAGTGGTCGGCTAAGGCAATTTGCAACGTTATTAGTGCTTCCCTTCTTGTACTTGATGTTCAAATGAAACTGTTGTAGATATGTGGACCACTTCTGATGGCGATCATTCTGTAAATTCCCTTGTGTCTGCATGAACTGCAAGGGTCGGTGGTCTATGTCGATGATCGTTTCCTTCCCCAAAATGTAATGCTTCAATTGTCGGCAAGCCTGTACAATGGAATACATCTCTTTGTCATAAGTGGGATATTTGCGGATAGTGTCAGATAGTGTCTCAATATGATATGCCACTGGATGCCCTTGTTGAGTAAGGACTGCCCCAATAGCATAGTCAGAGGCATCTGTCTCGATCTCAAATGGTTGTTGCAAGTCTGGTAATGTGAGCACTGGGGCACAGCATAGGCGATGTTTCAATTCTACAAACGCCGTCTGTTGAGTTTCCGACCAAAATAATTTTGCTTTCGCTCCTCCCTTGGTGACTTGACTCAAGGGCCAAGTGATATAAGAGAATCCCAACATGAACCTACGGTAGAAATTAGCAAGTCCCAGAAAGTTGCGAAGCTCTGTTAGAGTAGTTGGGGCTGGCTAATCCCGAATGACTTGGATCTTGGTTGGATCCACATGTACCCCACAGTCATCAATAATGTATCCCAGATACTGAACCTGGGTCATGCCAAAAGTGCACTTGTCCAAATTGGCACACAACTTGTGCTGCCGCAATGTTTGGAGGACCTGTCGGATGTGGTGGAGGTGCTCTTCCCAAGTATGGCTGAAGATTAAGATGTCATCCAAGTACACTACTACAAATGAGTTGGTGAATGGCCGCAAGATGTCGTCCATCAGCCTCATGAAGGTTGTAGGAGCATTCGTCAGCCCGAAAGGCATGACCAACCATTCGAAAAGGCCCTCCTTGGCTTTGAAGGCAGTCTTCCACACATCGGTCGGTTCGATCGGTACCTGGTGATACCCGGATTTTAAGTCGATCTTGCTAAAATATTTCGCCCCTTGAAGCTGGTCTAGGAGGTCATTAATCCATGGGATCGGGTACCTATTCTAGACAGTGATCTTGTTCAGCGCCCGACAGTCAATACAGAGTCTCCAAGTCCCATCCTTCTGCTGTACCAACACGATCCGGCTCCCATAGGGCGATGAAATTGACCAGATGTGACCCTTCTGCAGCAGCTCCTGAATTTGCCTCTTGATTTCATAAGTCTCCATAACAGAACGACGATAGATCGGTCCATTGGGCGGCGGTGCACCTGGGGTCGGATCGATGGGGTGCTTGAACTGACAGTGGAGAGGCACCCCGGTGGGTGAGGTGAATATGTCCCAGTACTCCCCCATGACCTTGTCCATTTGTTGTTGTCATGTGGAGGGGCCCTGTCTGGAGGTTGTGGCAACGATCTTCTTCTTTCCCTGAGGGCGGATCATCAAGAAAACAAACTTCCTGGTTTTGGAAATGAGCTTACTGCATTGTTTTGTAGTAACCAAAGAGATAGCGGCAAGGGGTGGTACCTCTGGTATTCTGTACAAATTATTTCCCAACGTAATAATAATAGCGCGAGGCCGGGACTCATACACAGCATGTCGCTTCCATAAGTATGGTTGACCTAATAATACATCACAAACATCAAGAGGAGCAATATCACATAATACCTCATTGGTGAAGGGCTTGATGCTGTAGGGAAGTCGGCACTGCTGGCTGACGCGGAGATCTCGTCCTTGGTGAAGCCACCCGATGGTGTACGGATGTGGGTGTGTTGTGGTCGGCAAACCCAATCGCTTCACGACCTTTGCTGAAATTAGGTTCTTTTGGCTCCCACTATCAACAATGAACTGTAGCGGGGAACCCTTTACCCACATTTGGGAGTGGAAAATACGCTCCTCCTCCTTTGAATCTTCTGGTTCTTCCTTTTGGATCTTCGTGTTGGCAATGGTGACGTTGGGCTCTACATCGATAATCTTCTTCCCTCTGTCATTCCCCTTCTTGGGTTCTGATTCAGTGTCAGAGTATGCATCTGATTCAGAAGCCTTTATCTCAGCCACTAGTGACTGCTTAGCCCGACACTCACTTGTGTTGTGAGTGGGGCTCTTATGGAACTCGCACCACTTTCCCGCTTCCTTCTTTAGCTTTGCAGTGTTGCTATTTGCTTGCAGCTTTGGCAAGTTTTCTTGAGTCGCCATGTCTTGGCTGTGTCCTTAGTTCTGTGGTTTGGGGGCACCTTTCCCTTGCTTCTGATTCGTAGATCCAAAGTCTCGCTTTTTCTGTTTGAATTTTTTGCTCAATTTTGGCAGCGTATCGATATGCCGTACCAAGCGAGGAGATGTTGAGGAACTCCATTTCCTCCTAAATGTATCTGTGCAGACAACTGCAGTACTTCAGCATCAAATGTTTCTCTGAATCTTTGATACCCAACTTGGTGCGCAGGGTATGGAATAGATTCGTCAGCTCATGCACATCTTGATCTCTTTGTTGTTGCAGCGTAGTCCATTGGATGTACTTGTCCTCATAGCTCCCCACTGGATAATATTGTCCCTTTATGGCATCTCGAAAAGAATTCCAAGTGGATACAACTGAGAACAGAGAGGGTTCCTCCTCATCCTTTCTCTCACAGTAGGTTTCCCACCAGTCCTTGACATGGGGGGTGACTTTGAGTAGAGAAAAGTAATATTTTCTTGGTAAAAAAAGTCATGAACCGAGAAATATCCTTCTAATAGATTCAACCATTTATCTACGGTGTCTGCATCTATTCGACCATCAAATATGGGAATGTCGAAGTTTACTTGTACCTTAAAAGGGGTTGCACCTCTAGAGTGGCTGTTAGATGCAGATGCGCCGCCAGTGGGAAGTCGTTGAAGGATTTGGGCGAAGTTATCCATCATCGCGTTCCTTTGTTTTTCAAGGGCCTCCTCGAGCAACATTTTGACAGGATCTTCTGCGCCCTCGTCTTTCTTTTCGTCCACCATGGGTGGCCATCGGGATTTGCGAGGATGATCCTGCAAAGGTTCAACTAGATCGAGCCCTAACTCTTTATACCCCGCCCTCGTTGGGGACATGCAAAGAAGGATCGAGAAAGAGCAGATTGCTCTGATACCATTGATCTGGATTTATGCAGGAACACAATAGAATACACAAATAACCATAGAAACAAATATGCAGCGGAAATAACACTTCATTTCATTAATCAATAACTAAAACTTGTTTACATACAGAATGGAAATAAACTAGCTAAAGTGTTGGTAGCTTATTTCTGAGAAGAGATGTGGTGGCTACATGCCTCTGAACTCTGTGTTACAATGAGGCTCAAAGGCCTATATATTATTGAGAAACAATGGAAACCCTACACATCCAAAAACCTAACCCTAGGAGGTGAAACGCCTTAATGTGGGCCTCGTTGGGTAACTTGGTACATCAATTTCCCAGGGTCATAACTTTAGCATACTACCTCCGTTTGACGCACATAATATATCATTAGAAAGATCTGTTTAATGACTACATCCATAAATGACAAATATTGAGTCTGAAACAGACTCATATTTGTCCGACCATTCGATGCCAAAAAAACGTCGTTTAGGGCCTCAAAACGGCTTCGAAAGTTTAGGAGCCGAACTCTGCCAAAAATAGTAAATTGTGCTACAATTAAGGAAACTGGAAAACTGAAAGAAACAATGGTGGGGATCCAAGAGGAATAGGTGGGTGGCCACCAATATCCTCCTAGATCACCTGATCGTCGTGGAGCTGCTTGGTTCTAAATTCTTCGATGATTTGTCTTTAGTCCTTCCGATCATCGACGATTTCCTCTTCTCGCGGAAGGCGTAGTCTGTAAGTCTCCCTCCATTTCGGCGCTGTAGTGGACTATCCTGCCGATGCTTTTAAATTTTTTAAGTCCCGAACTGATTTCGTCGGCGCTGAAAACCTCTCACAATCGGAGCCTTAAATCGTTATTTTCTCCGTAGTTGCGACGCCTTTGCGAACTAGCTCGTCGATCTGTAGCCTTTAAAACCTCTGATTGCTGTTAGAAAATGCTCCGATGGCAGTGAAAATTTTAGCAATACGCCTGACTACCGAAGGGGTCTTCCACCTGTTATTTATCTTCCATCTTTCGGTGGCTACTGAGATGTTTTGATCCTCGCCCAAGCCACCGAAGTCACAACTTTGTGAGATTTGCATAAAAAATAGAGGCTTTCAAAACTGTTAGTGATCTTCATATCCTTCATTGCATGATTTAAAATTCTTCATACTATCAAAAACAAATTCATTTTATTTTGGGAGATAACAACAAGGAAACCACTAACACAGATCGGTTGACAGAGAAGTGCACAATGAAACCACACCAGTCAAGGTCAGTCCTATCGAATGGACAGGTAGAAATCCCAAACCCTCCAAAAAGAAACAACAACATGCCTCTACCAACTACTACCCCCCTATTACAAAAAGGACCAACATGGGCAAAAGTCAGCCCGTCATTACAGAATAAAAAAAACAGGAAGAGAGGACCAACATGGGCGAGAGACAGCCCATCATTACATAATCGAAAGAGAAAAAACTAAGCATCAAAGGAGAAAGCAACCAGGACTCAGATCCTCTTAATACCAGGGATACCCCTAAAGGCGCCTTGATGGCATCGATAAGCGCTACCTGGAAGGCCTGTGGAATACTTAATGTAGTGTATATGGCAGCAGTAAGCTTGTCGTAGCCTTTTAGTGATCCCATAATCTGTTCAACGATGGTAGTGTTAGATACTGTTCAAATCACACGGCGAGAGGTGCCCCGCTATAAAAGAAGAGTTCGACTGCCTAAAATTCCCATGATTTCTCTAGATGAAGCTCTTGTGGAATGCAAAAAGTGGAAAGAAAGGAAGCTGTAAACACAATTTTACATGAGAAGCTTCGTATTTACCTATGCTAGGTGGAGCATCGACTTCATTCAAATCCAGACGCCATTTAATTGGGGAATGCATTTGAATTGAGCTTTGCAAAGGATGCCTTGATTTTTATTTTCATGCACTCCATATTCAAAGTTTATTTTCCAGAACATGTTTGCAAAGCTTTAAATTTTGATATTTTATATCCTTTTGTTTGTGAAACTGAAACTTTAAATTTATTCTTAAACCCGATGGCTTAAAAACTGGTAGAATTTATTTCGTTAAGAGGCTTGTTAAAAATATCACTCTCAACATTTAAGATCATGATATGTAAAGGTAAATTTAAGTGACAATGGATGGCTAGTCTCTTTACCATGGGAAGGCTGTTTGAATCCCTAGTCATGGATCTTTATTTTCAATTTCAAAGCTATCATCCCCGACTTTAATTTTGCCAAAGAATCTCTATTGCCTCGATCAAAATTATTTTCCGAAACTATAGGAATGGATCTTTAATGTTCAGTCTGGTCATGCTCAGTTTCCCATTTCTTGTTTATAAGCGTGCTTGCTTTTGAATCCTTTCAGAAGCTTTAGGGGTTAACTTTTTGCCGCTTTTAATTTAAAATTTCTAGACAAAAGGAAAATGTACCAAGTTATAAGCAAATAGGCAAATCAACAAAATGAAAATGAATCCTATGGCAGCACAAGCATGCAGAAAATAAATGCAACAAATCCACTTTTGATAATGAATCCTATAGCAGGACAAGCATGCAGAAAATAAATGCACTTCTGATGGCTAATAGCTACAATTTACTTTTGATGGCTAATAGCTACAATCTTGATGGATGGATGAAAGAGTGCCATTAATGACAATTTATTACATGTACCAAGTGGGGATGGATGGATGAAAGAATGGCATTAATAACATTTTATTACATGTGCCAAGTGGCAATGCCAAAAATATTGGCTATTTTTTGAATTTTAAGTAATATTTATTTTACCCTTTAAACTAGAGATATTTAGTCATTTCAACTTCCTCCACCAATTGAAAAATAAAAATAACTAATTTCAAATTTTCAAAAGATATTTATGTATTTTCAAAATATTAAAATCAATCTTTATTCAAATATTCAAATTAATTTCCTCCATCTTTTTTAAATTAATTTTTACTTTTGGTAATTAAATTACATTAAATAATATAGAGCACCTATGCAATTAAGTAATTAAAATTAGTCCAATGGATGTATTGGATGTATCTTGGGTGGTTGGGAGGAATGATTGTTACCCTCACGACGGAAGTTCAATTCTTGTAAGTGACATGATGCTCATTTTAATAAGATATGCCTTAANTTAGTCCAATGGATGTATTGGATGTATCTTGGGTGGTTGGGAGGAATGATTGTTACCCTCACGACGGAAGTTCAATTCTTGTAAGTGACATGATGCTCATTTTAATAAGAAATGCCTTAAGAAAATTGATAAAAATTCACAAAGGAAATTTTGTCCACAAGTTGTTTGGGATCAGGTGTAAGTGTCCAAGGGGAACACACTTGTGGAGTTGTAGGTGTCTAAGGGGAACACACTTGTGCCCCTATGTTCATGCGATTAAGGAGTGAAGCAATCAAATTCATTAGCTGAGTGTTTATGCAATTATTTACATTCATATTTTTGCAATTATTTACAAGCATATTTATGAGATCTGTGTGGTGTGGTAGCAAAGCATCTGCTACAATTTATATGACTAGAATATACAATTTATGTGCACCAGCATATGCACTAGCGTATATGCCTAGTGTACAATACAATATATACACTATTGTATATAACTAGTATATATGTATTAGAATGTATAGTACACTAGGATATATACATTAGAATATATGTACACTAAATATTCATATGGAATATACATTAGTGTGTATTTCTAGTATACATGTACACTACTGCATAACATGGTATTGTATATAGCTAAATTATTGTAGAGATCCCTCTTTCCAAAAAATTGAAATGAATTCTACAAAAATAAATATTCAAACATAGAGACACCAATATGGACCACCTCTTGAGCTTACATATTCAAACAAGGAAAATAGCCTTTGGTACGATGATATTCTCATTTACTTATGTACTCAAGGATTTGAACCTTGCATCTCTCATGACAATTGATGTCACACTCATCACCAAGCCCCTTAACATCTACTCATAGTTAATTTTATTTATAGATGAGGAATCGACACCATCTTACGTCAATACATTGTTAAAATATTGTAACTTCGGAAGATATTCTATTGTACTTTTGTTGTGTCCTCCTCTGGAGATGTCCTTGATGTAATTGGTCATGTAAAAGTCATGAGGTAAACTCTCTATGGTAAGTCGAGGCAATAGTACCCACAAAAGTAATATATAAAATGTATTTGGAGTCTCCCAAGGTAGGTTGGCCCTAGTTAGGGAACCTGGCCGACCTAGTTAGTTATTTGAGGCACTCACCTAATGAATATAAATAGGTGAGGTGACTCTCTTATTCATATATATCCTACACTCAAGTATTGTGCTGGAGAGAGAGAGAGAGAGAGAGAGAGAGAGAGAGAGAGAGAGAGAGAGAGAGAGAGAGAAATAGTCTACTATGGAAGATGAGGAACTATTCTTGTTGCTGGGGTTTTACACTGTCTTGGTCGAATTCTATACTGAGGAATTTCTGCAGGGTTTTTTCCCTTGTGGTTTCCCCAAGGAAAATCTTGTGTTCTCTTGTGTTTCTGCATTTGTCTTTATTTCAGTGATCCTTTGCTTATGGTTATGATGTTATTATGCTAAATATTTTTAGATATTGTATAACCATTAAAAATCTAACAAATGTCTCACTCTTAATGAGGATGAGAAGGTCTTAAATGATTGTCGTATTTCATTTTCTAACTATTTTTCTATTCCATCCTCATGTTATAGTGCTATGTATTGTTTTTTTTGAAAATGACTTGTAACAATAATTTGAAATAGTATTGCTTAAGGTCATGAGTTCAAGATAGGTAACAATGACGATTCATGGACGTAATAGCTTGATAACATTGATTAATCTCTTAGTTCCTTGTTTTTCCCTTTGAAAATAACTTATATCAATAATCTATAATAGTGTTGCTTGAGGTTGTTAGTTCAAGATAGGAAATAATGATGATTAATTGTCATAATAGCTTAATATTTTTCTCGATTCATCACTAATCTCAAGCTACTATAGCCATCGATTTCCACCATAGTCAATATTGAATTCAAGACCATTGGAAACACTCCTATGCATCACTGACATTGATTTTCAAAGACTATAATTGAATAACTATATATTAAAATTGTCTTATTAATGTCAATATATCAATGTTTAAAGGCAATAACTTAAGACCATATACTTTAAAATATACTTAGTTCCAACTATCGATTTAGTGATGTTAAATATGGAAATCCACTTCTAAACCCTATTATTTGGAAACTTCTAAAGACTTAGTTTAACAACCTAATAAATGTTGCTTAGATGATTTTTTTGAAAGATGACTATAAAACACCTATTGGGATACTGACATACATATAAATGAAGATATCAAATGATATTTACTTGGGTGTCAAGATATCGACATTTTCATAATGATATCAAAGATTAAGTAAATTAAAATAAAACTTTTTAATTCTTTAAAAGACCAATTTCAGTGTGTAAACCTAAAACAACATCGTATCAACGTTGTTTTTTGGCCCCAATTATGGTAGTGTCAAATCACCAACCTATATTCCCACATCATTAAGCTACAGTTCCACTTCACCAAGCTATAACCTAACATACCTAAGTTACAACCCCACCTCACCCAGTTACAACCCAATTTAACTTATCTCTATCCCTACACACCTAACATACATTCCCACATCACTTTCATATAGTCCCACATCACCTTCATATATCCCAACATCTCTAGCTAACAACTGACTTCTATCATATACATCCCCACTTCTGATTAACATCTCTTGGCTATAGTAGATCACATTATCATGCTATAGCATGAAGTATTCAATACACTTTGGAGAATCTCGTGTACCACCTTTTGACTCAGTGATGGATGTCATACAACTAAAAACTTTATCGATAGACTTAAAAAGGAATTTCATTTATCTTATGTTTAGTTCCAAAACACAAAATTAAACTTGTGAAATCCATATTATACTTTTCAAACCTAAATCAATTGGTCACGCAAACTAAATGAACTAACTAATAAATAATGTTTTATTATTATTGTTTATAGTATAAATTAAATTCTACCCACCAATACAATCTTATAAGTTTAAGTGAGAATATAATATATCAATATCAGACTTGAATGATTGGATTATGAGTAATCTAAACATGAGAACATTTTCGACCTTTTTTGGTATATTTTTTCAGTTTGTTTTGTTCATAATTCAGTTGGAAACCTTTAAAAAATTCTTATCTAGTCATATATTAGATGTGTAAATTGCATAATATGAGTGCCATAGGAGTATTTGAGGGTGTTGAATCCATTTATGCATTCAAAAACATAATTTAAACGAAGCTTACTAGATTCTGACAAAAATCACCGCAAAATACAAAACTTAGAATAAATAGACTACAATTAAATTATGACCAAAATTACTGTAGTGTACCAAATCCAAGATCCACAAAACAAATCGACACACTAACCCAAAGACTTAAGGTAGACACCAATGTAAGGAAGGTAAACAAGGGCTACATTAGTTTTGAGAATCTTTTGCACAATGTACTAACACCATTTATGTTTCAAAATCAGTTACTTCTGAATTGTAATCGAAGGAAACTTGCGTACACCAGCATATGCAAACTAGATCCTCCCACTAGCTTAAAGGGAAAGGTACTAGGAATTGTCTTTCGAGAAGGTTGGAGTCTCTGTAACTCAAGGAAGGGATTTGGAACTAGTCTCTAGTGTCTATTATGATAGGTTCGATAGTAAGAATGTATGCAAAAAACTACAGAGTACGATTTGGGATATTGGATCTCCGAGAGTGAGATATCCCAATATAGGACTACGTAGTTGCCTAGTTTCCAACTCCAAGATCCACAAAATGAATCGACACACTAACCCAAAGACTTAAGGTAGACACCAATGTAAGGAAGGTAAATAAGGGCTACATTAGTTTTGATAATCTTTTGATTAAGAGCATGTGTTTCTTCTTAGGAGGTCACAGGTCCAAATCCAGAGGGGGTAGTTGCGGAGAGGGGGTCCCTTGTCCCACAAACATGGGGACTCATACACCAAATTGGTGTTTGGCTTGGTGGTGACCTTAAAAATAGAATATTATTATTATTTTATAATAATTAATCAATATAATTGTTAACGTCCCTTGTAGACTAAATTTAAATAGTTTTTAATCAATATAGTAAAAGCTATATAAATTTAAATTTTAAATTAGGTATTTTTAATTTATAAAAAATAAATCAATATACCATGACATGTTTCTTATTTTCTTCATAAGACCATACAAATTTTGTTTTTGTTTTTTTTTTCAAAATAATTATAAGTATTTTGTCTTTTTTAGTCATCTATTTATATATTTCTATTGCTAAGTGATAGGAAAGTTTACTTATAGTTTTGACAAATATTTTTTTTCCATCTTTATTTTGAATTTTTTATTTAGTTCATAATTCAAAACAGAGAAAATTAAAAACTTATGTAAATGTCTTATATAAGATATTAATCAATATAATTGTTAACGTCCCTTGTAGACTAAATTTAAATAGTTTTTAATCAATATAGTAAAAGCTATATAAATTTAAATTTTAAATTAGGTATTTTTAATTTATAAAAAATAAATCAATATACCATGACATGTTTCTTATTTTCTTCATAAGACCATACAAATTTTGTTTTTGTTTTTTTTTTCAAAATAATTATAAGTATTTTGTCTTTTTTAGTCATCTATTTATATATTTCTATTGCTAAGTGATAGGAAAGTTTACTTATAGTTTTGACAAATATTTTTTTTCCATCTTTATTTTGAATTTTTTATTTAGTTCATAATTCAAAACAGAGAAAATTAAAAACTTATGTAAATGTCTTATATAAGATATTAATAAATTAAAATCACTGCGACTAACTCTTTAAAAAAAAAAAGTATCCGAACCTGAAATACTTAAGCTCCTCTCAGTATCGGCGAGCGGAAAGACTATCCCTCCGCCAAATCACCATTTGCCTTCCGAAACGGCGGCGGCGTTAAAGCTCTGGCTATCGGCGAGCGGCACAATCACCGTTTGCCTTCCCAAATGGGCGGCGGGGTAGAGGACAAGTATTCCCATACACTCGTAGACCGTTCCGACAGCAATAATCAGGTCTGGTTTTGAGGTTTACTTGTCTGTTGGAAATGCCCTGATTACCATGTATGCCAAGTGCGGGGTTGTGGATGATGCATGCCAAATGTTTGACAAAATGGCTCAACATGACAGGGTAATTTGGTCAGCGATGATTACAGGATATGCCCTGCATGGACATGGGAAGGAAGCAGTTCAGCTTTTTGATCGTATGTTGGGAACAGGCATGAAGCCTGATCATGTCTCTTTCATAGGTGTTCTCTATGCTTGCAGCCATGCTGGATTAGTGAATGAAGGCCGCCAATACTTTGCTTCTGTGATTAGAGACCACGACATCACACCAAGAGCTGATCACTATGCTTGCATCATTGACCTTCTTGGGCGTGCCGGGCACTTGGATGAGGCAGAGGAATTGACTTACAGCATGCCATTTGAACCTGATGTTGGTGTCTGGGGAGCATTGTTGAGTGCCTGCAGAATTCGTGGCAATGTGGAGCTAGGAAAGCGTGCAACAAGAGCTCTTTTTGAGTTGGAACCACAAGAAGCTACCGCATATGTGCTGCTGTCAAACATCTATGCTGCAGTTGGCAGGTGGGATGATGTGGCAAAAGTGAGAAAACTAATGAAAGATGGAGGAGTTAAAAAGAAACCAGGGTGCACCTGGATTGAGGTCAAGAGCAGGGTGCATGCATTTGTTGCAGAGGACAAATTGCACCCACAAACAGTGGAGATCTATGTAATATTGGAGGCATTGGCTCAACAGATGGAGGAGGCAGGGTATGTGCCTGATACTAACTTTGTTTTGCATGATGTGGAGGAGGAGCACAAGGAGCACATGCTTAACCACCACAGTGAGCAGCTGGAAATTGCCTTTGGGCTTATCAGCACACCTCCTGGGACAACAATTCGAGTTGTCAAGAACCTCCGGGTGTGTGGTGCCTGTCGTATCGCTATCAAGTTTATCTCCAAGATTGTTTGCCGAGAATTAATTGTGATGGATGTCAACCGCTTTCATCATTTTAAATTTGGAATGTGTTCTTGCGGGGATTACAGGTGATCAGGTTGTCAGTGTGGCCATGCTGGGAGGGAACGCCTTTTTGAAATGAATACTAAGAACACACAGAAAGATGTCTTTTTGCACCTTACTCTCTGGCTGACAAATTATAAGTCATATTAGTAGACACTCAGGCAAATTGAAAATTTTGGTAATGCAAGCTCTCTAGCTCCAATTCAGTCTCAGGTTCACTGTACGCTTCATTATTTACAGTTCCACTTGTATTTCTCATGCATGTGATGACCTTATGACTACTGGAGGAGAAATGCTGCCTATTCCATTCCATCATTGATATTTAGAGTCTTGTGGTATGTGAATGTAATCTCTCCACGGCATTGGCCTCTTGGCCATGCAATGAGGAATGCAATATCTCAACACACCACACCAAGTTCAGTTTTGGGTTGTATAACATATATGTAAGATCTCTTTTCGTTCTTGAGTATTCTTCTGGATTGTACTCACTGCTTTTATGTGCTTGAATGGATGCCAACATAAACTTGATGGGATTTCTGTTAACATAGGCTTTAGACCATAATAGTAAGCCTATTGAGACTGTTTCACATTACAAAGGATATATTGCACTGAGTGGAGTGGAGGTTCGCAGTAATAAAACATGCTCAAGGCAGTGAGATGATGATGCATTCTAATTCTTTTTGACACAGATGGAAGCGTTTTGCTGCAAAGTAAACTGGTGAACATAAAGTTCCTTTGAGAAGCACAAAATCGTGGTGTCTTTGGTATCTTCCCTTGGTGACATGTATACTACATGTATCCACGCTGTGCTGTCACTTCTATAGGTGGTATGCTATAATTATTGTCGTTTATGGTTTCTTATACTTATGGACTGCCATTTTATTGTTTCAAGTAATTTAATATTGAAATAACTTTGCAGGAGCTCGATTCATTCATCCATGCCATTGTTGCCATTTGTGAAGATAAAGAGATCGAGGACATCAAATTCATATACCATGACTTTGCCTAGACATCCATTTATCCAGACCTCCAAGCCGAGATATAAAGACTATGCCACGGGTGAAGCTGGAATTGCTCGCCATAGGGCAAAAGACGCATTTTAGAAGTTAATTTGCTAGAGATGCCAACACTTGCAGACTGCCGGGAGGTGGCACAATGCACCAAGCTTTTATTGAGGAGGGTGCAGGATGGAGAGCTATGATTGAAGATGAACATAAATATCACAAAGCATATCATGCATGTGCTGACCAGGTTATCCATGGTGGGGGACATAGCCACATCCACATTCCAATACAAAAAATGTAGCAAGAAAACCAACATTGAAAACCTGTACGAGTAGTTCAGCACCAAGTGAAGGGGAAAAGGCACTAGAGTTGATGAAATGAAAATTCCTCATGTCAAGATGGCATGCAATGTACTAAACCGTTGTGTCATGCACAAGATGACCAAAGGATAATGACTAATGCACCTTGGATACACTCCTAGTCACCTCAACTTGTGCACAGGGCCAACTCCTGAATTGGTTCATACTGTTTTTTTCACAAATGTTTCGAGGTCGTAATTAACGCACACAAGAACTTGACTAAGTTTTGGCATGGATACTTTTTAGTTACTCTATAAATGTACGCTGTTGGCCCATCGAAGAGTGTAAGACCTGGTTGTGCCCAATCATGGTATTATGGCTATTATGTATAAACCTTGGGTTGCAGTGAGGAGTTAGATGGATGCTAGGTACAACAATGGTAGATTTGTAGCTTGGTGGGGGGAGTTCATGTAGGAGAGTTTCTACATGTGAATCCATACATATCACTTTGAGAAGTGAAGGTCCATGCTTTGAATTTAGTGAAGCCATGGTTGTGTGGGAAAATGTTGAATTTACACCTCAAACCTATGCTCTATATCATGTTGATATCATTGTAGAGATTAGTACATGGCATGGGGTCACTATGGAAGAAACAATAGAAGGACCAAGGTTTACATTCTTGATAACACCAATCCCACTTGGTGCCATTTCAATAACCTCGCTATTGATGGTGCTCCTTGGGGTGGGTTCAGTCCCTCAAACAATTGTGGCCATAAAACTAACATTGACTTTAGGATTCATTAACCTAAAGAGGAAGCATATGGTGCATCGGCCACTGCCTCACAATAGTGACAATGGAGAAGAGGGGTAAACATAGTATGGCCACATCTGGTTAGAAATACCCACTGTTCATAAACTATTGACTCTGCATTTCTAGAAGTTTCTTCACAATACCCACTGTTCATAAACTATTGACTCTGCATTTCTAGAAGTTTCTTCACAATACCCACTGTTCCAACAATCGTGAAGTTCACATCAATCGAAAATATGAGGAATGTTCAATGTGTAGTTTTCACATGTCCAAATTGTGAGAGGCCAAGAAGTGGCTCAAGTGGTGCCACCTCCTTGACCACAATACTGAAGAGTTTTGTCCACATTGAAGATGAGACCCCGAATGAGCTGGGGACTTATAATGAAGAAGAGAAGGAGCAACTGGAACCTTTAGCACTGACTTCATCATAATTGAACAAGGAATACCATTCTCCAGCGTCCACATAGACCTTTCAAGTGATTTAGTGGCAAGTCACAGAGTTGTGGGAAGTTAATGGAAGGTTCACAAAGAGGACATCACAATAGAAAGGAGCCATGGACTTTGTTGTACTTCAAGATGTTCATGGCTTTGGAACTATGCCAAGGTATCCATTGGAGGCTTAAGAGCCTCCCTGCTTTATTCTAATTTGAAAGAATCTAATAGGCGAAGAGGGTATTACTATTCCTCAATCTTGAAAGATAATTTTTTTAAGCTTATTTTTGCTTGGAGTTAAATTTTGCTTTAAGAGACGAGAAAAAGTTGATTAAATAATGCAAGAATGAAGAACACAATTTTCTTGGACTTACAGGGCACCTTTAGGGTTTATTCTATCCAATAGACATGATAATATTATGGGCGATAGATTTACAATACTTGATATATGAAAACATTTTCTCTGAATATCTTAGAAATGTCAATCATTGATACAAGATTTACAGATAAGCAACCTTTAATATTTATTAACTTGAAATGAAAACATACTAGGCACTGACACACGATTCGAGTAGTTTAAGAGTAACTCGTTGAAACATAAGCATACTTCATCTTTAAACGCATGAAATGTATTATTCTTCACCAAGTACCATATACCACTGTTATCTCCCAAAATAATTTATTTTGATAGCATGAAGAATTTAACTCATGCAACGAAGGATATGAATATCACTGACAGTTTGAAAGCCTCTGTTTTTAATTTGGGCAAAAAATTCACAAGTTGTTGCTTTTGGTGGCTTAGGCAGGGCTCAGGACATCTCATTAGCCACCAAAAAGGGTCGTCTTCGGCAGATTGGAAGGAGTGCAACATATACACTAACCATTGAAAGAACATTTTTGACAGCAGGTCGGAAGTTTAGTCCTCTACGACATCGGCGTTTCGGAGGTTTAGTCCTCTATACCGCCGACACTACGAAGAATCTTACGGTTTGAAGCGTCGACACGTTCAGTTTTGGGGTTTCGATCATCGACAAGTTAGTGGTTTAAAGCACCGACGCGTTTAGTGGTTTGAGGTTCCGATCGTCGATGCTTAGAAGTTAGTGGTTTGAATCGTCGACACTACGACAGTGCTTAGGTTTAAAGTTCTGATGGATTAGTGGTTAGAGCTTCCGATCGTCGACAAGTTAGTGGTTAGTCCTCCCGACCTTCGATGCTTAACTGTCGCGATGTTAGTGATTGGAATTGTCGACACTGCGGCAACGTTCAGCTTTAAAGTTCGGATCCTTAGTGCCTAGAACTTCCGATCGTCGACAAGTCAGTGATTTAAAGCGCTGATACGTTCAGTTTTGAGGTTTCGATCGCCAATGCATTAGTGGTTTGAGGTGCTGATCGCTGATGCTTAACCGTCGCGACGGTAGTGGTTTGAATCATCGACACTGTGGCCACATTCAAGTTTGAGGTTCCAATCGTTCAGGTTAGAGCTTTCGATCGCCGATGACGGTAGTTCTTTGAATTGTCGACACTGCGGCCACATTCAGGTTTGAGGTTCCGATCGTCCAGGTTAGAGCTTCCGATCGCCGATGACGGTAATGGTTTGAATCGCCGACACTACGGCCACATTCAAGTTTGAGGTTCCGATCGATCAGGTTAGAGCTTTCGATCGTCGACCATGGCGATGGGGTAGAAAATTCCGGCGGATTAAGCAAGAAATATCACGTCAGTTAACCGCCGAAACGCTGGCTTTTGGCGGCTAATTTACAGTGGACCAGCAACAATGCTAATTAGAAACTACTTCAGTTATTTAACTTTCAATCAGTGAACTAAATCTTCATCATAGTTAGACAAGTAGTTAGGTAGGGTTTGAAACCCTAATTTGGAAAAACTACCACTTTCGAGTATTTTTGTGAAAATAGATCGAATTTACAGGATTTGTACTTTTGTAAAAAGGCTATAAAGCCTGAGATTGATTTTATAATAAAGGTTCAACTTTGGGGATTTATAAGCCTATAATGCTTTCATGCTTCTCATTTTACTTATTCATGAATACGAGCTCTTTTGTTATGATCTGTTTAGCCATCATCTCTTTCTTTACTGTACTTCTGCCTGAATGTGTATTTAGGTCATTTTTCAGATTGATTAAAAAGCCGATAGATGTCATCCTATTGGTTTGTTAGCGCAATTTGATTTATAAGTGCCATCCTCATCAGGATTTAGCCATTTATATGCATGTGTTTTGTATGTGAATCTGTCAGCTTGAGGAGTTCTCCATCCCTACACTTTATTGTCAACTTCTGAGCAATTGTAACTAAAAGCCTTGTAATTGAGTGAGTTTTATGCATGCCTTGAGAGTGGAAAGGTTATATAGGTCAACTAACTTGATCCATATTAGAAAACCCTAAAAACATTGTAAGTTACCAGGCATCCTCGAGCTACAACCTAGAGGAGTTTCCTGGAGTGATAACAACTACAAAGAGTATGTTCATAATTTCATTCATGCTTCAACGTGGAAATTTAACACAAGAATACAAAATGATATTAAATATTATTCAATTGTATATAATTTTTCAAATCCTAAACAACCTTCTCCCTTAATAAAGATAAAGGGATCAAGTTCCAAATATTTCCTTACAATGAAAGTCTTGCTGGGTGGCAGGTGCGGGTGGGTATTTTTTTCTTTGAAGGAAATATAAGAACCCAGTTTTCATGGAGCATTGGAATTGCAACAAACAATCAAGCTTATGCCCTTCTCAAATGTCTTCAAATAACTAAACAACAAGGGATTGACTCTCTCATAATCCTGGGAAGTTCAAAACTAGTTATAAATCATCATCTAAGAATGAGGACTCTGCCAAAGGATATGCATATGAGAGCCATCTCCCTGAGGATCTAGCAAGAGTTGCTTGCTTATCGCAATATTTCTCCATTCCACATCCTTAGATCCAACAACTCTATTGCGGATATGCAAGCCAACTTGGCAATCAGAGACCTAGTTGACTCCCTGAGAATCAATGGATATGTATCTTTGCAACCCATACCTTGATCATTGTATGAATTCAAGCTTCAGGTGTTATGAGAATCCCATAGTATGGATTCTCTGCAGGAGAGCTATCAAAGAACCTCTCCCAAAGCGATCAATAGTAGAAATCTCACATGCAAATTTGGTGTCATCGTTGGAATTAGGGGCATGGCATTTCCTCCCCCTCTCATCATGAGCTGTCATCAGTTAACACAAGATCTGCATATGACATGGATCACTCCAAGCTCTTCCCATGTAACTCCCTCGTGCCCAGCTCCAGGGAGATCACTGAGTGATGGGAAAGGAATGTCAAACGAACATAAAAACAATAAGATGGAATGGAACTGCTAATGAAATCCATTGAGCCCAGATGAGACTGTCTCCAATTCCTTCCAATTCTACCCATTTCACTCATACTATCAGTGAACTCAAATTTGCACACATCTGCGACCATACTGGACAAAAATTAACAAACATAGAGAATGGATTGAATACTGCATAGCCTACTGATAACAATGGCCCCTATTTATCGATCTTACATAAGAAGCAACATGATTGGTAATTGACTGCAGCTGCTAGGAAGGAATCCATGGGATCAGCCCAAATCTGGATATGTGTATTGTGTTGGCCCTTGGAATAATTGAAAGGTGGGAAAAAAGGGTTAATCACAATGAAATGTTGAGCTCACGTCTGGGTGATGCAATCATTCTCAATGCCGTCAAAATTCGACTCGATTCAGGTTCATCGAATCATAGAATTTGATGGTTTGTTAAGTGACGTATTTGACAGTCGGTTGAAAGTTCAGAATATGACAGGTAGGGAAAAGCGAAAACTACCATTTACAGGTTTAGACGATTATATGACATATTTTACACTCAATACATTCAGCACGTGTATGACAAGTTGAGGTATGGGAAAATGAAATCAGGCATGTGCGTGGATTTTATTGAAGCAAGTCAATTTTGGATTGCTTTACTCAAATGCACGCCCAACATGAAAAAACTGTGGTTTAGGGAAATTAGACCTGCAAAAACTGCAAAAAATTGTGGTTTAGGGAAATTAGACCAAGCCTAGGAGAAGATAAAAAATTGTCCAAGTATGAATTATTGGTAAAATATGCCTAACAGGCCTAAGGGAAATGCCCGCCACAGCTCATGGGTTGATGATAAAAATACTATGAGGTGTAGATCTCTAGAAACTTGTATGGTGCATCCAACCATATAATTATCCTGACCAAAAAGTCTTTCAGGAAGAAGATATCAATCTGCCAAAAGTGCCTCTCAGCCATATTTGCACTGCTCTAGAAAAATCCTGGCCGAGGAGAGAGAAAGAAGCTCCAAAAGATGAAAGTGGTCATGATGGATTCACCTTGTTGGTCTCTACCCATTGGGAATCTCACTTTCCAAATGTGAAGGAAAAATGAAACGACCTTGGTGACCTAGGGTTTGAAGAGAACTGATTAAGTGTTAGACAAAGAGTTTGAGAGACCACTTGGAAATGCTCACAAGGGGGTGTTCCATTGATGATAAAAATTATCAAATGATATGGTCTTGTTCATTGTTGAAATGGATATCTAGCCATGCTCTTGGTTTTTCTTATGGTGACCAGATAAGGGAAACATCAACCTCGCAAAATAGAAGAAAAATCTTATTTTGCACACTAAAGACAGAAAAAATGGCTAAGTGTTGTAAAGGGGCTAAGTGATGCCCGCATTAAGGTTGATGCCTACACTAAGGATGATGCCCACATGGCATGGCATGGAATAGATGATTATGTGGCATGAAGTTGAAATCATTGTTGCATTATGACATAATTCTACAGAAATACGGCAAATTAGTGAAAATCAGGAAATTGGCCAAGTGTGGGAATATTGGTCCAAGTAGCGTTAAGAGGATGCTCGCCACAAATGGTTTGTTGAAGAAAATACCCGCACCACATGGGGATATTGTAGGCTACTGTTTTGTCTACTCAACCATGGTCTCAGTTTGTCCAAAGAGACACTGAAGAAGAATTTATGGACCTGCCAAAACTGTTGTTTAGAGAAATTAGACCAAGCCTAGGAGAAAATTTATGTATTTTCAGCATTTTGATTCAGTTCGCATTCCTACTTACAGAAAACACACCATACCTCCTTCCTTTCCTCCTTCACTTCTACTGCTTTCCAACTTAACTTGACCATGCCTTCCCTTGAGGCCAGGAAAGAAAGGGGTTTTGTTCTTGTCGTGATTTTTTTTGTTCCATAGCTAAGTAGTGCAAAGGAGTGATATATCAAAACAGAGCAAAGGAAGAAGGCAACCCTCTAGTAGCCTATCACAAGCCACATTTTCTATTTGCTCCGTAGTGAATCAAAATTTCTTTGTATTTTCTATTGTAAATCTGAATATAGAAAGTGCAAGGCACAGTCCTTACTTCTTGTTAGTCTTTTCCCTCATGGGTTTCTCTAGGGTAAAACTTGGTGTTATTAGTGTGCTCTTTTTTTATATTGCAGTTATTTTCCATAATGAAAGCAGTATGTTTCTAACGGTATAGCTTGATCACAAGTAATCACTGCATGGTAGAATATAGTCTCACCATTTGTAATGTTGGAAGCCTGCTACATTCCATAGTAATACTACTCCTAGAGTTGGGAAGAGCACAAGAAAACCCCTAAAAAAGAAGCCTTCAAATTATCTACTTCCATGGGTTTTTTAAAAACTTAAGGTTTATATATAAATATGAAATAGTGTTAGGAGACATCGCTTTGTAAAGCAAAGAAATGGGGTCTATGATCAATCAAGCTAGGGTTTCCATAGTTCCACTGCTTTGCTAGTGTTTTGATTTCGGATAGGGGTCAAACTCAACTCAAATGGAAGAGCTTGACCTAGTCGATTAGGAGGTGGAGGGTGCCTCATGTCTAGGTTCCACATTCAGGTAAATCAAGAACTAATGGAGTTGTGAAATAAGAAGGTTCTTTTAACCAGTGAGGTCTTCCCTGACATCACTTTGCAAGTTCCAATCAATTCTCTGAAAGTTGGCAGGGATGCAAGCCTTCAGAATTTCAAAGAAGAGGACATGACTTTAAAGTCTGTTATCGCATATATAGTAGCTAGGCTACCATATTCTATTTTTCAGACACAGTACATTTTTCAGCCAGATCTCTTACATATGAGATGCTGAAATGAGCATTTATGATGGATCATTATTGTATTAGTGGATTATTGTACTCTCCCATGCCAGGACCGAGTCTCAGGACAGTCAGATTTGAGGACCGATATAGCCATTTATGTTATTTCAGAGCAGTAGTGGATGCCCAGTGTTATATCAGTACTTTCTCATTGGATATATGGTGTTTCAAATGGATTATATTGCATGGATATGACTTAGTATTTTATATGGTGTTGTGGTTGTTATTGCTCTTATATTGATTCTTGTGACATATATTGACTTGTGGTATCATGATTTGGCGGTCATATTTATATGGACTTGGTTGTATATTATACTATGTATTGATGTCCTTACTCTGGCTTTGAAGTTCTTGATCTATACTCATTGGTTTTACCTTCCCTAGGGAGAATAAAGGTAGTCATTCCCACCATTGTTTTGGCTTGCTAGTGTTGGCTCCATCATTTCATTGTCTTCATCCATCCATTACCTTCCAGTTTAATTTTCAACTCGACTGACTTCTTGACTTGTGGCATGGAGGACCTTTTTCCCTGCTAGAACCTTTGTTGGACAAGCCTCCCTGTTTACATTGTGTCTCGGCTCTGAGTTGGTGACAAAACTTGCATATGGTAAGTTGGATAGTATGCCTAAATCATTCTGGTCTGTTGTTCCGATGTTTGGCATTGTGCAGAATTCCCCCCTAGTCACTTGAGATGTTGTTGGCTAAAACTGAAAGCTCATGTACTACTTTTATTGAAATATTAAATATGCGCCCATGGAAAATGAAAATGTAAAACTGTGTTTCTTAACATAGGAAAAAAGGGCAAGAGCAATGAAATGCTAAAAAAAAAATACTTTTTGAAGAGTATAAGAAAAGGACCAAAAAAGCAATGGTTAAAAAATGTTATATCAAATGATTGCTGACCTTATTAAAAATAAATATGGCCTGGATGAAAGCTGCGATTAGCTGTGCTTTTAAGCACTGGTGAAGTCCCAAAGGGTTCATATAGGCCAAAAGGCCACATAATGAAATGTGATCCTAATGAACTTGGATCAAAATTGATGTAGACATGATGCCTAAGTTGAATAAGCACTCTCTAAACAACTCATCCATCTGTGAGGCATTGCCATTCCTTGTGTTGATGTTTGTCCAGTATTGGTTATAGTGAGTTCTCCCTTTCCTTGTCCAAAGTGTCATGATGTTGAGTAGGAGGTCATCCTTTGCCTCAGCCTTGTTATTTCCACCTTTCACCCTTCACCAGCAAAATGACTACAGCGATGAAGTGAGTATAGTCTTGAAAGTCTGAGTCGAAGTAATAATAAATAAAGCCTGGTATTTATAAGTATTTGTTGATGTACCACCAGTGAAATGAATGCTGCTTGTTGATTTTGTTACATGAATGAGTTGTAGAGCGTGGTTTAACCTCTTAACACTTGCAGCAGATTGATCTATTCTGAGTTATTATTGGTGTCTGATTATTCACAGATGGTTATATTGTTTATTGGTTATGATTGATGATCAGATAGAGACCTATGAGGGGTATGAGTATACACCTTTGATGGATTGGGACTCTCTGAGTCCAATGAGACAGTTTATTTCTAGTTTCGGGCACTTACAGATGTGATCAGGCTTATTTTGCTTTTCTGATGCAGTTTTTCTTCACAGATTGATTTGTTTGAGCAGGGAGATGTTTCAGTTGGATCTCCTAGGGCGTTGTATGGGCATAGGGGGGTGCAACCACTTGTTTGTACCATTGTACCCCCATCCCAGAGAGATTGGAGGGCTCAATTTGACAACGCAGGCACCCTAGGAGGCTGTTTTAGCAGTATCAGGTTTCCTGAGGCAGATTAAAAAATTATCAAATGGTTATTGAAGAAATCGATTTGGGCTATTGAGGAAAAGAAATGGCATGGGGTGAGTCACAATGATGAGAGTGATGTCTTCCACACCTTCTCCAGCAGTTTTAGCATTTTATGGGGCCCACACCTATTTTTGGGCAAATTTTATATCTTTTCTGGAGCTTTTTGGGAGACCCAAGATTTCCTCAAGGAGGCACAAAAGTCAAAATTGTAAATTGTTATATTATTTATTGTGCCATGGGGACACCCAAAGGGAGTTAGTCAAACACTCCTTGGACCCACCATATGCTTTCATTTATTTCTTGTTGAGTGGGTTACCTTTATTTGGGTGGTTTAAGTCCACTTTGGTAAATTATAATTATATTGATCCATGTATTGTATGTTGAGTTCATCTCAACCATTGATTAGAATATTGTATCTTTTAATCTTAGCCACTCGTTTTGAAAGTGGTTAGGATTTGGTTATGATTGAGGTTCTTTCATTTTTATTTAAAGGAGAGAGCTTCTCATTTGTAAGGGGTCTTTGGCTCTTGGATCTGAATAATAGAAAGACTTTTTCTGTGGAAATTTCCTGGATTTGCTTTGCATCTGATGTGCTCAAATGGTGATTAGCTTGTCTTCAGCTTACTAGCATCGTGGAAATTCTTGTGATATCTATATTTTTTTTTCGTGGCTATCATTTTTTTGTCTACAGGAGGGCATTTTGGCTGGAGCGTTTTTGTAGGGGGACCTCAACTCACTCGGTTCTCTTCGTCTTGGATCAGGGGGTTTTCATTAGTTTCATTACAATCAATGATTACTTCATTTTACTGTCTTGTAGCATTTAGTTTCTTTATTTTGTATGTGCAAATCTGATATGGATGACGTTTGCTCATGCAGGGTAGGGGGTGCGTTGATGGCTTGGAGCTTGCATATGCCATAGAAATCATGGGGATCTTTCAGGATTGATCGGGATAGCTAGGATCGTCACTGTTACAGACTTCTACAAGCTTATCTAGGTAAGATCCACAGGTAAGTTCTTCTTTTCTGATCTTATTCCATTGTACCTTGCTAAAATTTAACTATTTTTTCTGAAAACTCCTAAACCATAAAAACCTAAAAAATCAAATAATCAGGGAACCGTCAGATATTTTGCCAAACAATTTCTGGGTTTCATAGATCGGGCCTCCCCCTAACTAAATCAACTAGAACATTGGTCATGTTCCTCATAGATTGACCTAGATCTGATTTTTTAGCAGAAAACTGCATACCCCCCCCACTGAGAAAATTGACCTGCTAGGGTTTTGAGTTTTTTCTGATTTCTGACTTCACAGACGGATTGATCGGGTCTTGGGTAGTCCAAATCAACCCCAACGATGTCAAGAGGCTCAATAGTTTAACCGAGATCTGAAAAATAGACTGAAACTGCCCTAGCGCCCTCACTAAAAATTGGCCTTTTTCGAAAGTATTTTTTTTCATCTTCTGAAATCTAACATGATAGGCTGATAGATCGGATCCCAAGCATACCAGAACACCCTCAACGCTGTGCTAATTCATCCTGGTTTGTCCTAGATCTGAAAAAATCAGTTTTCAGCCTCCTAGTCCCATCCTCAGATTTTGATTTTTCTAGATCTGATTTTCCTACTGTTTTCCCGATTTGGGCTTGTAGATCAAGTCTCCCTGATATCTTCTCATCCTTAATGCTGAGCCATCAGCCTTCCGGTACCCCCCTAAAGCTTCAGGTTTGTCTTCCTAGGCCCTAGTGCTAGCTATCTACTGAGTTGGGTTTCCTGTACCTTGGCTTTTCTGGACCAATTGCTTTCTGGTTTCGTAGATCAAGGTGTTTCCCAAGTGGGTTTCCTGAAACGTTGTCTTACTGCTGACTCCATTTCCCAATGCATACAAAGCACTGGTCTCCAAGCTAGTGCTACCCTTAGGCTCTTAGCCTTTGCCATCTACCAACATTCACTGATAGCTCAAACACCTTTTACTGAGTCTGATTTCTAGGTACTGGATAGTCCCAACTCTATTCGTGCTCGCCCTGTCATAGTTACGTTTCCCAAGACAGTTGCTAGTACCTAAACCCTAGAGCTAGGGTTCCCATTCACCTTGCACCTTAAGTACCTTGAATCCCCATCTGATCTTCTTCTGGTGTCTAGGTTCGATCTCTCTTGTCGGGAGCAGATCCGGGTCTCCCCCATTGTTGTCCTGGACTAGGATAACCTAAAGTGAAGGCTGCCTTGATTGTCGTGACAACCATCCATTTGGGAGTCTAGGCAGTCGTGGTTCCACCCCTTAGTTGCTTGCCCCTCTACCATCCATTCTGGATCCACCTTAAGCAGGCAACTACAAGGCAGGTGATAACAAAGTCCTCAGATGTAGTCCTGTGCAAGTCTTATGATGGTATTTCCTAGCACCAATGTAACTCTTTTGGCTGAATGTGAAAGGTTTTTCCGCTAGGTGTGTGTAGAGTCAATAAAAAATGGAGGTGTGGTAGTGGAGCTGCATGTGGTGTTAACCCAAACCAGACTCCCAGAATCAGGAAAAGGGCCTTTCTAAGGTTCCAGAGTCCAAAGTTACGACCAGACTTGGAAGAACACCTTGGCACTAAAAATTCAGAGGGCAAAGGGAGAGATGGGATTATAGGCCCAATCCAAAGGTGTAAGAAAAAAAGTCACAAGTGTCTCAGAGTTAATGCAGAAAGGATTAAAATAGTGGCAGGGCTAGATGTAGGTATGGTGAAAGTCAAAGGTTTAATGGAGAGGGCCTTAGTTGGACATCTTTCAGAGAAAGCTACGGAAGAGCAAGCTCTATGCAATTGGCTTACTGAGTTTTGGAGGTCAGTTCTGGATTATACACCTAGCTTTCATATCTTAGTAAGAGGGTGAATATGTTTCAAGGCGAGGAGCTTGGAAGATGCAAACTTACTTCTGAAAAGGGACTAGTTAAGGGGGCCTTCTAGGCTCTGCTTGAAGAAGTGACAACCAAGCTTTGATCCAAGAATGGAGCCAATGTACCTAGAATAGGTCTAGGCACGTCTCTTTGGTTTAACCCTAAGTTACCTGGGTATGGATACGGATACGGATTCGCTAGATTTTTTAAAACCCAGGATCCGGATATGGCGGGGAAATGGCAAGTACAAACAAATATAAAAATAATTTTATAATAAATAGAGAAATAGAATGAAGAAACAAAACTATTTAGGAAACACAAGAGTAGAACTATAAGTTATTGCCAAAACAGAGAGTTTATGTACCATAAATGATAATTTGATAAGTTGTGATATTGATAATTTTAAAAACCATTTCAGCATTGAACTTGAAGCAGGTCATAATAGTGTTTTTATGAGCCACATCCACATGTCTCTATCAACAGGGAATAAAGTGGTTTTCTTTAACTCTATAGCAAGACTACAGAACATTGTAGGTGAAGTGAGCAACTACAGAGTACATAAAGATAGATCAGCCCTTGACAGTAGACCTTGACCATAGACCTTGGTCCTTGACCATAAAGATGAAAGTTTTTCTCAATTTTCAGCCACCCGGTTTCAATGTCAAAATCTCAAAGTTTAATGCCCAACCCAGTTTTTGTAAAAGCTGGAAATTGCACAATATTTTTCAGACAAATAAAACACTGCTGAAACTCACATTTAATGACAGAAAATAAAATAATAAATGCACACCATTAATTTCATACTCATATTTTTGGCAAACTTGCCCAGGAAAAACCCACAAGGGGAAAACCTGTTTGGAGAGAGAGATTTTTATTTGTTTAGCAAAATATAAAACAAGTACCGTAGAAAATACAACTCATCTCCACTGCAATAAATGCACTCGAAACCTCCTCAAAATTCGTGCCAAATTCCTCCTCGAATTCTGTGCCAAAATAGAACCTCGTTTCTTGTGCCCACGGTCTCAAAAACTGTGCAAAATTAGACCTCGATTTCTGTGCAAAAGGTACAGACTGTATGGACCTCGAAAAATGTGCAGAGCATGGATTTGATTTTTGTGCATAGTACGACCTCGATTTCTGTGCCAACTCTCTTGGGATTCGTGCTCAGAAATTCCTTGAAACTAGTGCCCTAAAATCTCTGTTGTACGGTCTCCTCAAGATGCGTGTTGTACTAAATCTCTTTGCCTCGAAATTCATGTTGTCTCGAAAATCATGCTGCCTCGAAGTTCGTGCATCTTCTTTATGCTCTCTTCTTCACTCTCTTCTCAAAAGTGAATGTGTTTTGCCTTTACTTGCTTTTTTGCTGAAAACCCTAGGGTAAGTGAATGGTCTTCTAATCCAACGGTTGAGATTGGATAAAATGAGTGGATGAGATTAATTGCTCATTAATTCTCATTTAAAATTAATTTCACTCACCTCACTTAATTTTTTTTCCAAAAAGTGACTTTATTCTCTAAAGCCAAATTAAATGCTCATCTCAAGTCATTTAATGCAAGGCTTACTTTATTTCCCCCTTTTAAGTGACTAAGGCTAAAGTCGCCTAGGGGAACGCTTTCCTAGGTACAAAAGTCAACACTCCCTCTTACCGAGGAAGGTGTTCTGCACCACTCCCAACTTGTCTCTGAAGAAGACAAACTTGCCCCTCCCCAAAGATTTCGTTGGAATATCTGCAACCTGCTCATCAGTGGAAATATACTGCAATGTCACTGCACCTCTCTGAACATAATCTCGAATGAAATGATACCTGATCTCAATATGCTTTGACCGGTCATGTAATACTGGATTCTCAGAGAGATTAATGCAACTCTGATTGTCACAGTAAATCAACGTAGGCCTTAGCTCCTGATCAAATAAATCCACCAACAACTTGTGAAGCCACAACGCCTCGCAACTGGCCTGACCGGCTGCCATATACTCAGCCTCTGTAGAACTCAAAGCAATAGAATTTTGCTTTTGACTGAACCACGACACTGTTGCTGAGCCCAAACTGAAACAACATCTGAAAGTGCTCTTCTGGTCTGCCACACTGCCTGCCCAATCTGAATCTGTGAAGCCAATCAATTTGATCAGGACCAGACCATACTCAATCTGTAGTCCAGACCATACTCCACTGTCCTTGCAAGGTATCTCAAAACATGTTTTGCGGCTACCCAATGCACTCTCCTAGGCTCAACCACAAACTGACTGAGAGTGTTCACCGCAAAACACAAATCTGGTCTGGAGTTAACCAGATACATCAAAGAACCAATGAGATGACGATATAGTTTAGGATCCACCAACTCTCCTTCAGAAGCATGAAGCTTCTTCCAGTTGGTGACCATCGATGTAGAGATCGGCCTGCAATCGTCCATCTGAAATCTCCTCAGAATATCAACTGCATACTTTCCCTGTCCCAGGAAAATATGTCTAGGCTCTTGCCAAACCTCTAATCCCAAAAAATAGTGCATCAACCCAATGTTTATCATCTCGTACTCTGAAGCAAGATCTTTCTTGCAAGCTGCAATAGGTCTCTCTCTTCCTGTGATAAATAAGTCATCCACATACAACAGAAGAATGAGTGGATCATCTCCAACCATGATGAAATAGAGATTTGGATCTGCCTCACTCTTTTGAAACCCCATCCGCTGAAAGTAAGATTCAATCCTGGAGTACCAAGCTCTAGGAGCTTGCTTCAGCCCTTACAAGGCTTTCTTCAGCCTGCACACATGAGACTCTCTCCCATGAATCTCAAAGCCCCGAGGTTGATCAACATAAACCTCCTCCTGTATGATTCCATTGAGAAATGCGGTCTTCACATCCATCTGATGAATCTTCCAACCCATTTCCGCAGCAATGGAAATCAATGCCCTGATTGAAGTGTAACGAGCAATTGGAGCAAAGGTCTCATCATAGTCAACTCCCTCAACCTATGAGAACCCCCGTGCCACAAATCGAGCCTTGTACTTCTCCACACTACCATATGCAGCATGTTTTAGCTTGTAAAGCCAATGAGAAGTCACCACTGACTTTTCCTCAGGTCTCAGAACTATCTCCTGAAAATCGTTCTTTGTGATGGATTGGTACTCATCCATCAGGGCATCTCCCCAAACATGATGCTGGGAGACCTCCTCAAAACTAGAAGGCCCTGAATCACGAAGAGTAGCCACTAATGCCATACCCAATCTGTCTAGTATCTAAATAGCCCTCACTGGCTCCGTGGGAGTCCCAAACTCCTTTGCTTCCTTCAAGGTGTCTCGAAGCCACTTAGGCTTCTTCTTCCCTGAAGACTGCTCCCACACTGGTCTGTCCTCATCTAATGAACTACCAAAGGTAGAAACCCCAGTAACCTGTGAACCAAAAGCTAGAGCGCCAACAACTGGTGAACCCCATGATCCTGAAGCTCTGTACGGTGAACCTGTAACCTAAGGCCCAAAACCTGTCCCCGAAGATCCTATTGGCTGAACCACTGAAATTGGAGAACTTGTGCCTATACTGTGTGGTCCAGTAACTCCAGAAACTTGTGAACCTGTCTGCTGCACTGACAGTACCTGTGAAACTACCTGAGGTGCGGGAACCTGCTGCTCTCCCTGCTCTGACTCTCTAGACTTCCTGAAGGCCCGCTCCTCCTCAAATCTCACTTCCCTCCTCACAACAACCTTCCTCTGAGAAGGAAGATAAATGCGGAAGGCCTTTGAAGGCTCATCATACCCCACAAAGATGGCTCTCTCTGCTATGGGCTCAAACTTTGTCCTCTTCTTAGAGGGGACATGTGAGTAAATCAGGCAACCAAATATCCCAAAATGACTCACCTCAGGCTTCTTTCCTGTGAAAATCTCCTCAGGTGTCTTGTTAACCACGGCACGATGGGAACTCCTGTTCTAAAGATAAACACTTGTGTTGCATGCCTCTACCCAAAGGAAGAAAGGAAGTGACTGATCATGTAAAATAGCTCTAGCTGCTCCAACAATCGATCTGTTCTTCCTTCCTGCCACTCCATTCTGCTTAGGAGTGTATGGAACCGTCAACTTCCTCAGAATTCCCTCCTGTCTACAATATTCATCAAACTCCTTAGAGGTATACTCACCCCTGTTATTCAATTTGAGAGCCCGTATCTTCCTCCCCGTCTGGTTCTCCACAGGAGCTTTGAACTCTTGGAACCTCTGCAAGACCTCCTCATATTTCTTGCTCTTTAGGAAGTAGATCTAGGTCTTCCTGGAATGGTCATCGATGAATGTCACATTGTACTCGAACCCTCTTAGAGAAACAACTAACATAGGTCCACACAAATCAGAATGTATCAAGTCAAGAACCCCTGCTGACCTGCTATCACTACTAGGAAAAGCAATCTTGGTGTGCTTTCCCAAAGCACACCCTCTGCATACCTCACTATGCTCTGTGCTGAGCTCTGGAAACCCTGTAACCATAAATCTCAACATACGCAAAGTTGGATGATGCAGATGAGCCATCCTCCTATGCCACAACTCACAAAGCTCGATGTCGCTGCTATGTGCCAAGGCGTGCTAAGGCTGAAACAAGAGCTTGTATAGGTTCCCACATCAGACTCCAATGGTGTAGGAAGCAGATGGTCTTGCAGTCTTGGGAAAAACACGCACATGTCCATCCAGGGAGGACACCCCAAGACCCCTATCCTCGATCATGGACTCTTCTTCAAATCAGGTACATACAGTACATATCTCAAAACCATGGGACTCATGGACTCCCTCTGAAAGGTAGTAGTCCCACGCCCAACTGCTCTGACAGCAGAGTCATGTCCCAACACTACCTCCACATAAGTCTCTGTCTGTGAAAGCTTGAAGAACATCTCTCGAGCACCTGTCATATGGCTCGAAGCTCCACTATCAATATACCATGTGCTGGAAGTGGATACACTGTAAGAATGGTCTGTCAACAAGGAATACTCCCTCTCACTATCAACATCCGCACTGGTGACAATGGATGCTTTCTCTCTATCAACATGTCCAATGCAAAGAGAAAATATCTCTCAAATCTCGTTGTAAAATCCTCAACCTTTGTCGAAGCTGCTCTCTGCTGCTGCTGCTTCTTCTTCTTCTGCGGACACTGCCCAGCATAGTGCCCTATCTTCTGACAAGCAAAGCACTTCACAGTGCTCAGATCCTTCTTCTACACATCCTGTTGCTTGGCCCCACCCTTCTTGAACTTCTTCTTCCCCTTTGTTGTCAAAGCCACATCCTCCTCATCCTCCCTACTAGTAGAAGCACTGCCCTGCACAAGACCCCTCCGAGTCTCCTCCTGAATAAAATCATCACATATCCTATCCCATGTAGGTAAGTTCTCCCTAGCTACCAAAGCGTCCACAAACACAGCCCAAGGCTTTGAAACCCCATTCATGATTGTCCGCAATAGCTCTACATTAGGAACAACCTCCCCAACTGTTGCAAGCTCATCTCACACCTGAGAGATCCTAGTAAGGTAAGATATCATTGCCTCCCCTTTGACCATCTTGATACTTTTCAACTTCTCCCTCAATACCATCTTCCTATTCTCGTTTGAGCTTTGAAACAAGCTGGTGAAAGCATCCCACATCTGAAATGCATGGGTCTTACTCAAGATGTGAGGAATCACATGGTCCTTAACTGCATCTAGGATTGTCCTTCTAGCTTTTATGTCCTTCTTGTTGAAGGCGGTAAGCGATGTTGCAACAATGGTAAGGGGAACAACAATGGGATTTGTTGTAGTGTTATGAACCACCTCATCCCACAACTCATTCTCCTCCAATATCAACACTATCCTAGCTTTCCATGGGACAAAATTCTGAACCCCATCAAGCCTATCCTCCATCCTAAGTCCAATAGCCATTATCTCTGCAAAGTTCAAGTTCCAACAAGGTGTTTCCCACTGTCAAAAGAAATTTACCGAGTTCTAGAAATTACTGTTTGTCTGCAATAATTTAATTTTCTGCCCAACCTTGCTCTGATACCATGAAAGTTTTTCTCGGTTTTCAGCCACCCGGTTTCAATGTCAAAATCTCAAAGTTTAATGCCCAACCCAGTTTTTGTAAAGGCTGGAAATTGCACAATTTTTTTCAGACAAATAAAACACTGTTGCAACTCGCATTTAATGACAGAAAATAAAATAATAAATACACACCATTAATTTCAAACTCAGAGATTTTTGGCAAACTTGCCCAGGAAAAACCCACAAGGGGAAAACCTCTTTGGAGAGAGAGAATTTTATTTCTTCAGCAAAATATAGAACAACAAGTACAACAATAAATACAACTTATCGCCACTGTAATAAATGCACCCAGAACCTCCTCAAAATTCGTGCCAAATTTCTCCTCGAATTCTGTGCCAAAACAAAACCTCGTTTTTTGTGCCCATGGCCTCGAAAACTGTGCAAAAATTAGACCTCGATTTTTGTGCAAAAGGTATAGTTTGTACTGACTGTACGAACCTTGAAAAACATGTAGAGTACGACCTCGAATTTTTGTACAGAGTACGGCCTCGATTTCTATGCCAACTCTCTTGGGATTTGTGCTTAGAAACTCCTCGAAACTCATTCCCCAAAATCTCTGTTGTACGGTCTCCTTGGAATGCGTGTTGTACTAAATCTCTTTGCCTCGAAATTTGGGTTGTCTCGAAAATTGTGTTGCCTCGAAGTTCGTGGCTCTTCTCTCTTTATGCTCTCTCCTTCACTCTCTTCTCAAAAGTGAATGTGTTTTGCCTTTACTTGCCTTTTTGGTGAAAACCCTAGGGGAAGTGAATGGTCTTCTAATCGAACGGTTGAGATTGGATAAGATGAGTGGATGAGATTAATTGCTCATTAAATCTCATTTAAAATTTATTTCACTCACCTCACTTAAATTTTTCCAAAAAGTGACTTTATTCTCTAAAGTCAAATTAAATGCTCATCTCAAGTCATTTAATGCAAGGGTCACTTTATTTCCCCCTTTTAAGTGACTAAGGCTAAAGTCACCTAGGGAAACACTTTCCTAGGTACAAAAATCAACAAAAGATAGATCAAATAAAAACGATAGTTGGATTGTTCTGGCTGTCTGGTTATTCCTCATTGGAAAGTTATTGTTAAGTTGGATGAACGACAGTTCTATTAAAATTGAGCACATAGATCTATGAATCAACACACAACTCACAAAATGGATCACACAATTTTACTCATGAATTGAAGAATGAAACAATGCAAAAGGATTGCAGCTGTGAATGCTTTCATTAATCAAACGTAATTGGATAATAATTATAATGAAGTACAATGGCTAAATAGCCACAAGAAATTCGAATTCATGTGAGGAAATTCGAATTGATTAGACTCTACTTGACTAAATGGTTAACTGACCTAGTCTAAATCATTATCGGAGTACATTGGAGTTCTAAATCACAACTCAAGTATCTAATTCAATGTTAACTAAGCTTAACTAACTGTGGTAGGTGAGGAATGCACCTCTTCTGCATGCAACCATGCAAACCTAGCGCTAACTGAATGTAACCGACTCCTAACTGAGCTTGACTAGTCACCAACTCAACTCAATTGACCTGGGTTGGTATCGGCACTCCCAGTGGCTCCTAAATTGTAGGGATTGATCTAGGAGGCTCCTAAACTGATGCATGCAAGTGCAATCAATGGCAGTAGGCCTCAATTAGTGTTCCCCACACTTTAGTAACTGGAACATGTGCCCTAAGTAGGCCGAGTGGACCCAATGGTGCTAGTGACTAAAAATAGACTGGATGGACTCCCGATTTAGACATGATTCCTAATTTAGGCATATGACCAAATTGGACAAGGGAGGATTAATAATCCTAACAAGTTCACACTTGTCATGTTGATTTTTTTGAGCAACATCGAGAGCCATTCTCTTAGGATAATGGAGATACCTGGTTCGGGACTAGGGTGTGGACTCAACCTAGATTTGAGTCACCATTCTATTGAATGATGATATCTGGTTCGGGACCACGATATGGAACCAGTCCAGCACTGGGGGACTCAACCTTGACTTGAGTGACCATTCTGTTGAATGGTGATGTCTGGTCCGAGACCAGGATTTGGAACCAGTCTAGCACTGGGGGACTTGGCCTAGAGCTGAGTGGCCATTCTTTTGAATGGAGGCACCTGGTCAGTTACGATGAATTTACGTATTTCGAGACTAGGGACTCAGCCCGGGGCTGAGGGCCATTCTCCGAGAGAATGGAGGCTCTTGGCTGAGGCACCTAGTCTATTACCAGGAAGGCACTATAAGCCCTAGACTGGGTCTAGGCATGTGTGACACTCTAACCCTCAATCAGTGGGCTTTGCGATCTTCTCCAAGGCTTAGCTACCCTTGGTTAAGACACCTTGTGACCTTAGTACCGAATCTTGGTGTCACACAAAGTGTGAGATAAAAGCATTAGTAATTCTCTTTATTTATGATAATGTACTTTGAGTGGGGATGAAAGACCACCTTGACCACTTGTATTGACCACAGGGCACTTGAAGAAGGCTAAAGCAAAAGTAAAAAATACATAAGGACCCTTAGTACCACTAAGGTGTAAAAGTGAAAGTGCAAAAATACCTTTAGTACCACTAAAGGTAAAAGTCAAAGTGAGAAAAGAATAAAATAACAAAATTTTGTTCTTTCAAATTTTGGTCCACTTACAGGTGAATCAAAGGATATAAAAGAAGATCCATCAAATTCATTATCACACACACTCTTGCTCTCACAGGTGAAGCTGCTCGAACTGAAGATTTCACAGGTTATTGAAGAAAAGGAAGTTTGGTGTGATGCCCTAGCATGGATGAGTATAGCTAGGGCATTCACACTTGTTTTCTACAAGCCCTAAGCTAGGGTTTCAGCAACTGCATTCTTTTATCAGATTTTTGTCTTAGGGTTTTACCCTAAATTATTCAGCAACAGTTTTCTTCTTCCATGGGCAGCTCTTCTTCTTCTTGAGCAACCACCCTCCATCACCGACAACCATTATTCTCCTCGGGCTGCCACCCTTCCTTCTCTGGGCAGCCTTAATGAGGGATCAACCCTCTCTCTACACCCTCAGGTAGCCTAGCAGGCAGACCCGTGAGGGTTTGTTGCTGCGGCCAACCCTCGGGTAGCCTACCAGGTAGACCTGTGAGGGTTTGTGCCTACGGCCAACCCTCGGGCAACCTATTGGAATGCTCGTAAGGGCCCCAAGACAAACCGAGCAGGAAGGACTGCCCTACGGGCAGCAAAACAGAGGTAGGGCAGCCTGCTAATTCTAGGCAGGAGAGAGAAGATTAGGGCAGCAAGCCCCAATTTGTTAAAAAGCCCTAATTGGGTATTTTTTCTATGTAATTGGATTATCTTCTGTAATTGTGGATTTGTGATACAAACCAAGTTAGGGTTTGTGGAATTTTGGAAAAACTCAGTCCTCTCATTTACAAGATGAATTACTAATGCTTTTGGGGTTTTTTTCCTTTAAAGGTTTCCCCAGTGAAAAATCTTGTGTTCAATGTGATGATGTGTTGATGTTGTTTACTACACTTGTCATTTGTTTAAGTTAGTCTACAAAATTTTAAAAGTATTCACGCTAATGCTAAAAATTCAACATGTCATACGTTATGCTTGTCATATAATATATGCACGATCCAAGACTGAAGTTGGTTATTTGCGTGTCACGATGGATATAATGCTAAAGTGGATGTACTAGCTGGATTTATATGATTTATATTCACACATATAGTATGTTCTTCTTCATCTTTACATTGAGTCCATAAGGCATTGTTGACTAATCCCCTTCAAAGGAAGACATTTTTTGGTTTTGTAGTGTCCTTACTGAGTTGCTCGTAGGGCTCTCCCCTAGGAGGTTTCGACTTCCAAAGCATTTTGGGAAGAGTGACTAAGGTGACAGCGGTCACTCTCTCCCTCATATGTTTTCCGGATACTAGCCCTGCTAGTTCATCCGGTAACACCATGTTTTGTTGGTTGGAGTATATGGCTACCAGAGAATAAAATAATTTTTCAAGAAATAGAGTTGAGTGTTGCACAGGTTACTCACAAAATCATATGTGCATGTGAATGAATATGGGGTACTAAATAAAATCCCGCTAGACCTCTTAAGAAGCCTGTTATCAATTATGGAAAGGCATGGGGATGTTAAATATTAGGGTTAGGTTAGGGTTTGATATATGCAGTTAAACTTTTTATACTTTAATTCATAAACATAACTAAAACAACAAGGTTAGATCCATAACAATACTGCTGCAATAACTTCAAACATAATTTTCATCTCTTTCAACTTCAACACTCCATTGGTCACTGCGTTAAAGTTGGTCCTTGAGATGATTAACCAAATGCCATGTGCAGTAACAATATTATAACTGATAAAACAATAATAATGTACAGGAAATAACAACAGTAAAGAACAGTAACAATACTAATGTAGGATTGTTTTAGATCAGCCTTATACTCAAACACTTTAAGGTTATGATCTTGTCACCGAAGGGACAAGTCACCTAGGTGAACACATGGTGTACCTTGAGAGAGAGAGCTTAAGAGAGTTATAACAGTAAGGATACAAACCTCATATTCTTAGTCAAAAGGAAGAGAAACTCCAGGCTTTAGAGAGACGAAGTCATGCCCAGTAAAGTCATACTAGCAGAGAGGACACAGTCATGCCCAGTACATTCACACAGTTAGTTGGGAAAGAGACTCATAGTCATGCTGACAAAGATGCATAGTCATGTCGAGTAGGGACACACAGTCATGTCAAGTGGGGACACATAGTCACGCTGAACAGGGACACAGTCACGCTGGCAGGTGGACACACAGTCACGGTTCTGCAGAGACACTTCCATGTTGGCGGGTGGACACACAGTCACAGTTCTGCAGAGACACACAACCACATTGGCAGGGAGTCACGTAGTCAAGTTCAGCAGAGACAAAACATAGTTGTGGCAGCAAGGAGAAATATAGAAATGGAAGTAGCAGCAGACACAATTCACAATATCAGTAGAAGACACAGTCACGGGCAATCTGAATACACAGTCAGCGGATCATGTCATGGCCCAGCTAGGAGAAGTTACAACAGTCATATAATAAATCACTGTCACGCTCTAGCCGAATATCACAAATAGCCTCATGGCCCAGCCCTAGGGCACACACAAATTCACAGCCCAACCTTACGGCCCGGCCCTAGGGCACAAAAATTTCACAGCCCAACAAAAATAAGGAACCCACAATCACAACCAGCAACAAAAGAGGTCACGGTTCAAAGAGGAAGGATCACCACAGTCCACGACTCATCAAAGAAGAATCACCAGCAATTATGACTTAGGCTATATAGAAAATAACAGTCCTCAACACAGATCTAGAAGCCCAAAAGAAGACAGCGAAACCCTAGCAGCAGTAAAACAGTCCTTGACGCCAAACCCAAGTAAATCAATGTCTTGATGGATAATCATAACGAAGGATAGAACTTGCTTTTATAACTTGGAAGGAGATCTAGGAGGGTCCTTCTTCAACCCTAGCTTTTAGGGTGTAATAAGAATACAATGAGGTTGACTTAGAATAGGTACCAAAGGTCCAATGGTAAATATAAAAACCATAAAATAAAATGGTCCAATGGTCATATAAAATAAGACCATAAAATTAATTTGACCAATAGTCCTAAAAATAAAAACATAAAATTAAGTTGACTTAGGATAGGGTAGCAATGGTCCAAAAATAAAAACCATAAAGTACCAATGGTCCAAAAATAAAAAAACATAAGATAAAAGTCATCATGCCAAAGGTACACATGAAAAAGGACGTTAGGACCAAGTAAAAGATAAAGGACCAAAAGTCAACCAAAGGGGGTCACAATAAGAAGGCTAGACAACCCTCATACCCACAAGATCAAGGTGTACCAAAAAGGGGGACAAACAAACCCCTTTTTACCAAAAGGACCAACAAGACCAAGGACTTTAAGCTTTTCTCTTTCAAGGTATATTGTCACATGCATTTTTATCATCACTATATAAGGAGGAGATCCAAACCGGATAATGTGATCCTCTGGTCATCAATGTTGCTCCTAAGGGTTAGTTGCTAGTGACATCATCAAGGGGTGGCCAGTCCCTTGAGAAACAACCTAGCAATAACCGATTAGGAGATAGGACATCACACATCATCATCTTGGTCAACTTGACCAAGATCCACCTAGTTAACTGACCAGGAATGCTCCTTACAGGAACTACTTGGTCCTAGACCAAGAATCTGCCTGGTCTCGGACCAAGAATCTGCTTGGAGAAGTCTTTGTCTCAACCTAGAGGATATGCTTGGACACGATGTCCAAGAAAACTATCTCGTCCCAGACTAGAATATCCTAGAGACATATAGGGGGCCTAACCATATGTTAGAAACTTTTCCATAGCATCAACCTGCTTGGTCCCAGACTAAGAACCCCAACAGACTACTGGGTACCCTAGGGTACCTTCTAGGGTCTTACTGTGCCCTAGTTAACACACACTTGAAATTCAGGCTCTCTTCGAATGCTTCATTTTTAGTGTGTGCGTGCAACAATGAAGTAAAAGTGGTAGAATTAGCCACCGGTTCTGTGAAAAATACGTTGGAAGGAGATTCCGAGCTCATTGTTGCTCTCGCACTCACACCAGATGATAAGTTCTTGTTCTGAAGCACACACTAAAAATGAAGCATCCGAAGAGAGCCTGAATGGGCCCCCTGTGTAAAATTGTTGCAGAGCAGGAATACACTTGAAATTTGTCTTGGAGTTCACATAGTTGGCCATGGATATGCACCGCTTCAATTACCCAGAGCCTCCAGAAACATAAGCGGGGTGATAATTACGGTCTATCTCGTACTCCCCCTGCTACGTTTTCATTAGCTCTGGGCCAATAACACAAGCTGGCAACGGTCTAGGGTTTTGGACGTAGCTAGTTGCAGGGTTGATTGTCCATGTAACATGCTGGGGTTTTAGGTGCAGCTAAGCTAAATCACCTAAAGGGTTTTTGGATGCATAAATTGCGTAATTATTCACGAAGAGCGTATTTTAACCTTAGAGATAGTGGGGCTATAGCGTGATAGGTGTTGAAATGAAATATATATATATATATATATATATATATAACTTTTCAGAGTTTTTAAACAATACCATAAATTATGTAAGTATTGATTTATCTACATTGTTTCTTAACTTTATTTCATGTATTATTAACCAAATTATGTATGTAAATTTAAACCAAATTTTAAAATCCTTAGATTATCAATCCTCAAATATTGTACAACAATCTTATCAATTTATTCAGCTGTTCTTGACTTTGAAATGTTTTGCTAGCTACATGAAAATATGGCAACTGTACTGCAAACCTACATAACCAATTATGTCATGAGGATAGCGTCGATGTTGGGTTACTTTTACACATGGAGAAGAAAGGTTATTAATCTATTCCCAATAACCAATCAAATTTGTTTATTTCCCACCATAGCATGTATCACAATCCAGCTCCATACTATGGAGACAAAGTAATATCCACTGTAAATAAAGAGGAACAACTCACCGCCTAATAAAAGAATTAGACGCCAAGTGAAAAACACAATCATTGAACAGTTGACCTAAAACTGTCAAAACAATGTGACTATAATACATGATTTAGAAAAGCCCATGTTAAAAAAAGAGCCGGTCAAATAATATTCTATTATGACCAGTTCAACTGCCATGAAAGCCTTACAGATTGAAAACATTTGGTGCACCAAATGTTGCACAGATTTCTATGTTTTATAGTGAAGATTATTCATGCTTTATAGCAGATCATACTATATTAGGATTTTTTCTTCTTTCTACCATGTGGATGACACTGAAGGCAATATTATCACATACAAGTTGAACTCTCAAAGAAAACAAATTAAAGGTTGTTTAGTAAAAAGAATTATTAAAATATACTGAAGGGAATATTATCACATACAAGTTGAACTCTTGTAAAAAACAAATTGATGGTTGCTTAGAAAAAAAATTATTAAAATATGCAGTCCCATACCCATTTAGATTCTAAAGTGGAAATTTAACTTATAACTTTGTTTGATAGACTACAAGCAAGTGTAAATAAAAATGAAACTTGAACTTAACGCTTCCACTTTCTGAAGATACCACAAAACTTCAGATAGCCTGCACATCAATTACTGCCAAAACAACTCGAAAATAACTAAATAACTCGTAAAGGATACCTTCTATAAGTTAATATCTCATATATGTATATTTAAACCAAATTTAAAATCCTTAGCTTATCAATCCTCAAATATTGTACAACAATATTATCAATTTATTCAGCTTTTCTTGACGTTGAAATGTTTTGCTAGCTACATGAAAATATTGCAACTGTACTGCAAAACCTTCATAACCAATTCTGTCACGAGGATAGCGTCGATGTCGGGTAACTTTTACACATGGAGAAGAAAGGTTATTAATCTATTTCCCAATAACCAATCAAATTGGTTTATTTCCCACTATAGCATGTATCACAATCTAGCTCCATACTATAAAGACAAAGTAATATCCACTGTAAACAAAGGGGAACAGCTCGCAGCCTAATAACAAAATTAGACGCAAAGTGAAAAACACAATCATTGAATAGTTGACCTAAAACTGTCAAAACAATGTGACTATAATACATGATTTAGAAAAGCCCATGTTGTTAGAAAAAGAGCCGGTCAAATAATATTCTATTATGACCAGTTCAACTACCGTGAAAGTCTTACAGATTGAAAACATTTGGTACACCAAATGTTGCACATATTTCTATGTTTTGCATCCTCAACCCTTGAACCACCTGCTGCCATTCCCTGTATCTCTTTCTATGAGCTGGCATATCATGGACAAGTACTTATATCTAGAGAAAATCCCAAATGTGATCCTGCTCAGCGATCCTCCTGCATGGTTGAAGCTACATCTGAAGCTATTGATATATCAAACTTCAATCATAAGACCTTATGCTTGTAATGCAATAGTGACTGCATTTTTACTTGCACTATCCTTGAGAATCTCATTTCTAGGGGCTTTAGACTTTTTTCTCTTTGAACTGCCAGGCTTATGCTTCTTGGATGAACCTTGATGTGCCGTGTCGAGCTCATCAAATGCATTCTCCATGTCACCAATTTCAACTTCAGAAACAAACGTTTTCTCCTGATCATTAGCAGACACTCTTTTCTTCTTGGCTCGTGGTGCTGTGACTTCCACAGAATCTGTATTCCCTGGATCTGAAAGAGACAGTCTGGGACTCGATTTTGGCTCAAGAAAACGAGTTTGGTGAAACTGATCAATCTGTATATTTGGCAGATCTGTTGTTCTAGCTAATAATTTAGATGACGATAAATTTGTTTCTGCAGGAGAGAGGACAGACATTGATGAAAGAGTGTAATCCAACAAAAAAGTGCTTCTCATAAGTCTCTCTATCCTGCTATAATGTCTCTGTGCATATGGTATAACACCTTCCAAGAGTTCACTAATACCTTGTACCTATAATGTATTAAAAACCACAAATGTTTTCAATCTGAGCCATATAAGACATACCTGAATGTTTGAAAATGCCAATATAGATCCAAAAACATCAATATGAGCAAAGCAATATGACATGACTTCGTACAAAAGTACCTCAATAATCTCTGTTGGAGGAAGGACGTTGAAAAGTTGAAATAATACAAACTGGGAAACATGGGAAAATTTTGGCTTTGTATTCCATTCTCGCACATATTTCAAAAGCAATCTGAGTTCTTCTTTTCCTAGTTCACGTATCACTTTATGTATCTGATCTTTGGCATGTCCTTTGCTGAAAAAGGTGGGTATTTCTGTCAAAAAAATAATGTAACATCCTCGAAAATAAAGATATCAACCAAATAAGAGCCAAAGCCAACCTGTACAGTTCAATGAAGACATTAAGGAGCTTATAAGGTCTTCTTAATTCAAATGCAAGTTGAATTGCTTTCACATAGTCAGTATCTGCAAGAGCATTTACTAGTTCCTGGTCTTTCAATGCTGCTTCCTCCTGAAACAGGGAAGCATATAATGTACCAGACAAATAAAGTAAGGTTTGCATATTAGACTAAGGCTACAACAAAATAACAAGAATCAATGTCTTTCTTCATAAAAGACTGAACTCTGAGAAACCACACAAGTAGGACAAATTCACCATCATCAAAATCCACTGCTACTATTCTGATACTTAGAAATTGCATACTAGCGATCTTAAATTTCAAACTGATAATCACCCAACATACCTCTTTGAGAAGAGCCTCCTCCTCATCTGTAGCAGTGAAATCATGCCACAAATTGACAAGAGAATCACCGCCACCAGTTGCCAGCATTTCCGTATTCTTACCAACAGCCATTGCCCAGATCTGCAGAAAGACAATGATCAATCCACACGTAAACATAACTAGGAATATACTATAATGAGTAATGTTATCAGCTACAAGGATGGAACAGACAAACATAGCCTTTTTATAAATTTATAATTCTATTATGGATGAACACATCCATGTGCCTCAAGCTCAAAGTTTTCTGCTTTCCATAGAATATTAAACAAGATATGAACACCAACAAAAATGTTAATTTTCAAATTCTGAACAAATTAGATATGAACTCCAAGCTTTGTTATACATGCAAGTAGTAAAGTCCCAAGGCTAACATAAATGGTTGAGAAACCAAACTTAGATTCATGATATCCTTTGATGGTATATCATTTTCTCGTATTTACAGGGAACTCAACCTGGATGCTGAAGGTTTATGATTATCCAATGAGGTTTCTCTTAGCTCAGGGTGGTTCGTCCATACAGAAAGTCGAGGATGGAGTATTTGCTTTCTCTCTCTCCTCTCTGTAGTATCCATTCTTTCAACAGAAGTTTTAGGTGCTGGAAGCTTCAGACAGACAGATTTCAGGATTCATTTGGTTTGTTTTTTCTGATGTAATATTGGGGCTCAATTCAGGCAAGTACACCAAGACTAGGATAAACCTATAACATGTTTTTTGGTGAGCCATCCCTTCTTGAAAACTGTAATGTTCTTCTGAACATAATCTTTTCTCAATGATGCAATCCTACAATGTAAGAAGGGAGAGATGACTTTTTTGCCAAGGAAATCGGGGTCTTTTGACCTCTTTTTAGTTGGTGGTGTCTTAAAGACACATGAGAAATGTAATTTGCATTCTGCTAGAATAAAAATTACAATTTTTTGTGGAAAAAATTGATCCTAAGGAAAATAGTTTTATAAAGATTTTAGAGAAGTTCAAAGAAACTTCATAAGTTAGAAGCAAACAAAGTGCCTAAATACAAGGCAACTTCAAGTGTTGTCAATGTGCTTGCAACAAACACAAATTTCTAGAAAACTCGAAAACTTAAATAGGATGAACAAAAATAATGAAATTACAAAATAGCACCAGGTTTGGAAAATACCATTAAAGTGCGTAAATTGCTACCTACTCATAAACAAACACATAATAACCTCAATATTGAAGAGAGCTTCCACACAAGAAAATATGCCCTGCTATGTACATGCCAGATGGAAATATTTGGATGCAGTTATGGGTATAATAAGGATAAAAACTCCTGAAGTATGGGTACAGGGTTAAGTTACCAGGGTCCACAAACTGCACAATATAAAGGCAAACAAAGTGACTAAGATACAAGGCAACTTCAAGTGTTGTCAATATTGCTTGCAACAAACACTAATTTCTATAAAACTCAAAAACATAAAAAGGATGAACAAGAATACAATAATTACAAACTAGCACCAGGTTTTGGAAAAGACCATTAAAATGCTTAAATTGTTTCCTACTCATTAACCTGCACATAAAACCTCAAGATTGAAGAGAGTTTCGACACAAGAAAATATGTCCTGATATGTCAAATGGAAATATTTGGGTACAGTTTGGGTACATTAAGAATAAAAACTCTTGAAATATGGAAACAGGGTTAAGCTGCCAAGGTTTACAAACCACGATTCTAGATGCATGAACTGGGTACGGGTATGGGTACACGTATGCTGTATCTGGTTTAGGAGTGGGTATGTACCTAGAAGAACCCTGGGGCACCAAGAATTCAAAACGGCACCTCCCACCCAAGAAACAGGGGCACACCCCAGTTTGGGTACCCAAACGCAGAATTTGTGTTTTGCAAGTGTGGCTTCTTCATTGAAAGAAGAAAAACCAAAAATATAAAATTAAAAAGGCCTCCAAAACCCTAACTCGTCACTTCCCAAACACTCTCATGAACTTAAACACATAAAAACACACTTCATTATTACCATTTCATTCTCATACTAGATAGAGAAACAGTCCATCAACGAAGAAAAATATAGGGATTTTGGTGCCATTTTTATTGTAGCCAATGACGATGAGAATGCCACAGAACTAGCAGACTTGCCTTGAGGAATCAACTATGTTGTATTTTATGTTTCATTTTTTGAAATGCTATTAAGCAATTTATTAATGTATTATAAATCATGTACTTCGTTTAAGACTCGTGCTGTTATTGAGACATTAATGATCAAGTTTTATTGTTTTTTCTAATCATTGTATGATTGTTCAATGTTGAATTTGAATTTTGAATCATGATGTCAAATTTTCAATTCAGAAATCATTGAATGGGAAATGTTTGATTATGAAGTATCTGCGAGATGTAGAACAGTTGGTGGCGGGGTATGGTTAAGACATCGCCTAAACTGGAAGGTCGCCGGTTCTAATCCCGTTGGATACCAAAAAATCCAACCATGTTAAGGGTTTGTGTGGTCCAGGCCGGGTGCGATCCCTGGGTGATTTTGACGGATTAGATGCCCCTGGTTCATGGTTACTTAGCCAATGGAAACCCTACTAGTGAGGGGAGTTCCACCAGTTTTCCAACAAAAAAAAAATGTTTGATTATGAAGTCTGAATGGTTTGAATGATTTAAGTGATGAATTTCATCTGAGCTCAATCATCGTTGATTTACATAAATTTTTGTTGTGTTTTATCTTAATTTTCATTTTTAAAATTTTTGCATGGATATACCCCTGGCCTACACCCATTCTTTGTTTCAAAAGTGCCATACCCATACCCATGTACACTAGCAACTTAGCTACAGGGGCACAGTGATTTTCCTTCGTAAAGAAGGAGCTCATTTGGATAGGGATGCATAGGGTGAAGGTAGGGCCTGAGGCAAAATATAATTACACATGCAACTATGATGTCCTGTAGAAGTAAATATGTGAGTTTGAAACTCAGGGAAGCTGAAAATCACCTTATCCTCATGCTGATGAAATGTTGCAATACATTCATTTGACTTGATTGTCCACAATTTCAACAAACCATCTGCACCTGTGAAACAAAAGAGGTTCCAAACAGCAGAAAAATAATTCCATCATCACTTTGAAAAGTGTAATCATAAGGATAACAATAAGAAACTAAATTAGAACTAAAGATGCCAGGCAAGAGGTTATACCAGAAGAAACGAACTGTGTTCCACGAGTGAGGAAGGAAGCTCGTAGTACACTTGCAGTATGACCTTCAAAAGTCTTCAGGCAAGAACCATCTGATAAGGCCCATATTTTGATTGTCTTGTCACCAGATGCTGTCATCACACATTGATCGACAGGTGAAAATTCTACACACCAAACCCCTCTTTTGTGGCCTCTTAGCACAAGTACTGGTACCAAATCTGGTAATCTCCATACATGAGTTGTTTGATCTTGATTAAAAACATGGCATAAGACTTGGGAAAAAAACTAAATATGCTGCAATGGAAGTCATCTTCCACTAGAAGTCCTTGCAGATATAAGAATAAATTCATAATCTAACACACCTGAGAACCAGTACAAATAAGGCTGTCATTTGGAGCAACACCCACAGAATTGATGTCCTTATCATGAGCTGCAACCATAGCCTGTGATGATAGCTTGTTTGACTTACTAATACTACCAGAACCTAGTACACTAGCAAAAATCCATACTTTGATTGTACGATCACTGAAGATATACAAGGAAACCACTATTTAGATAATGTATCGATACTTGCTCTATTTTTCTATATATGAAATCAAAATACTACGAGCTTACAAAGTTCACTCAACACAAATAACTAGGAATTTAAATGGGTTGAAGGAATAAATAAACAGGAAACAATTTTGGATAAATGCTTGTGCATAGAAAAGGTTGTTGAAGTTAATTAGCCTAAGATGATTTTCTTTCAGATCAATGTTTACCTTGAACTCTTCATCAAGCCATGTTTCCTGTTCAGAAACATTTTCCAAAACTAAATACACCAAAACACCGAGGAAAATTTTCTTGGTTATACCTGGTTTCCTGTCATTTTGAAAAAGCTTGCTAGTCATTTTTAGCCTAGGGCCGAGGCATTTCTATAAAACACTTTACTAAAATGCACTTCCAATCTTTTGGGAAAACATAAAAAGACCCTTGAAAATGTTCCAATTAAAGCCAAAAAAAAAATATTAGGAGAAAAAAATACTAGATCTTATATTTATGATTCTATCCCATTATTTACAGAAAATGAAGAAAAACTCAAATCTTTCAGAGAGTCGGATCCCTCCCAAAGTTGACTAGAATAGAGAAGCCAAAGGAAACATTGGTTTGGGAGGAACTGTTGGTGGCCTGAAAAACAGAGGATAGAAACTTCAATATCTTTTGAAAATTCATTGGTACAAAAACTAAAAATCATGTTATGCTTTAGAGATGGTTTTCATTCTAGAGAGATTCAAGGGGATTCTACATTACTCGTTCAAATTATATTAGGAAAAGCCTCCAGAAGCAATTAATCTACAAGTACTAAGATAGCTTGGATTGATCAAGCTAAGGTTAGGCTGAACATTTCCTTCATGCACACCAGGGGACCAGCAAATGAATCAAGCTATGCTTTAGAGATGGTTTCCATGTAAAATTTTAGCTTAACAGATCCCGATTGCTATTTTGATCATTTATTTATATCCAACAATTAATTTCAATAAATTCAATCTGACTAAAATGATAAATGCCAACACATTGTTAAACAATAAATCATAGAGAAAACCGAACACAAGATGTGCCCTGGAAACCCCAATGGGGAAAACCAACAAACAGTTTGTCTTTATTGCAGGTTTGTTAAACAACACTTACAACACTAGCCTTTCGGATATGACACACCAGATCTCAGACTCCTAACTCTCCCTTGCTGCAACTAACCCCAAATCCTCAGCAATATCAACAAACCCTGCCTTGAGTGAATCCCTCACTCCCAAGCCTCTGAGAGACTCCCTCTCTTAGGTCTGATCACTCACTAAAACCTGACCAACACAAGAGATATGACTCACTCTTGCAACTATGGTACTATACAACACTCCATAGATTCTTTTATAACCGTCAACCTCATGCAAAACCATGGGACATCCTATCAATACCATGAGCCCTCCAATACCATGGGCTCTCCAATAATGACCCTTCGATTTAAATCCCTTAGATCTAATCCAATGGCCAAGACTTAATCTCTTGTTGAGATCACTCAAGTCATAGATCAACGGTTATGACTTAATCTCTCATTGAGATCACTTAAGTTACCCTTTTACATTTACAAAAGGTGTTATAAAAGTCACCTTTTACAAAATCTATCTAGAGAGTCACTTTTCAGGACGAATTCTACATGCTAGACATCCCATGTAGAAATATCTATCTGAGCTACACAATCTAACACTCTCTTAGCGAGGAAGGTACTTCCAGAGAAGCATCTACCTGGATCCATCAAATCCTCTGCTGTTGTAGCTGCTCTCTCTAAATTGGAAGACTTCTCGATTGCATCCATTGCACTTTGATCTGATAATGTATGGTCCTCATCCATCAATGTCATCTCATACGAAGCTGGCATAGAGAAAGAAGACCCACACTCTCCTTTTGTCACTGACACTAATCCATGCTCCAAGCTCCCGTTGGAATTTACTACAGGTTGTCCCAACAACTTGTACAATGCACTTTCCCTAATGCCAAGCCTCACCACTGCATCTTGGATACCTGCTCCACTCTGAGACCCCTCCCGAATCTCATCCTAAGTAAAGTCATCCCACAATCTCTCCCAAAAGGGAAAGTTCTCTCGGCCCACAATGCACTTCATGAACACGTCCCACTACTTGGTAAATCCTCTCAAGGCTATATGCACTAACTTAGACTTTGGAACAGTATCTCCAAAAGCTACCAACTCATCCTTCACTTGCATGATCCTGGTGAGATAGGAGACCACACTCTCTCCCTTGGTCATCCTAGTGTTGCGGAGCTTGTCCCTCAATGCTATCTTGCAATTTTGGTTCTTGTTCTCTTACAAGCCTGTAAGTGCATCCGACATTGCCTTGGTTCTCTTCTTTTGAGCTAGATATGGAATTAGGTGGTCTTTTACTTCGTCTAGGAGTATTCTCTGTGCCTTTACCTCGTTCACCTCATGAATCTCCAAGTCCTTACGATCTGTAGGCATTGTCATTGTGGTACTCACAAAATTCCATATGTTGTTCTCCTTGAGGATAGTTGTCATCCTCACCTTCCACTAAAGGTAGTTGGATATCCCCTTCAACCTATCCTCATACCTGAGAATGGAATCCATCACTACAAACCCTACAACACCACTGCAATCATTGCAGAACTACCACGGCCTTCTTGTACTCCCTAGAGAAAAGACCATAGTTCTCAATACAACTACCCAAAATTTCCTCGCACCTGCCCAACTCTGTCTTGGGCCTGCCCAAACTTTTTCGGGCAGTTTCTGGGATGCCCCTAAAGCTTTCTACCCCTGCCCTAAATTTCTGCACCTACCCAGGGTCCCTGACGGTTGTTGCCATATCTTAAGCGACTAAGTGGTTGTTTGCGGCTCCTACAGCCATTTTCTTTTTCCTCTCAACCATTGTCAAAATTGTGGCTGTAGTCCTGGTGGTTATCTATCGACAAAAGTGAGTTATGTAAATAAAATGTATTTTTTATATTATGACTTTGTGTATAAAGTCCTAAAGTGCATTATATACACATTTAATAAATAAAAAGTGTTTTCTATTGTACATTTAATATGAACCTTCAGATGAGATTAATCTCATCCATTGGATGACTTAGTTAAAGGTAGTTAGGATTTTCATAATATAAAAAGAGTTGATGGGACAAAGAGAAGGCACACACCAAGAGTTGAGAGAGAATTCGGATTAAGAGAGAAAGGGCACAACTCCCAAGAAAAGACAATGGCACAGTTTCCAAGACAGCTACAACAAAATTTGACAGTCCGGCAGGTGTCCAAATTCTGAGGCAGTGGCTGAGTAAAGGCTCGAATTCAAGATAATTTCATAGTGATAATTTTTTGCTAAGAAATATGAACTAGTCTGTACTCTTACTAGCACATTTCTCGAGGAAAAAAGGAGTTAAATTTGTTGTTAATTTCTTGACAACTCGTACAGAGAGGCCGTACATTGACACAATTTTCAAGACAGAATCTCAGTTTCTATCTTTGGCACGTGTGGAACAGTCTGAACAGTTTTCTCTTGTTGGCATGAATCTCAAGAAAAGTACAGCAGGGTAGAAAGATAAGTTTGTCTTTGTATTTCTAGAAATGTATCTTCTAAGTTGTGAAATTGCAGTTTCCTCTTGCATCAACAAAATCTCTCTAAAGGGTTTTTTCAATATGGGTTTCTCACTTGGTCATTTGGACCTAAATATCTATCTTAAATTGTTAATGCTCAGTATTGTTCAATTGAAGTGCTTCGCATGTGTATTTTAACTTGTTAAAAAACTGAAAGTATTCATAAGTTTAAAAACTTTGAGATGCTAACTGATTGACAAAACATATAAAAGAGGCTTTTGTATTTTTGTCATAAAATCTTCATGGTATCAGAGCAAGGGCAATAAGTAGAGAGTTTAAACTTTAAACAGTGATTTCAGAATTGGGCAAAACATTTGTGACAGTCATACAGTTGTTCCTGTTGGTTGTGAGCAGGGTTTATAGGCATGATGAGCATCAAGTATGAGGACAATTTGGACGAGATGTCCAACTACTTGCCATGGAAGGTGAGAATAACTGCAGTGCTCAAAGAATGGAAGATGTGGAAATTTGCCAACACTACTATGACCAAGCCCACTCAGTAAAGATGGACTTGAAGTGCATGAGATGCTTGAGGCTAGGGCTCAGAGGGTTATCTTGGATGGGGTTAAAGATCATTTGATCCCTCATATCCCTCATTTGGTGAGGATAGACCTGAAGGGCTTCACTAAAAATTGGGATGTGTTTGTCAAGTGCATTGTTAGAAGGGAGAAGCTACCAAGCTGGAGTAGGTTGTGGGATGATTTCACCCAGGAGAAGATCCAGGAGGGATCTCGAGATGGTCAGACCAATGTTGACACAGAGGAGAATGTTGCCCTCACAACCAAAGCCAAGAAGAAGAAGAAGGACTTTAGCAAAGTCCGATGTTTCTCGTGCAACCAGTTGGAACACTATGCATCGAACTATCTAGAGAAGAAAGAGAAGAAGAAGGATGTGGTAGCATTTGCCTCAGTTGAGGAGTATGTTGCTCAATTTGAGAAGGAATTCTCTTTGGCATCCTTTGATTCCAGCATGGGCAGTTCCATTTTTCATGACACATGGATAATTGACAGTGGATCAACTAGGCATATGACCGGTTTGTATGGTGTATTTCAAAATATTACTAAGTTAGGTCCTGGACACTTTGTTGAGACTAATATAGGGAGTCCTCATGCAACAATGTAGGGAGTTGGAATAGTGCGGTTTGAATTGGAGTTTGATGAGTTTCTGGAGGTAGATGATGTCCTGTCTGTTCTAGGAATTAGAGTTATCAGACTCTTAGTATCACCCCTAGAGGAGCGATGGATATGGATTGTTTGTTAGATCTAGACATGTATATCTCTATCGTGTGGGAAATCCAGTTGACATGGCCATTCTACTTGGAGACAAGAGGGACAGAGTCTATGTACTACGAGGGAAGGTTGTATATCCAGGGTCTGGAAGTTGGTTGTTTGAGTCATAATCCAAGGATAGAGCAGAGGCTGCAAGTGGCCAGTTGATGCTTCCAAATGAAGAGAGTGAGTCTCTTCATAGTACTGGAAGGAGACTCATCCAGTACAATGTTCATGAGCAAGTACGGCAGATGAGAGCATAGTCTCAAATTTTAGAGTTTCGAGTGGATTTCAAACACTTATCTTCGGGTTGGATTCCAAAGTAGGAGGGAGCTGCAGTAGAGAACAAGAACCCAAGCAAAGGAGATACAGATAGTGTCAAGCAAAGGAGATACAAATAGTGTCAGAAGGATCTCCCTCGTTAGGAGGGAGTGTTAGAAAATCATAACTCTAGAGGTCTTATGAATTTTGGCATGTGTATCATGGGGGGGACTAAGTTGTTGCCCCTACTATTACTTTATGTAAAAAGTGAGTTATGTAAATAAAATGTCTTTTTATATTATGACTTTGTGTATAAAGTACTAATTTGCATTAAATGCACTTTTAATAAATAATAGGTGTTTTTTATTGTGCATTTAATATGAGCCGAAGTCACCTGACACGAGGATATGGGGGACACGGGAATACAAGTGTCTGACACAGACACAGCAACCCCTGAAATTAAGACACAGAGGACACGTTATATAGACATTCAAATCCAATTTTTGGCAAAAACTAAAACATTTATAAATTTTCAATAGAAATTACAATCAATACACATTACACATTCACAAATCACAATCCATATGCCAATGATAAACCTAATTGAAATCCCCATTAGTGGAGAGGGATTGGTCTCAATCCACTATTGAAACAAGGGAAAAAGGTTGGTGATTGACTTCCCTTGCCCCCACTATTGGATGCTTGCGAGAGGCATAAGAAAGCCAACCAAAATAGGACTATTTCTATTTTATTAGATTACATGGATGGGGGCCACACCCTATTATTATATGTTCCCATTACTAAACACCCTTTATATTTCAGATTATGCCACTTAGATTGAATGTTATGGGTAGGAATAGAAATAAGGGATAACCTCTCCTATGTGAAATGAATCCCCTTGTTATGTTGTTTGTGGAATATGCCCCCATAGAATACTTATTAGTATGCTCGTTGACTTGATTTGAGAGGCTAAGAGACAAACAATGTAATATGTAAATGTACATAGAAGAATACTAAAAACACATCACAACTAAGAGCCAAACAATGTAATATGTAAATGTATATGGAAGAATAAAATGCGTCACAAATAAGACAAAGAAAGAGAAGGATGACAAACATGGGGAGCTATAATTCCATCGGTGCAGTGGGTTCACATAGACTCATAAAATTTCTCATTAAGTCATCATAATCAAAATGTATTACATATATGTCAGAATGCCATTGGCAAATACAAAATTGGATAGATCAAGATGGAAAACCTTCTAACGCTCTTAACCTGAAATAAAACCTCTTAGAGCTCAATCCTCACTAAAAAATGTGAATGAATGACAATACAATTGTTTTTTTACAGTTTTTTTGGGTTATAAATGTCTTGTTTTAGGGACACAGTGTCCTGATTTTGGGACACGTGCTGACACTGTTTGGGCGTGTCCTAAAACAGGACAAGTCCAAAACAAGTGTCCAACACTGTGTCAAGGCACGGTGGCATGGGAGTCAGTGGCCTATTTGGATGTGTTTGGTGACTTAGATATGAACCTTTAAATGAGATTAATCTCATCCATTGGATGAGTTAGTTAGGACTTTCATAATATAAAAAGAGTTGATGGAACAAAGAGAGAGCACACACCAAGGGTTGAGAAAGAAGTTAGATTGGGAGAGAAAGGACACAGTTCCCAAGAAAAGACAAAGGCACAGTTTCCAAGCAAAATTTGACAGTCCAGCAATGGCACGAATTCTAAGGCAGTGGCTGAGTAAAGGCTCAAATTCCAAGCCAGTTTCACAATGATAATTTTCTGCTAAGAAATATGAACCAATCCATAGTCTTACTAGCACATTTCCTAAGGCAAAACGGAGTTAAATATGTTGTTGTTAATTTATTGACAGCAGACTGCACAGGGAGGCTGTACACTGACACAATTTTCAAGACAAAACCTTATTTTTTATCTCTGGCATGTGTGGAACAGTCTGAATGTAATTTCAAAGATATAAAATTCTAGTTTGATCTTGCATCAATAAAATCTCTCTCATGGGTTTTTCCTTGGTCATTTGGACCTAAATCTCTGTCTTAAATTGTTAATGCTCAATATTGTTGAGTTGAAGCGCTCATCATGTGTATTTTAACTTGTTAAATCTAAAAGTATTCATAAGTTTAAAATCTTTGAGATGCTATGTGTTTGACAAAACACATAAAAGAGACTTTTGTATTTTTGTCATAAAATCCCCAACGTGATTTCCTTAGGCACGATCCGCTAAGATTACCCCTGCACACAACTTTTCCTTAGCCAACATATGACGAGATAAGCGTTACACACATGACAACATCTCTATCATACTGGGCTGTAGAAGTGCCTTTTGGCAAAATGACAAGGATAAGGGTCTACCTACTAGCTTTATGTCTCTAAAACATAGCTGTTGGGAGCTAGAGAGAAGCGGGAATGTAAAACAGAAAACGACAACACAAAGTGACCACTTCCAAAAGATTTGAAAAGCGAGTAGCAATTTTTATATAATACACATATTTTACATACTGATGCATATATATTCAAAAAAAGGCACCGCAAAATGGTGAATAAGCTGAAGAAAATATCAAAACATAGATCTTTGTAGTAGAATAATGATAATCATCAAGGCATCAACCATTTAGTACACAAGTAACATCAAATATCTAGTAGTTATAACGTATAGGTTGTCATCAATAATCAACAATAACATCAACTTTCAAGTTTCAATGCATAATATTTGACATCAACAAACTTTAAGAGATAACATCAAACATGAAATGAAATAAGGCATCATGAACAAAGAGTTGTGATATGTAATCAACAGTTCAAACTTCAAAAATCATATAATGTTTACAAAAGAAAAATAACTATAAGCTCTTGAAGCTAGATTCTAAATGAAAAAGACCAATGATTATACTATCTACTAGGTTTTTTAAGGCTCTTGCCACAAGCAATTTCTGATATCTTCTCCCGTTGTCTAGTATCAGCGGGAATCATTTTGGGAGCACAGGGAATCGTTTTGGGAGCGCACTCCCCTCCGAAGTGAACTTCAAGAGTGGGAACACAAGGTGTGAGGAAACTTTTGCAGAGCTAGGCTCTAAACACATCCCAGATAGTACCGTAGGTTCCAAGCTATTCAATGGTGACAGACATAAAACCAATGCCAATCCTACTTGTGTAGATTCATGTAGTACCCATTACCAACAATCACCCTACATAAGTGCATTCCCTGAATACTAGCACTAACTCTAGCTTCACCATTTTACCATCAGACCCTTACTGCATAGAGAACCCTACACAGCTAGGTTACAAATTCGGTACATAAATTCCACGAGTTACAAGACTGGAAATGCTTTAGACTAAACTAAACTCTGTTCATCCAGGAACCCAAATGCCAGACCTCCCATGGGTGTAGGTTTCAAGAATATAACAACTTACAGGTATCAAGACTTAGCATGATATTGCAGGTTTAGATCAGCATCCCTCACAGGCTCTCCCAACAACCTCTGCATGTACTAATGCCAATACAACTCACAAATAGCATGGCAACATAGTATTCAGGAGGAAAGTCAAAACAACAGACGAAACAACTCCAAAATATAGAGGAAGAAGCAAAAAGACAAAGTTGATTTTATGCATTAAACCATGCAAAAGATGTGTTAAAATAATTTTCAACCCATTAAAGACTAAATAGTATAACTGTATTTTCTAATGGAAAGAGAGATTACAAATGGACAAATGACATGGGCACCTTGCCTGCTCACCCCATCCACCTCCCGTAATGTCATATCCTCCCCCTTGCTCCTAGCAAGCCATTCCATGCTATATTTTTATTAACCATAAATTTATAGTTACATCATACTGAGAGTATACGTCCCAAACCTAGGGAATGTCAAAACACCCAAGTATCTAACCATTTTCTAGTGGGGCCTTGGCTTCGCGATACCACTAGGAACCTGTACATCATACTAACAACAGGTGGTAAGGCAGGCGTGGTAAACCGTAAAATATCACTGATTTAGGACCACCAGAATATTGTTTGGGAATGAACTATAGTAAAAGGAAGGTAATATTTTCAATTCACAGTATGCGAACAAAATCTAAAAATAATCAAAATGAAAAGATGTAAACTAGCATCTATAGCTATTAAAACAAATAATATGATGTCAGTGCATGAAATTTTTGAGTCAGTAGATGGTACTTTCTACCATAGTAACATAATTCGACCATATTGGACTTTTCTGTAAGAAAATTCAGAGGAAATAGCCGAATATTCGACATAATACGAATACGGTAGATTTGCCTACATTTTTTTTGCACATATTATAAAATAAGAACTATTTAAATTTTATTGTTTTATTTTAATTTTGTCCACACTCCATTCATAATTAGTTTTAGATTTTAAAAGTTTAAAGCTTTAAAATGTATAATATATATTTTGTTTTATATTTTACTTATAAATATCAAATATTAAATTAGATTTAACTTAGGTTTATTTTGTAATATAAATTTTAGTAACTAGTTATAATATTAGATTTTAGTTACGGTAATATTTTTTGGAATATATTATAAGAAATTTGTTTTATTGTTTGATAAGTTATTTTGGCATTTTAATTATTTAATATTTTTAGAATTTAATTTATAAATACTTTATTAGATAAATTATCCTTCCTCTTGGAGAATATATATAGAAGTTTTAATGTTTTCTTTGATTTTTTGTGACAGGGAGTGTAAAATATAGATTGTATTTGACAGGAAAAATGGCCCATGACAAGTCTTTTGCCTGTCAAATTCCAACACTGCATGCAAATATTGAATGGTTTATGTATATTTTAAAAAAAAAGTTAACTTTGAAAAATAAGTTTTTTTAAATTTACAAGCAACCTACTCCCGTATTTTTTTCGTACTAGATTTTTTTGTTACATATTTTTTCTGTATCGAATCGTATTCGAATTCATATTCGTACTCGAATTATGCTATTATGCATTGTACTAGAATTGATCTCAATTATACATTTGTCGTATTAAGTTCTATGATAGTTCATAAAAGTTGCAAATTGGAAAGTAGCTAAGACATCTTTTACATATGTAATAGGGACGTTTGACCATGGACAAAATGTCCAAATAAAAGGAAGCTACATGAAGTTACTCCTTTCATATGGGTACAACAACTACTTTGATAAGTAACAAGTAACCTAGACACTACAATGATTTTTTCAGCAAAAGACATAATACAAAGCAGGTGTCAGTGCAGATTGTGAAGTTGTTTGGCTCAGAAGATTGCTTGAAGGCATGAGTATGCAGCACCATTATATTGTACAATCTAAGTACGATTTGGCTAACCAAAATTCCTACTTTTAATGTTCAGACAAAGCAGATAGAAATCAATCTTCACTTCAATGAAAGTAAGTGGAGAAAGGACAAGTGGATCTGATTCATTCTTGCACTCAAATTCAAGTTGCAGATATCTTCACGAAAGCATCAAAGTGTTAGGAAAAAAGAAGTTCAAGAAACTTAGAAATTTGATTGGAGTCAAGAAGAACAAAGATTAAAATAGTCATTAAGGGGAGTGTTAAAAATATGTCTATTTTGTTCAATATTAACATGTTTGTATTTTGTATCCACGTGCTATAAATAATACAAATAAGCAATGTTCCACCAAGTTTATGGAATGCGGGGATGTGTGAGCAGGGAAATGCATATCACATGTGATTCAGGATCCCTTGACATAGGGGACCTCATCTCTAAAATCATAAATAATACATCTAACTGTATTTCATAATAAAAAGTTTGATAAAAGTAACATAAAGCATTTTAGGTTTTAGAGTTTTCTTTTTTTTACTTATAAAAAAATTTAGGTCAAATTTTAAGGGTAATGCCTAATGTCTGGGCCTCCTCCATGCATGTGAAACATCCCTCATTCTGTGTCAAACATTCTCCGCAGGGCGTGAAAATTGAGGCTGCAGTGAGCATTTATTGCAGTGGTACCGTACTGTCCGTCCAGTACGGATTCAGTTCGTACATGGTACAAAAATCGAGGAAGAATTTCTCTAGTGCAGCCTGCACAAATTTCGAGGCAGAACCATACAATACAGGCCGTACATCCTGTCCGTACAACAACCGTGCAATCCTGTAGCAGCGTAGAAATCGAGGAGGTTGCAAACATAAATTTTCTGAGTTTGGCACGAATTTAGAGGCTGATTTTTATCATCTGGTTGAGATAAGTTGTGACTGATATTTTTGTCTACTGCTGTATTTTTGAAAGATAAATAAAGAATTTTTCTCTCACAGGTTTTCCCCAGAGGTTGGGATTTTTCCTAGGTCATTGGACCAAAATTCTTGAGTCTGAATATTTATGTGTGAATGTGTTTTTAATTGCTACTCATAAAAGTTGTAGAAATTATTCGTGTTTCAATTCTATATTGTTTATAAGAAATAATATAATTTGCAGCAGAATGATAAATTGGGTTGCGCATTAAACAATGTTAAAAACGGAGTTTGAAACTGGGTTGGAAGAGTGCTGAAAATTCTACATGGTATCAAAGCTTTGTTAGAGAAAGAGCAGAATTTTACACAGTGAAAAATTTCAGACCTTTAGTGATTTCTTTTGTCAATGGGCAGCACCTTGTTGAGACTTGAACTTTGCAGAGAAAATGGAAACAAGACTTAGGTTGGAGGATAGGATTGATGGGGCTGGGAATTTTGTCCCATGGAAAGCTAGGCTAGTGCTTATACTAGAGGAAAATGAGTTGTGGAATGAGGTAGTTTACAACACTACAAAAAATCCTATTGTTGTTCCTGCTTCCACCGATGCTCAAGCACTTTCTGCCTTTAACAAGAAGGACATTAAGGCTAGAAGAATTATCCTAGATATAGTTTTTTTTTTACGAAAACGGTTAAAATTTTAATTAGAGACTGGCAAAGAGGCTTCCATGGCCATTACAATGCATATTAAGAATTACTATCTTGAGCTTCATCTCCAAAACACACATGGCTGATACAGGGCTGGGTCGAATCTTTCTAGATTCTACATTTGCTGAAAATTTGCAAACTAGAGGAGCCTTAGTGTTAGGGAATCGGATGATTTGACGTTTTTGCATTGACAATTAGCTGACTCTTGCTCAAGGAAGTGCCCCGATTGGCCTTAGCATCCGCTAGATTATTGAGATTCCTTAGCATGTGGTAAGCCTTGTAAGTGCTAAAGTGCGTCAGAAGGAGAAGGACTTTCCTGTGTGTTTGACCGAGGTTAATATCCGTTGGCCATTTCTTAGTATGTAACGCCTTAACAATTAGCCTGGAGTCGCCAAAGATAGTAATCTTCTGGATGTTCAGCTTCCTTGCTTGGTTTAGACCTTTCCATAGCGCCAGAAACTCAGCCTGATTGTTGGAGGCGTATCCTAGTCCCCATGCATAGGACAGATACAACTTGCCAGAGGGATCAATGATGATGCCGCCTCCTCCAGCTTGTCCAGGATTTCCTTTCGAGGCCCTGTCAAAGAAGAGGCACCATTCATCAAGGGATGACCTCCACTTGATGAATTCCTGTTCATCCAACCTGATTTCCCAGTTTAACTTTTCAGGAGGATTGATTGCTTCGGTGGTTTGCTGGTTCAGATTGAGCTCCCTAAGCCAGCGATCTTCTTCAGGAGAGAGGTTGGTCGAATTTTTGATGAAAGGCTTAGTACTTAGTGCTTCTGCCATCATAGTCCGGGCTTTAACAATGACTTGAGGAGGGAGTCTACTTTCCTCTTTAAAAATTCTGTTGTTCCTCTCCAACCAGATTTTCCAACACAGAAATTTGGGAGTCCACATCCACGCGAGCTTGATGAGGTTTTTCTTGCTCAGATTGAAAGGAGAGAGTGAATTCTAGTTGCTTATGATCTCCATTACTGAGTTTGGCAGTCTTTCAGTAGTAGATCCTATCATAATCCTCCATACCTCTTTAGTGAACTCGCAGCTGGTAAAGAGATGCTCAGCCGTTTCTTCAGCGTGATTGCACAGGGAGCAGCGTGAAGGCCCTTCCCAGCCTTTCCTCTTGAGATTGTTGCTGGTCATAATGCTGTTATGGAGTAGAGTCCATATAAAAATATCAATTTTGGGAATTGAGGGGAAATTCCAGAGAGTTTTTCATGGTGCTGGGTTAGGAGGGACCCAAGGCGTTTCCAAGATGGCAGCGTAGCCAGCAGCTACTGTATATTTCCCAGATCGTGAACCCTAGCCCCGTTTGTCTTTGGATCTAGCAGTATGGGGCGATTTCCCTTGAAGAAGAACCAACAGCGCTGAAGCTTCCTCATTTAGCTCTTCCGGGTAGTCTCCTAGGTTCCAGTTTTCCCAGGATTCATGATCATCGTTATTCCAGATGGAGATGTCCCACAAAGTGGTGCGATTATTTTCCAGGAGCCACGTTTTGATATTCCCCAGGTCGTTTAATTCATTGAGAGGCTGATCCCCCAAGATAGAGTCCTCCCAGATTTTTGCACCATTTCCGGGAATCCATGTGAGCTTTGGGATGAAGTGAGGGAAGGCCCTTTTGCAGAGCATGAAGATCGAGGATCCTTTCTGTGTTTTTGTGGGTTTTTCCGGGCATCTCTCCTTGTCTCCTTTGAAGTATTTTTTCCTGAGAATTTTTTTGCTCCATGTTCTTTTCCCAGTAATCATATTCCATAGAATTTTGCCACCCATGGAAAGATTTTGGATAGCCACATTTCTAATTTTAAGACCCCCCTCCATCTTTGGCTTCGTTACCTTGTCCCAGTTCACAAGATGGAGCTTCTTCTCACAGTTACGACCTCCTTCCCAGAGGAAGTGACGGAGCAACTCATTAATTTTGTTTGTTATTGTTTTGGGAGCTAACAATACAAAACATTGATAGATTGGCAGACTGGTGAGGACAGAGTTCATCAAAACGACCTTACCTGCTTTGTTGAGCCAGTTTGCTCCCCATGCATGGATCTTGTTTTTTAATTTGTCCAGAAGAGGCAGCCAATGGGAAAATTTGGGGGAGGCTTTGAAAATTGGAATGCCCAAATAGTTGAAAGTGTCCCACGTTGTGATACCTTCCATTCCAAGAATCCTAGAAATCTCCAGCATTTCGAGAGGAGAACAGTTCCAGCCAAAAATCTTGCTTTTGTGGTAGTTTATTTCACTTCAAGAGCTGCTTCTGTAGAGGTTAAGTTCAGTTTTGAAGTTCCTGGCAGTATTAAGATTGGCAGCTCCCAGTAAAAGAGTATCATCAGCGAACTGGGCGTGGTTTACCTCCTTGACCTTTGGGACGATTCTAATGCCTGAGAGAGATTTGTTTTGAAGCCTTATGTTCAGTTGGAAGCTAAGCATGGAGGCTTGTATGACAAAAAGCATAGGGGATAGAGGGCAACCTTGCCTTAATCCTCTTGAAGCCTGGAAGAAATTGGTGGGACGACCATTAATCAATGGGGCAATCCAGGGGGCTGATATGCAGGCTTTGACCCACTCTATAAATTTTTGACTGAACCCAAAGTTCCTCATGGCTGCAACAATAAAATCATGCTTGACTCTGTCAAAGGCACTGGCCAAATCCAGCTTAACCACCATACCCTTCTCTTTTTTCCTGTAGCTGGTATGAATGGCTTCTTGGACTAATATAATGTTATCCAAGATCTGTCTTCCTCTCACGAACCCACCTTGATTTTCTGGGATCAGCTTAGGCATAATTCTTTTGAGTCTGTTAGCCTTTATTTTAGTGATGACTTTATATCCCGTATTGTAGAGGGAGATAGGTCTGAATCTGCTAAAGTTCTTGGCACCTTTTTCTTTTGGAATGAGGGCCAAGAAAGAGGAATTAGTGCTACCACCCAACTTGGTACAGTTCTGAGCCTTCTTGACCATTCTGTACAGGTCCTTTTTTATAATATCCCAGCAAGCAATATAGAACCGGGATGTGAATCCATCTGGCCCTGGAGCTTTGTCAGGGTCCATTTTGAAGAGGGCTTTCTTGATTTCCTGAATACTGATAGGGTTGTTCAGCATCATGTTGTCATCATCATTGATCATGCTTGGAATCTCTGAGAGAGGGTAAATGTTCGGGTCCACTGAATCCAGGTCTGGGGCTGAATAGAGGTTTTTGAAAAAGGAATAAGCTGCCTCCTTGATGTCACTGAAGTCCTTTATGACTTGATCTTGCATCTGAATTTCACTAATGGAATTATGGTTTTTCCTAGCTTGAGCTTGCTTGTGAAAGAACGAAGTGTTTTTGTCTCCAGCTTGCAGCCAAAGCGTTCTGGATTTGACTCTCCAATATATTTCCTCTTCTCTGCAAGCTTTATGGTACATCCTTTGAAGCTCAGCTTCCCGGTTAATCAAGTCAGGGGTGACTAGAGATTCTTCCAAGGCCATTTGGTGTCTTTCTAAGGCCTTCCGAATTCTTATCCTTTCAGCCGTGGTAGAGCTTAGTCCTTTAGCCGAAGCTTTCAGGTCAGCTTTGAGTCTTCTGAGCTTTCCTTCCCAGACATAGAAAGGGGATCCATACACAGGTTTCTTCCAGGAATTGGACACAAGATCAAAGAAGCCTTCCTGATTAACCCAAATTGGGCTAAACCGGAAGGGGATAGGACCTAGCTTTTCCCCACTAGACAGGGAGAGCGAAATAGGTTTATGATAAGAGGTGTAATGCAGGAGAATCTCGGAGGTCGCCATAATACCAAGGGTTAGAAAGGAGGAATGAATGAGGAAGTGATTAAGATAGGTAGCTATGTGGCCCGGTCCAGTCCTTTTGTTGGACCAGGTAAACTTTCCCCTGTCAGGAATGATATCTTCAAGCTCCCATTCCAGCATCAAGTCTTCCACCCACTCTCTTGCAGGATCCCGGACTATTGATCCCCCTTTTTTTTCGGCCAGAGCAAGGGTTACATTTAAATCTCCAGCCACTACTAAGTTTTCAAGATTGTGTTGATTAAGAAATAATTTTAAGGAATCCCAACACTCTTTTTTCTCAACAAGAGAGACAGGAACATACATATTAAAGAGACTTACAAGATGACCGGAGTCTTTATGGATCAGCTTGGTAAATAACCAGTGAATGGTACCTTCTTCTTCTATTAGATCGAGCTTTGAAGAGTCCTAGAACGTTGCTAAACCTCCCGAGGCTCCTCTTGCGCTCACAGCCCTACCCGGGCCTTTCTTCCAGAACAAGGTGCTTGCTCGGAGGAGAACATCCTCCTCCATCTTCGTCTTTTGGATTAGGAGGACTTCAGGCCTTGTTACTCTTACTAGATCCCTTATGGCTTCTTCCTTTAGAGTGTTGCCTAGTCCTCTGTAGTTCCAGGAGATGTATTGCATTATTTGCCTAAGTGAGAGGGATGGCCCCCTTTCGGAGTCTTCCCTAGCTTCATCCCCGATCTAGTATGCATAATTTCTGGTATGGTATGCTGAGAGCCTTGAACCACATCCTTGTAGGAGTGCTCTGCTCTTCTCTTCTCTTCTTCTCAGTCTTCCGTCCGCGCTTTGGTTGGTCTGGTGAGCCTGACGGACTGCTTGCTTCAATATCTCCTTCCTCAGAGGATTCAGCTCATGTTTCCAAGCCCAAACTGATGTGTTCCTTTGACTGGCTAGAGACAACAGGATGCGGAATTGGGTCGGTTGGGCCTTGTGGCGCCCAAATTTCTTCATCTTTTGGAGCGTTTATGAGGGTTTGAGCTTCATTGGGAGGTTCTTGGTGATTAGATTTTGAGCTGCCAACCGTTGGGGGTTCCTGGGTCGTTTTCTCCTTGCTTTTGGCGTTGTTAGAGGTTCTGCCTTTCTTTACTTTCTGCCATCCTTCAGCATCTTCTTCCCCAGCGGCCAGTTTGGGACAATGTCTTTGGAAGTGGCCATGCTCCTGGCAGTTCCTGCACTTGAAGGGCAGGTGCTCGTAGTCCAATTTCTGATAGTGGGTCCAGGATCCAATGGTTAATTTTACTGCCTCATGAAGGTCGGCTTCAAGATCAACTTCAACACAAATTCTGGCACAGGTGTATTGTCCCTTGTTATCAGCTTTGTCAATGAAGCGGCCGATTCCGTTCCCTATTCTTTGCAGAGATTCGATATCCCAGCAATGCATCGGAAGGTTAGGAAGCCTAACCCATACCGGCACTTCTTTGGGTAGATCGACTGAGGGGTCAAAATCTGGTGTCCATTTATTCAGGTATAGACCTTGCGTTCCCATGAAGTAGGGACCATTTCTAAAGATTAGATCACGGTCTTCTTCTGAGATGAATTCAAACACAAAAAACCCTCTTCCAACAGGGTAGCAAGTTACTCCGTGTTTCAGATTGGGCTTCCAATTTCTCTTTATCCAGTCATCAGTCGTCTTGGTGGAGGGCCATAAGCCCATAAACTGGCCCACTAGACCTCGCTTAGCTAGTGCCAGAGCTATCTTCATTGGTTTTTCTTCAGGAAGGGCGATTTCAGGAATTTCCTCCAACTTCTTTATAAATTTTGGAATCTCTAGGATAGAGGGCTTCTTGCCTCTGCTAAGGAGCCTCCAGAAGGCTTCCTCGTCCGATCTTGGAGGGGGGGGGGGGCGGCCTCCCCTCCCCCAGGCGCCGCCATCACTGCTCAACGCAGCTCAACCCTAACGCGCAGCGCAGCTCCGTGTTTATTTTGTTTTTTGGAACACATATATAGTTAAAGATCATGTGATCCCACACATTTCTAGTAAAACCCGTGCATATCAGATGTGGGATGCATTGACCAGCTTGTTTCAAAGCTCAAATGAAAATAGGAAAATGGTTTTGAGAGAGAAGTTGAAAAGTATCAAGATGGCCAAAGCTGAGGGTGTGATTTCCTACCTTACTAGGATCTCTCAGGTGAGAGATGAGATTGCGAAGTGGGGGAGTTTGTTCCTGGTTTAGAGCTAGTGCAGACAGCTTTGAATGGGGTTGCAAAGCCTTGGGCTGTTTTTGTGGAGGCTATAGTAGCCAGGGATAACTTACCTACTTGGGACAAGATTTGGGATGATTTTGTTTAGGAGGAGACCCGAAGAGGTTTTGTGCAAGGCAGCTCTTCTACTAGTAGGGAGGATGAGGAGAATGTGGCTTTGACTGCTAAGGAAAAGAAGAAGTTCAAGGGGTGGCTACAACGTATTTTATCGATGTTATTTTTAAAGATGTACCCTCCTACCTTGTCATAGAATCTACTCTAAGAGGTGCCACTTTAGGCTCTAATTATGTATTTTAGCCAATTATTATGAATTTGTGCATCGTAATGGGAAAACAGTTTTTGAGACAATAATTAGGGTGCTTAGGGCCACTTTGGGTACTTCTGGGCACTTTTTAAATCATTATTCCTTATTTTTTAGAGTCAGTTAACACTTTTTGACCTCCTCCCTGAACTTCCCATTTTTTTTTTCCTTTTACTTCAATATGTTTTTTACCATATCTTACTTTCCCGATATATTTCTTTTCTACAAATCACCTTTCTTGTGTTATATTTTATCCATTTCTTTGTCTTTAAAATATAGTATGTATTTGTTCACAAGCACTTATTGAAGATCCAAAACCGTGGAAAGGAAGGTGCCTTTCCATGGTTTTTAAATTTTTTTGAAACCTCCAGGTTTCGTCTCAATATCGACCAACTTTCATCACGGGTAGTGCAAAACCGTTGAAACTCGGGGTGGCTTTCTATGAATACCGTCGCTATAGAGACAAAGTTTCGTGGAACAATTACCGTTCAACTTGCATATTTCGTTGAAAGTGTTTGGTTTTCCACAGTTTTGTGTGGAAGAAATTTCTGTTCAAATTCTAGAATTTGTCTATAGAGAGACAAACTTTCGTCGAACGTGTTCCACAGTTTTCGTGGTAACAAAGTTTTTCCTCGCAGTTGTTGGCCATATTTTCGTCGTTCTAGGGATGATAAATTGGTCGATAGAGCGACGAACGTGTGGAAGAAATTTATGTTCAAATTCCAGAATTCGTCGATAGAGAGATAAACATTCGTTGAACATGTTCCACGGTTTTTGTTGTTATAGGGATGACAACTTTGTCGATCGAACGACGAATGTGTGGAAAAAATTTCCGTTCAAATTCCAAAATTCGTCGATAGAGAGACACATGTTCGTCCAACGCATTCCATGGTTTGGCGTGGAAACTAGATTTTGTCTATCAGTTTTTGTCCATATTGTCGGCATTATAGGGATGAAAACTGTGTCGATAGAGCGATGAAATGTAGAAAATGAATTCTAAAAAATCAATTTCAAGGCCACCGTATAGAAGACACGTGGCGGCCAGTTTTCGTCTCTATATCGACGGCTTATAAAGTTCGTCAATATATCCACGAAATAAGTGCCACGAAACGTTGCGACCGTTATTGTCGCAAGTGAGACGAAAAAATGTGGAACTAGCAACGAAAAAGCGTCGCAATTTTGATATTATGTATTAGTGATTCAAACGTTGCACCCATAATTGACGTACCATTTTCGAGGTTTGATCTCTTAGATAATTTTAAAAAAAATTAAAAATAATATTTTTATTATTGGAAAAAGAGTCATGCACTAGTACTATATGTTCTCTATATGTATACCAGTTTTTGTACATTTATTCCATCATTTAGTCACTCAGAGGCTACACCCACAAAAACATATACCTTATAATTTGTCCAAAAAATAAAATGTGTCCGTTAAAAAATATCTAACTTTATATAGTTAACAACATTTTCAATAGAAAAAAATTATATATTTGGAAATGTCATTCAATTTCCTACATTTCTTGTTTTTTACTCATCACAAGTTTCATTGTGTAAGTGTCTCAAAATATCCATGCAAGTTGATGGATTCCCGTTTTTTCAGTTTTCTATTGCATCTAACGTGTCAAAAGAGACCCTCATCAGCTTGCACACACCCTTGTACTTTTTTCTTCTTGGTCCATGTTCCCCCTTTTACTCGGTTGTTTTTCCTTTCTTGTCTTCCGATTTCTTTGAGACTTCTTGAGTGGATTGTCTTGATCTCTTTGGATATTGATTCATCATCAAAAAGTTCTCCTTGTTTATGTCTCATCATATGTGGTCATATTCTTCCCAAGAGCTCTAATGTTCATTTGACCATACTCTTAGAAGTCCTCGTCACTTCCTAGAGCCAATAGTGAACTTCAATATTAGAAACCACTTATACTATGAAACGAGAACTCGACACAGTTTTCATTTTTCTCTCTCCTAATTTTAGTAGCTATTATTACCTCCTTTTCAAAAAGGGGTGATACCAGTATCACACATTTTCATTTTGAGGCATTTTTTTGGGCCTTTGAATCATCATTTTCATAAAGTATTTTTAATTTAGATTTTCAAGTGCGTTTTTTAGAAATGTAACAAAACAACATACATTAATTA
>LPNX010007437.1:13156-145023 GCA_001517045.1 Pseudotsuga menziesii | reverse complement strand
CTCAGAATCGCGCCACCACTGAGGGGCGGCTCTTTGGCTGCCAAGGGAGTGGAGCTCCGCTCCCTCCTCCCTCTTCATTAATAATTATTTCTAATCGCGCCACCACTGAGGGGCGGCTCTTTGGCTGCCAAGGGAGTGGAGCTCCGCTCCCTCCTCCTCAGAATCGCGCCACCACTGAGGGGCGGCTCTTTGGCTGCCAAGGGAGTGGAGCTCCGCTCCCTCCTCCCTCTTCATTAATAATTATTTCTAATCGCGCCACCACCGAGGGGCGGCTCTTTGGCTGCCAAGGGAGTGGAGCTCCGCTCCCTCCTCCCTCTTCATTAATAATTATTTCTAAGTAGAATTTTGTCAAAAAGATGAAAGTAACACTTGAAAACTCTTTCGTGGTTATATTTCTTGTTTTCTTGGATGTTATATTTCCATTGACGGAAGCCTGTAAAGAGACGAAATCAACAGCAGGTGGTTAAATGTGACTATTTTTCACATCTATAAATAAAGAGGGAAAATGTAAAGGTTGTAGGTGGGTAAATGTGAATATTTTTCACATTCATAAATAAAGAGGCGAAATGTAAAGTTGTGTTTTTAGGATAACTTAATTAGATTTTTTTAATTGTGGATATTTGCTGAAAAAAATGCAAACGGTTAAATGTGATTATTTTCATATCTATGAGTAAAGAGGGAGAATGTAAGGTTGTGTCTTTTATGTTAACTCAATTTATTTTTTTATTAAATGATTTTTACTTTGATATATTTATTAGGTTGAATATAGATTAATAATTGTTAAGATATATTAATATGTACATATTAGATATGTAGAAAGAAACTTTATTTGACATGGATGGAAGACAAAATCCATGAAGAGGGATTGCTTGTGGATAAATGTATAAGAAGATACGGAAGAAATGTTGCATGTAAGAATCGCTATGATAAGACCATAACTCAAAATGTCCTTTTTGAAATTAGACTTATATTTTATGACTCAAATAAATGGAAAAATGGTTTTATTTAATTATAATTTACTTTATGCAAGTTTTAAAATGATAATGAAATGGTCATCAAAAGGATATATCAATTATGTTTATTAAGCATACCACCATTAACCTATTTTTATTTATGAGGGAATGATAAAAATGAAAATGTTTGAGGTTCAATTTTTTTGTCGAATGTTCTTATTTGATAAATTAGAAATGCATGAATTGTATTATAAAGATTTGGAACTTCTTACCTAAACGAAAATGTAAGAATGGTTGGATTATTTCCAAAGAGATAGGAGAAAGGAAACATCACAAATTTGTTAAAGAGAGGCTCCAATAAATTAATCAGTGATTTATAAAACAACCCATTATTTCTATGAAGTTACTTAAGCCATGACCTTCAAGGTCAACATCTTTTGAAAGATGAGAAATATCATCACATGAGGGGTGATTAATTAAGAGCATGTATCCATTGGATTTGTGTTGGGCACTAACTAACTAATGATCTGTTCAAATCCCTTTCTTCCAAGGAAGAAACATCCAAAAATATTTTGGTGCTTAAGACTCCCATTGGATACTCACCAAGCAAGAGGAGATCATTGGGGATTTTTTCATCTAGTACGCTTCACACAAGAATGTAAGGTAGTTGTGTAGACTCATTTTGACGTGATCCCACATAGACTTTCTAATTTTGAGAATCGCGCAACCAGCGAGGGGCGGCTCTTCGGCTGCCAAGGGAGCGGAGCTCCGCTCCCGCCTCCCTCTTCCCCTAAGGACTAGAAATTGTTTGTGAAACTCGAGGTACCGACTGAAGTAAGTCAGGGATATCTTGCGTGGTTACTAGAAACGCGTATTTTCATGAGGCACGCTAGTGTTTGACGAGTTCATAGAATTGTGCAAATGGTTGAAATAAAAAAACCTTAAAATAAGATATCATAAATGAGAAATTATTGCCAGCCAATCGCATTAATCTAAATTATTCTAAACCAAATCCAAATTATGAAAACCACTATAATCCAAATTATTCTAAACCATTGATGGAAAAAATTAATCTAAACAGTTGATTTTTCGATATAGTTTCACATGTCAAGTTTTAAGGTGTATAGTTCCTCTATACCAAGGATTTTGAAAGTCCTCAAAACTTTGAAAAAAATTATATTTGAAAAAATATTTTTATAGAATTTGATGAAATCCGGTGAAGATGGAATAAAGTTGTGAATTATGTATTTTATTGAAAATTTACTCGAAAGTTATCTTTAATAAAATGATATGAATAAACATCCAAATTAATTCTTAAATTTGATGTTGTCAAAACATGAAAACCATCTAATCAAATCAGCAAATTGATTTGAACTTTTTAATTAAATCAAATCACCAAATTCAATCTAAAACGCTAGCTGAAAATGGGTAATTTTGTAGCTTGGTTACAAGTGCTTCCCAATATAGCATAAAAGTGCGTCGATTCCGATCACAATACATGGACCACGTCACCTTTAAAAATTATTGCAAGTGGCTAAAGTGCTACACTCAAAATGAGATTCATAGTTAAGTTTGAATGAATGAAGTTTTTTTATTTATTCAATAGTATTTTTTTGTGTTTATATTAACTTTAGCAATCTGATTTGAATAATGGATATAAAATTATATATTTTAGTCTTTGGTTAATAGCCAACTATTTTTACAAAATTAAGTGGTTCTTGTGTCTCTCTCAATTCACCGACCACTTTACTTGTGGTTGTGCTAATATACATATTAGAAAAATTAATATACAAATTACAGATGATTCTCATGGCATCCTACTAAAACAACAACTTTACACACTTGTATAATTAATTTAAAATATTACTAAAGTCGTAAATTGATTATACATTACTATTTAGATATATCATCCATGCATATTTCAAGTTCAAAGGAAGAAACATTTGGATGAAAATTGGAGAAATTGAAGCAAACTCTCAAAGAATTTACATAACATCCAACTTGGATTCACAAGGTCTTCTTACAACATTATTTATGTCCAAAGACACAATGGGGTTTGCTAATTCTAGTGATATATATTGATGGCATTTTAATAGGTAAAATTAAAATTATGCTTAGCTTTTGACACAATAGATGTAGGTCATTTGCATTATTCATTATAAAGTTTGAAAAATAGATAATTATATTTTTTTTATTCACACCAAAAATATGTTAAAAGTTAGTTGCACAAGTTTAAGATGACAAATTGTAAAATCTAATACCTAAAAAATTTGATATACCTAAAAAATTTGATAAAACTTTTAGTCAAAAATAATTGATCGCTTATTCCCACAAAACATTAGTTGAGTTGTACATTTAGCATTTAGAGTAGGGAGGAGGATTTTAAATTTTGTAATTGTAATGTTGTTAGGAGGTTGCGTGGGAGGTTGTTTAATTTTTTTTAATGTAATGTAATGGGGGGGTTAGGGGTTTAAGTTTTTTTTTATTATATCTAGTGTTCATCTACAAAAAATATAGATTCTAATGGGGTGTCAGAATCCATGGATGAGTTTGAATAATTTCACATGAAACATTTTATATGTTTTTTATTAGTATGATGTTTGTAATTGAAACTCTAAAGGATTTTTTGATCATTTATATGAATAATTCGTTCTTGTAGGGTCTAATATATGATTTCATTATGAATCACAACATAATTTGTTTCATTTTAAATGGTTACAATGGTGAAATTATTTATGAAATATTTGTTTTTGTTTAATATGAAAGTTTCAAAAAAGTTGTAATTTACCTCTTGAAAAAAAACTTTTTCCCATTTTAGGGATTGATTTCAAAGTTTTTGTAAACAACAGTATGGCATGTTTACGCCATGGCACTATTTCCTCCCCCCCCAAAAAAAAACGTGTATAGTGGTATCACCACTTTTCTATTTGGGGGTTGTTTTTGGTGTTTTTATGCAAAAATCATCGTTTTTATGGCTAGAGTTCTCGTTCTTAGTATAAAGTTCTCGTTTCATAGTATAAGTGGTTTAGACTAGACTTTGTCTAATACACAAAAATATAAGATCTTCTTTTAACATAGACAAGTCATCTCACTCTTTAAAAATAAATCACTCTCGCTATGGAGCACTCCCAAATAGTGAGTACGCAATGTGACCTCTATCCTACTACCAATCTAATCAACACATGACTAGACTAGGCTAAGAATCCAAGCCCTTTATACATATAGTCAACACATGACTAATCAGAGCTAGGATGGGGCCATTCTCTCTATGGGTCGCGAACCTATAAGAGAATGATCTATAGAATGTTTTCCTGATGCTGGACCCCATGATAACATCAACACTTCTCAAATCTTGCAATTTTATTTATAGAATCTCTAGAGAAATATTTTAATTCAGAATTTGATAAATAAAAAATTGGGTTAAAATATTTTTTTGTGGATAACATTTTATATGAGAAATTTCATTCTAGTTTTTAATATAAGCTTTGTTTTTTTAATATTTGTGTCATAATGAATAATGGTAGGCTTTTATGATTTAGTTTATTGGTTGAATTGTATAGTTTTAAAATTCCCTTCAATAACTTATAGTTTTGGTGGGTTAAAATATTTTGAAATTAATTTCCTAATACTAATGAAGTTGATAATGAGAGGACTTCAAGCATCGTGAATTGAAAAAGTAGGATTAGACATGGAGACTCCATTCCTCATCTCCATGAGTATCCAAGACCCCATTGCTACCTGTAAACCATATTGACAAGTTGTCAACCATTGTGTTAATCTCCAGAAAAATGTGAATGTAAGAATGATTTGAAAACAATTTCCATTAATTAAGTTGTTAACAATTTAGAGTAAAAACTAGACTTTCCATTTGAATTTCCAACCACAAAATTTGAAACATTCTTATATGTTTCACATTTCAAAAGCAATTTTATTCATAGGCCACCTCAAAGTGCCTTGTATTCCTTTGCTTCAATGCAACTTTCACGTACCTTTACCAGTGCATTATTTTTTCCTTCTTGTTCTAGTTATACTATCAAAACATTGCAATAAGTTTTATGTCGGCTTTAGGTTGTGTGCTTTACAAAGCACTACTCATGACTTTTTTTTTTGTGTGACACCTTGTTTTCTCAATTCTGTGTTCTTAGATTTCAACTTGTCAAAGTGATACAACAATTCTTCGATCTTGTCTAATGTCATGTTCATTAGTTAACACTTGAGAGAGCTTAAGACTTCAATAGAGTAATCCACAAGTGCAACTTCGAAAATTTATGCACCATTTTTCTCTCTTACTACTCAAAACCTTCGTGATGCTATGCCAAAGAAAGTTTAATTTCAATGGATGTAGCATGTAAAGTAAACATAACTTTGATGGGAAAACTCAATATAAGTTTATGAAGCCCAAAACCAAACCCAACCTACTTGATTGATTGCTCTCGATGTTGGTATCTTGATTTTGATCAATGTTCCTCGCACAGAAGCTCTTTTCGTATAAAAAAATGTATTTGATTGAGGGTTTGTTCTGTCAAGACAATCAACTAGTCATTTCAAACGTACCTTTCAGAAATACTTCCCAGAGGTTCATTAGAACCAGCAATTCAAACCATACAACGGAGCACCGTCATTCTCACAATTAATTGGTCGATTGGCTAAAAGTCCGGCATCATTCTCACAATTTATTGCTGGAGTCGTTGAAAGGCTGACGTCATTCTCACATTCTCACAATTTATTGATCAATTTAATGGAGGGAGTAGCTGAAACCGAGTAGGATAAAAGACAACTAAAACATCGATTTTTTTTTTTTTTTAATATATATAAAAAAACAGGTTAGTTTTTTGCTGGGAAATTATTATTTTCACAATTCTGAAATTTCAGTAATTTCACTGTTCTAAGTTAAATCCTGGATTTTAAAACCATTTCAATGGTTAAAATTGGGATTTAAAATTTAGTCCATAAATGGTCTGCTAGATTCCGGCCAGTTGGGGTCTGCTAGATTCCAGCGAGTTGGGGGGCGTTTTGGTCAGCGCTTATACTGCCCCGGTTGAAACAATGAAACCCATAGAAAACTGTCGCTAAGTACGAGAGTTAATTCTAACAATTTGTTCCATTAGAAATCAACTGCAATTCAAAACAGTAAGTCGTGCTTTGACAGATCGCACACCATCGTTTATTGAATGGTGTGAAAAACAAGAAGCGGATACTGACCATTATCGCTATAAATACATGGGACTTGTAGTAATGGTTTGCAATTGAGTGGAGGAGAAAGAAAGCATATGAATATGGATATGGAGACAATGAATATTCAAAAGGAGAAGTTGGAATGTGCAAATTTGCACGGAGTGATTGTGCCATTTCCTATGCAAAGTCATGTCAACGCTCTCATGAATTTGGCGCAGCTGCTGGCTACGCGTGGATTTTTCATCACTTTCGTAAACACTGAATGGATCCATAAACGCATGGTTGAAGTTTCTGCAAGAGATGCAAATTCTCTTATTTCTCGGGTATCGAGAAGCGATCCTGATCATCCAACCCAGAAATTTCGATTTCTGTCGATTGCCGATGGCTTACAGCCGGACCACTCCAACCTCGGCGAGTATATGGTTGCACTGCAAAAATTGAGCCCGGCATTGGAGCACCTCCTTCGCAGCAGCAGCAGAGGCAATGAAAAGAAATTTCCAGCTATCACATGCATCGTGACAGATTGCAGCATGTCTTGCACGGAGCAGGTTGCCACAAATCTGAAGGTGCCGAGGGTTATCTTCTGGCCTTTATGTGCTGCTTTCTCCATTACCCAACGCTACACTGCCCTTCTTTATTCTCACGGACATATTCCAGTTCGAAGTAAGCACGTCTCTGCACTCATGTCTTTCAACAATTTCCGTTTTGGTTTCTTTATCTGCAATACCTAATTACTCACTTCAACTATAAATGGTTTTTGGAAGTGCAGTAAGTGAAGCGAAGAATCAAGAGAAACTACTTGAGTTCCGTCTATCGCGCTCAGGATCCGTCTGACATTCTTTTGAATGCCTGTCTCTATGAATCGCAGAAGCAGAATAAAGGGGACTATGTACTAGTCAACACATTTGAGGATCTGGAAGGGAGGGACACCGTAGAGGCCCTATCTTTAAATGGATGCCCTGCCCTGGCGATAGGACCTCTATTCCTTCATAATTTCTACATAGAGTGGATCCCGCCACCAGTCTGTTGGAGGAGGATGAGAGCTCCCTGCCATGGCTGGATATGTTATCATCTGTTATATACGTTTCCTTTGGCAGCCTGGATGTCAAATCTCAAGAGCAACTGGAGCAGCTGGCTCTAGGGCTAGAGGGTAGCGGGCAACCTTTCTTGTGGGGGCAACCTTTCTTGTGGGTTCTGCGCTTGGATATTTAATTAATCAGGTCTTTGACCTTTCTAAAAAAGAAAGAGAGAAAGTTAAAAAAAAGAAAATGAAGAAATTAAAAAAAAGGAAAGAACCGAAAGAATTCTCATAAAAAACGGGAAAGAAGAAAGAACTGAAAAAACAACATACACTTTCATAAAATCACACATGGTGTTATAAAACCGCACAATATTTTATTAAACTCTAATTTTTAATAAAGTAAATAAATATTATATACTATAATTGTATTAATATTTATTTTTATTAAATTTTTAAAATGCAAATTATAAGGAATTAAAATTAAATAGATCTTGGAGTTCAGCCATAGAAAAACCAACCCTTGGTATGCTAAAGATTGTAAAAGTGCGAGAAGAGAAATTAAGGAACCTCTTGATGAGTCTCTTAAAATTGACAAGATAAAAATATACAAATCCCTGATTAAAAGGAAAAAATTACAATACATTCATAAAAGACAAGAAAATCTTTTACACCTCTCTAAGGTGGCTCCTAAGAAATTCTGGAGGCAGATTCTAACTAGAAAAACTAAAGATAATAATAGAATTGCTTTACACGAGTGGAATTCCTATCTTAAAAAGCTTTATGAGTCCCCTAATGTCATAGACAACTTTGAAACCCTGCTCACAATGGTAGAAGTTTTCTCTTTAGAAGACATAGATTTTGGAGTTAAGCGTCTTGCTAATGGAAAAGCTAAGGACATTGAAGGTTACCAGGCAGAAATCTTAAAAATTGGAGGTCCTGTCCTCATCCCTCACATCCATAAGCTATTCAATCAAGCAGTCAAGCAAGGGTTCCCTAAACCTTGGACTCAGAGCCTCATTATCCCTATTTTTAAAAGTGGGGATACAAATAACCCCTCTAATTATCGGAAAATTATGAGTAGCCCCTTCTTAGCCAAGTTATATGGTATTATTTTGGAAAAGAAGATCAGCACATGGCTTGAAAGCGAAGGTAAGCGGGCTAAAGTCCAAGCGGGTTTTAGAAGGCAACACTCAACAATGGACCACCTCGTTATGCTTAGGATCATTGTGGAGGAGTGTCGTAATGATAAATCCATTCTCTTTTGTTGCTTTGTCGACTTTAGAAATGATTTCGATACGGTACCTAGAAATAACTTATGGAATAGATTAAAAGAGCTAAAGGTTCCTTTTGAGTTGAGAGTTGCCACAATAAGTTTATACGAGAAAGTAATCGCCAAGTTTAAGAGCAACGAGGGGTGGTCGAGAGATATTGAGTGTAACATCAGAGTTAAACAAGGTTTCCCCCTCTCCCCTACCCTATTTGGCATTTACATCGATAAGCTAGAAGGTTGTTTAGAAGAAGCAGGTTGTGCTGGCACGTTCTTAGCTGGAATAGTTATCATCCTTCTTTTCTATCCTGACGATATTGTTCTTCTGGCAAGGTGTCCATCTGATCTTGACAAGCAACTACGACTTCTTAAGGATTTATGCTCTTCCATGGGTATGAATGTCAACACTGACAAAACAAAAGTTATGATTATCAAATTCAAGAAGGACACTTACGCTAATTTTGTGTATGACAATAACAACCCAGAGGAAGTGTGTTCTTACAAATACCTAGGAATTGATATTCATCACAGGCTCAACTGGAACTATAGCGTTGAAAAAAGGATTAATGGAGTGTGGAAAGCTTACTTTGGTCTTGAAAATAATTGCAAAGCATCAAACCTTGTGATGTGGGATAAAAAGAAGTTCCTCTTTGAAACTTTAGTCACTCCCGTTATCTTGTATGGATGTGAGGTTTGGGGTTGCAACATCTCTAGAGAATCTTGGAGAAATGTTGAGCAAATCCAGAAGCGTTTTATAATGTATAACCTCAAAATTAAAAGCAATACACTGTATCCTATTCTCCTTATAGAAGTGGGTCTTTCCCCTATCGAGAGCCTAGCTATGACTAGGCTCCTATTGTACAGGCACAAAATCAATAACATGGGATACCATAGACTTCCTAAGCTAGCTCTTAATTCCATCCAAAACCACCTAAGGCTCAAGCGAGGTTGGTATAAAGATACCAGGGCCTAGTTAAACCACTGGGAGATCGACAAAAATATTGCAATGCAAAATATTAATAACGTTTAAAATATTGTTACTTCTAAGTTTAAAGAGAAACTGTGGTGTGAGAAAGATTTAGAGGCTAAAAGAAAATTAAGATATTATAAGGAGATCATCAATCCTACTCTATAAGATCAAAAGTATCTCTTTGTTTTAACTAGTTCAAAGAAAAAAACTAATATAGCCAAGATAAGAACGAACTCTCACGAGCTCCATAGTGAAACAGGTCGTTGGACAGTTCCTAAAACACCTTGGGTGGAAAGGATCTTCCATCTATGTGAGAATAGGAACATTGAAGATGAAAATCACTTCCTCTTAGAGTGCCCTACGTAAACCCACATTAGATCTTAGTTTCCTAATCCTTGTTGCAACACCAGGCTTCCTATCCTTTTAACTTGTCAAAATTATAGTGAGCTCGGGACGCTTCTCACCCAGCTCTTTGAGTACAGGAATTTACAATTTTAAAAACGAACTAATTAATTGGTTTCTTTAGGTCCGATAGACCAAAGTTTGATCTCAGTGGACGTTAACCATCATCATCATCAAAAATATTTAAATATAACAATTATTATATTTGTTATTTTTATTTAACCTTATTCAACCATTATAATAGTTATTACTATTATAATAATCAATATTAATTAACTCACAACTTTTTATGTTAGCCATGAAGTCAATTAGGGAAGAATTGACTATGATTTTTTATGAGCATGTAAAAGCTTCTCACAAATTTACTGACAAAGCCTTCATTAAAATCAACCAACAAAGCCAACCGAAGGTCTCTTAAGACAAAGATTCATAAACTAAATCTAAATATGATTTTCAAGGCCCGGAGGAAAAACCAAATAATGAAAATGATGAAAAAGGGGAAAATACGGAAAACCATTATGTCAACCAAGATGAGATTAATGATATTAATCAAGATAATAATCAAGACAAGGATACAAAATATCATGGTGATGACGAAAATAATAATGATATATTTGATAAAAAAGAAAATGATCTTAACCAAGATTGTGACAAGACTCAAGCCAATGTTGTTGATAATAACGATGATCATTGCAGCGACAAGGGATGGATCCCACATGGTGCGAGAGAAAACAACTCTGAGAAATTAGATATTTTAAATTCAAACTCTATGTTGACTATCCTCTCACCTCAAACGAACATCAATGGGAACAACTATAAGATTAATCAAATACAAGGTAAGGTTAGTGTTTTTGTGAGCATTATAAGTACAAGGATCCCTTTCAAAGGCACATAATATGTTTGGAATGACATCATAAAAATAGTTAATATTGTCAAGTCTATCAAGTTTGTTCGATTGACGAGAAAAATAGTTAAAAGCTACAACCATGCAAGTGACAAAGTCATAAACAAAAATTCACCAAGTACATACTTAATGTGGATTCCAAAACAAAAGAAACAAAATGAAGTAGTGGTCGTAATCAAAATTGCATGTCTTGGGTCATTAGTTTGAAAAAGAGCAGGAATAAAAGAGAACATCAGCACACTTAGCTTTGAGGACAAAGTTGCATGAAGGAAACATAAATGGTACGAACATAAAATAATAAATAAATACATTAATAATAATAATAATATACTTAAAATACATACCCCTTCAAAGAAGAGGTGTTAAAAGGCCTATATAATGGCCAAGCATAGTTTGTACAATCATCATCTTTAACATATCATTTATTAAATATGTAGGTTATTCAAAAATTGTGAGTTTATTCAGAATTGTTTTGAGAATATCTGGATACGGATATTACAAACTATGCCTTGCGAACAATGATAATTGTATCCAAATGATAATGTTGTTCTAAAATTTCCCCAAATTACCGTGAATGCAAGCCATGAACTCAAACTTTGTACCAACCCCAAACTGAACTTGTCATGGTTTTCATGCACGCAATAATCCTCATTGCTTGGTATTTGACCTTGAGGTATCATTTGTGGATAGGAAAAATGAATCTAATTGCTAGCAGACTGGTCATTTCATGCAATACACTTAGAGGGGTTTGATTGGGAGGTAGAGAAAGAAACTCAAAACCAACACTAGAACATTTAAAGACCAAATAAAATAAATCGTCAACCATGGTAGCATTTTTCTTAGTATAGGATAGGTTATTTCTCTTAATGAGAATTTGCTTGAACCATTTTACAAAAACTGGGTTATGGGTAATCACAATGTTGATCAGAGTATTAAGAATATGATTCCAACTCTATTTGTGACACAACAAAAGATACTATTCATATCTTAGATAAAACAATTGAATTGTATATTTCCACACTAGAACACCACACCTACCATTGGACTGATATCCATGCTTTAGAGAGTTTAAACATTTAAATTCCTTAGAGAAGGCATCAACTTGTTGCGAGGATTTTCTTGAGAAAGCAACTTTGGGTTTCCTCAAAGATTTGGGTATGCCCATAAAACTTATAATTGCATGTTAAATGGCTTCAATGTTATATCTACAACAGGACTTTACATATAGACAAGGAATTCAACTTTATAAATATTTATATTTGTCTACTCCTAGCCTTAACAGAAAACATCCCATTGCATTTGAAAGACAATGCTTAATAATATACACCCAGTAAAACATTCTACTAGGAATTTTATTAACAAAGGAAGGAAGTTAAGAGATGTATGATACATGAAAGCTATTACCTGAGATTTGTTGGCATCCCTTGTCTGACGATATGTGACAACAAAAGGGTTATCAAACAATGAATTAAGACAAACCCTATGCTCCTCAAAGGATAAAATTGATATGCTACATATCAAGACAAGGGCTTAGAGCTTAAAGACAATATGGCAACAAATGGGCATTGAATTTAAGTATTTTTATAAGTCTCACCAAAAACATTAAGCAAACCCTTACTATAGATTTCTGGAACTTAACATCTTTATGTATCATCTTAAATTATTGAATCATCCTCAAGCATGTATGTTGTTTCCATTGTTGCTTAGCTCTTGTATGTTGTTGAGCCAGAAGAATCAGTTGAACAACCTACAACAAACAAGCATTCCATGGTTAGAAAAAAGATAAAATTGTCATTTCAATCAATAATCCCTTTTGTGGAATACACAAAGTTAATCCATGAATAAAGGACAATCAAATCTACACTATAACTTCATATCCATTTGCACTACCTCTCAATCTATGTACTTCATTGGTCTCTTAAGTTGCAATCATATAATGGATTGGTAAAACAAAATCCCCTGAAGAACCCTAATGGTGCTAAAAATAAGGGATGGTGCATTAAACCCCGAAAACAATTTTCTACTCACCACCAAGAAACCCATTACTTTCACCTCCCGAGTCCCCATGATGCACTAGTTAAATGGAATTCTTGAAACTGCTACCCACAAATGATACTTTCCATGTAATCTAGACCATCCCAATGCCTACCATCAGCACCAAACAAACCACCGTTTACTGGCATCATATAGTGTCACCATGATGAAGGATATATGTTACCTCAAAAAATTAAGGACAACATCGATCCAAATGATTGGCATTCTATACTTGGCATACATTGCTTTGAATCTATATTGGATTCTCGACAAACTTCACATTTACTTGATCTAGAATAGCTTCAAACAACCTCTCATAATACATTATCATGGTTCTATTTCACATAGATCCAATAGTAATGCTCTTCAATAGACAAATAGACATATTTTTTACACAACATAATATTTGTTTAATCTTCTCTAAGTAGCATCATCACTTCTTTGGACAATCATACTAAAATATCAACATTTTTACTGACTTAACGATTTCAACAACATGGGAAATTAAGTTGTGATACCAAATGTTTCAAGGTTTAATATTTAACAATAAAAACATTCAAACATATACCAGCAAAGGATACCCAAAATGTACACCCAATAAATCATTGAAGGGAAATTATATTCAATCATTCATTGTCTGTGTTTATATATATATTGTATAATAGGTCCCTTTGTATAGAATAGGTGACTATAACAATATGCCAAAACAAGGCATTTGTCTGTGACTATCTCCATAACTATCTCCAATATTTTTCCAATAAATCTAAGTTAATTAATTCTATAAAATCATCCCTCCTAACTTGTTCCATTGTCCTCATCTTTGATTCATACATAGACATTCTATGTAGTCTACATCATTACAATGCAATCATATACTTGAAACATTATTTATCACAAGTAAGAATTAATCCTTCACTTCATTATTAATTAGATTATAAGGGCACACCATAATCTCAGTTTGCAGAATCTGACGGTTATCCTCTTTCTTAATAATCTCAGTCATCAGCTGTGCGTCTGTATTGATTATGGTGTTGCCTGCTAATCTCGTAACGATTGCCATGGCCTTCTTCTTCTTCTTGTTACTGTGGGAGATCAGCGCAACGCAGACAAAGTAATGGAGGTGGATTCGGGGAAGTTGTGATGTATTGTAAAGAGCAGTCACCCAACATGCATGAATATATAAGAATACGGCGGCCATGGTAAGTTATGAGAAAGGAACCAGAGCATCAATATACGTTTAAGTAAAGGTAAAGCTAAAGGTTGAACAGACCACGACGATAGGAATTGCGATGAAAGGAACCAGAACATTAATATGCCTTTAGCTGTAATGGCACTATGTTGGTCTTTAACACAAAAGCAAAGACATTCAAAGAAAAACAATTAAATTAGATTGGTATGAAAACTTAAAAACAATCTAATAAAGATATTTGATGATTGTAGTTTAACCTATATAAATGTATATAATATGGAAAATGTAATATCAAAAACAAGATTTAGTAGTAAAGTTATATATTCTTTATCATTGAATTTGAAAATTGAAAATTACATGTATACACATAATGAATTTGTAAATAACATGTGTATACATAAGTTGTTATTAGATACTCAATTGAAAAATATTAAATTTTGTTTCGTTACATTAGATAACATTCAACCAAACAAATATTTTAGATTGAAAATAATAAATTATAATTGATAAAAAAATGTTAATAAATAAATATGAACTAATATGCCATTATCCTTTCTAATTAAAAAACAAAATGATTTTGGATAAACTAGTCTTAGTGATTACCATTGTTGATATCAGTTTTAATTAAATGATTTAAGATAAACTACTGTTACTGATTAACGTTGTTTATATGTGACATTTACCATAGTATTATATTTTCTAAAGCACAGTGATATAATTAATTAGTTAATTTTACCTTCAATGTGTGTGTATATATATATATGAATTGTAAGATTGTTTATCGGTTATAAGTAGTCAAATCCATGCTACAACTTCGGTTCACTTTATTAATTTGGAAATTATGTTTTAAAGCCTTATGTGAATGTGCAAACCAACGGTGATGAAAAGATTCTATTAACTTTTTAACTCGGTATCCAAATTCAAATTTTTTGGTTCATGTGGCAAAACAATTAGTGATGAAAGATTTTAGAGATAAGAAAGATAAACTATATATGAATTTGGAAATACTCTTGATAAAAAGATTTTAGAGAAAAAAATGATAGCTTAAGATACACTAGAGCTTCCACGCTCCAGGCTCTATTGCTTTGAGATTTCATGCTCACAAAGAAGTTACAGCTACCAGGGTAACCAACCTCTCACTATTTGGTGGTACTTGAAAAGGGAAGGATCACCTTATTAAATATAAGTTTTGGGCAAGGGGATGGACACTTGCAAGTAGGTTCTGGTAATTTAGTTGCTTTATTCAAAACATGAGTTAGAGAAAAAGGCTAGTAGTTATGATCCGGATTTATGCAGGAACGCAACAGAATACACAAATAACCATAGAAACAAATATGCAGCATAAATAGCACTTCATTTCATTAATCAATAACTGAAACTTGTTTACATACAGAATGGAAATAAACTAGCTAGAGTGCTAGTAGCTTATCTCTGAGAAGAGATGTGGCGGCTACATGTCTCTGAACTCTGTGTTACAATGAGGCTCGAAGGCCTATATATTATTGAGAAATAATAGAAACCCTACACATCCAAAAACCTAACCCTAGGAGGTGAAACGTCTTAATGTGGGCCCCGTTGGGTAACTTGGTACATCAATTTCCCGGGGTCGTAACTTTAGCATACTACCTCCGTTTGACACGCATGATACATCGTTAGAAAGATCTGTTTAAGGGATACATCCATAGATTGCAAATATCAAGTCCAGAATGGACTCATATTTTCCCGACCATTCGATGCCAAAAAAACGTCGTTTAGGGCCTCAAAACGACTCTAGAAGTTTAGGACCCAAAAACTGCCAAAAATAGTAAATTGTGCTACAATTAAGGAAACTGGAAAACTAAAAGAAACAGTGGTGGGGGTCCAAGAGGAAAAGGTGGGTGGCCACCAATATCCTCCTGGATCATTCCTCCCCCCTTAGGAAGCAATGGTCCCCATTGCGTTGAGTTCCTTCATGAGATGAGGAAACTTCTATTGAACTTGGTCCCCGATGAGCCACTTTCCTTGGTGAAGGAGTTGGCCTGCTTTGACAACTCGATATAGCTGGATTTTTTGCTGGTGGGTGTTCTTGATCTGTGTGTCCATAATTCGATCAGTTGTGGCTTGTTCCATACAGTCGGGGTTTAACTCTATTGGTGTGAGTTGTTCTGCCACGTCTGATGTGTCCAGTAGAGGTGGAAAGTAGGACCAAAGGAGGTCCACATTGAACACGGGGTGCAGACCAAGGAATGGTGGAATACTAAGCTCCAAGGCATTGTCCCCGACATCCTTGGTGATGGTGTATGGCCCATATCAGAGCGGGCGAAGCTTGCACTGGGGTCCAACAAGACGCTCCTTCTGTAAATGTAGCCACACTTTGTCGCCCACCTGGAAGTTGTGTTGCACCCGATGCTGATCATGGCGTTGCTTGTACTTAGCATTGGATCTGTCCAATATGTCATGAACCTATTAGCGAATGTGCTGAATGCGCTCAATGAAGCTGTTTGCCTTGGAAACTTCAGACTGGATATGAGCTAAATCAGCCTGAGTAGCTGCAAATGGCATGGCTATGTCAATGGGACATAGTGGCTGGAATCTCAAGCCCACTTGAAAGGGGCTGTGGTTGGTTGAGCTGTGGAGGGCCCGGTTATAGTTGTGTTGTACATAGGGGAGGCTATCATCCCATGTGCATGGATACTTTGAGTTGTACATGCACAAAATGTGTACGATCAGCCTGTTGACGACCTCTGTCTAGCCATCAGTCTAGGGATGGAAAGCTGTGGACTTTGTGAGCTTGGTGTCTAGCATTGACCATAGGCTAGACCAGAGTGTACAAAGGAACCTGCTGTCCCGGTCTGATATTATAGACTATGGGATACGTAAGTGTACCCACACTCATTCAAAGAAGAGTTTAGCAGTGGCTTCTGCTGTGATATTCTTCTTGCAGGCCGCCATTATGGCCATCTTTGAGAATATGTCAACGACCACAAACACACAGTCGTTGTCGTGCTTAGTAGAAGGAAGGCCTGACATGTAATCCATGGAGATGGATTCCCAAGGTCGACTAGGGGTAGGCAACAGAGTATAGAGGCCTTACTTCTTGATGGATGGTTTGGCAATAGCACAGGCAGTGCATGATTGGATGTACTTCCCGACGTCCTGTCGAAGGTTCGGCCAACAGAAATACTTCTGCAGTACTGCCACTGTTTTCTCGACCCCGAAATGCCCAGCGACTCGACTGTAGTGCACTTCCCAAATCATCTTGGCACGCTCACTTGAAGGAACACAAAGGTGTCCCATGTGACACAGTAGTACATCCTAGAGGTGAAATCTTGGAACTTGGTCTCCCTCCAAGAGTGTTTGGTATGTGTGGCTGAATTCTAGATCGCTCTTGTAGAGAAGTGGCCAATCAGAAGTCTCATGCCCACAAGAGTTCAGCACGGTCGTTATCGCCATGATTGGTGGTCGGCTGAGGCAGTCTACAACATTATTGGTGCTTCCCTTCTTGTACTTGATGTTCAAATGAAACTGTTGTAGATATGTGGACCACTTCTGATGGCGATCGTTCTGTAACTTCCCTTGTGTCTGCATGAACTGCAGGGGTCGATGGTTTGTGTGGATGATTGTTTCCTTCCCCAAAATGTAATGCTTCCATTGCCGGCAAGCCTGTACAATGGAATACACTCTTTGTCATAAGTGGGATATTTGCGGACTGTGTCTGACAGTGTCTCACTGTGATACGCCACTGGATGCCCTTGTTTTGTAAGGACTGCCCCAATAGCATAGTCAGAGGCATCTATCTTGATCTCAAATGGTTGTTGCAAGTCTGGTAATGTGAGCACTGGGGCACAACAGAGGCGATGTTTCAATTCTGCAAACGCCTTCTGTTGAGTTTCTGACCAAAAGAATTTTGCTTTCGCTCCTCCCTTGGTGACTTGACTTAAGGGCCAAGTGATATGAAAGAATCCCAACATGAACCTACAATAGAAATTAGCAAGGCCCAAAAAGCTGCGAAGCTCTGTTAGAGTAGTTGGGGCTAGCCATTCCCGAATGACTTGGATCTTGGTTAGATCCACATGTACCCCATAGTCATCAATAATGTATCCCAGATACTGAACCTGGGTCATGCCAAAAGTGCACTTGTCCAAATTGGCACACAACTTGTGTTGCCGCAATGTTTGGAGGACCTGTCGGATGTGGTGGAGGTGCTCTTCCCAAGTCTGGCTGAAGATCAGAATGTCATCCAAGTACACTACTACAAATGAGTTGGTGAATGGCCGCAAGATGTCATCCATCAGTCTCATGAAGGTTGCAGGAGCATTCTTCAGCTCGAAAGGCATGACCAACCATTCGAAAAGGCCCTCCTTGGCTTTGAAGGCAGTCTTCCACACATCGGTCGGCTCGATCGGTACCTGGTGATACCCGAAATTTAAGTCGATCTTGCTAAAATATTTTGCCCCTTTAAGCTGGTCCAGGAGGTCATCAATCCGTGGGATCGAGTACCTGTTCTGGACAGTGATCTTGTTCAGCGCCCGATAGTCAATACATAGTCTCCAAGTACCATCCTTTTTTTGTACCAACACGATCGGGCTCCCACAGGGTGATGAACTTGGCCAGATGTGACCCTTCTGCAACAGCTCCTGAATTTGCCTCTTGGTTTCATCATTCTCCATAACAGAGCGGCGATAGATCGGTCCATTGGACAATGACACACTTGGGGTCAGATCAATGGGGTGCTTGACCTGACAGTGGAGAGGCACCTCGGTGGGTGAGGTGAATATGTCCCGGTACTCCTCCATGACCTTCTCCATTTGTTGTTTTCATGTGGAGGGGCCCTGTCTGGAGGTTGTGGCCACGATCTTCTTCTTGCCCTGAGGGCAGATCATCAAGAAAACAAACTTCCTGGTTTTGGAAATGAGCTTACTGCATTGTTTTGCAATAACCAAAGAGATAGCGGTAGGGGGTGGTACCTCTGGTATCCTGTACAAATTATTTCCCAACGTAATAATAACAGCGCGAGGCCAAGACTCATACACAGCATGTCACTTCCATAAGTATGGTTGACCTAATAATACATCACAAACATCAAGAGGAGCAATATCACATAATACCTCATCGGTGAAGGGCTTGATGCTGTAGGGAAGGCAGCACTGTTGGTTGACACGAAGATCTCGTCCTTGGTGAAGCCACCCGATGGTGCATAGCTGCAGGTGTGCTATGGTCTACAAACCCAACCGCTTCACGACCTCTACTGAAATCATGTTCTTTTGGCTCCCACTGTCGATGATGAACTGTAGCGGGGAACCCTTTACCCACATCTAGGAGTGGAAAATATGCTCCTCCTCCTCTGAATCTTCTGGTTCTTCCTTTTGGATCTTCATGGTGGCAACAGTGGCATTGGGCTCTGCATTGATAATCTTCTTCCCTCTGTCATTCCCCTTCTTGAGTTTAGATTCAGTGTCAGAGTATGCATCTGATTCAGAAGCCTTTATCTCAGCCACCAGTGACTACTTAGCCCGACACTCACTTGTGTTGTGAGTGGGCCTCTTATGGAACTCGCACCACTTTCCCGCTTCCTTCTTCGGCTTTGCAATGTTGCTCTTTGCTTGCGGATTTGGCAAGTTTTCTTGAGTCGCCATGCCTTGGCTGTTTCCTTGGTTCTGCAGTTTGGGGGCACCTTTCCCTTGCTTCTGATTCGCAGATCCAAAGTCTCACTTTTTTTGTTTGAATTTTTGCTCAGTTTTGGCAGCATACCGATATGTCATACTAAGCGAGGAGATGTTGAGGAACTCCATTTCCTCCTGAATGTATCTATGCAGACAACTGCGGTACTTCAGCACCAAATGTTTCTCTGAATCTTTGATACCCAACTTGGTGTGCAGGGTATGGAACAGATTTGTCAGCTCATGCACATCTTGATCTCTTTGCTGCCACAGCATAGTCCATTGGATGTGCTTGTCCTCATAGCTCCCCACCGGATAATATTGTCCCTTTATGGCATCTCGAAAAGAATTCCAAGTGGGTACGGCTGAGAATAGAGAGGGTTCCTCCTCATCCTTTCTCTCACAGTAGGTTTCCCACTAGTCCTTGACATGGGGGGTGGCTTTGAGCAGAGAAAAAGTAATATTTTCCCGATCAGAAAAGTCATGAACCGAGAAATATCCTTCTAATAGATTCAACCATTTATCTACGGTGTTTGCATCTATTCGACCATCAAATATGGAAATGTCGAAGTTTACTTGTACCTTAAAAGGGGTTGCACCTCCAGAGTGGCTGCTAGATGCAGATGCGTCGCTAGTGGGAAGTTGTTGAAGGATCTGGGCGAAGTTATCCATCATCGTGTTCCTTTGTTTTTCAAGGGCCTCCTCGATCAACATTTTGATAGGATCTTCTGCGCCCTCGTCTTTCTTTTCGTCCCCCATGGATGGCCGTCAGGATTTGCGAGGCTGATCTTGCAAAGGTTCAACCAGATCGAGCCCTAACTCTTTATACCCCGCTCTCGTTGGGGACATGCAAAGAAGGATCGAGAAAGAGAAGATTGCTCTGATACCCGTGATCTGGATTTATGCAAGAATGCACTAGAATACACAAATAACCATAGAAACAATTATGCAGCAGAAATAACACTTCATTTCATTAATCAATAACTGAAACTTGTTTACATACAAAATGCAAATAAACTAGCTAGAGTGTTGGTAGCTTATTTCTGAGAAGAGATGTGGCAGCTACATGCCTCTGAACTCTATGTTACAATGAGGCTCGAAGGCCTATATATTATTGAGAAACAATGTAAACCCTACACATCCAAAAACCTAACCCTAGGAGGTGAAACGCCTTAATGTGGGCCCCGTTGGGTAACTTGGTACATCAATTTCCTGGGATCGTAACTTTAGTATACTACCTCCGTTTGACGCGCATGATACATCATTAGAAAGATCTGTTTAAGGAATACATCCATAAATGACAAATATTGAGTCCAGAGCGGACTCATATTTGCTCGACCATTCGATGCCAAAAAAACGTCATTTAGGTCCTCAAAACGGCTCCAGAAGTTTAGGACCCGAAAACTGCCAAAAATAGTAAATTGTACTACAATTAAGGAAACTGGAAAACTGAAAGAAACAGTGGTGGGGGTCCAAGAGGAATAGGTGGGTGGCCACCAATATCCTCCTAGATCAAGTTAAATGTTGTAAACTTGTTTACTACATTCTTTAGGAGTAGGCTAATGAGACAAATGCAACTATTAGCCTTAAACTTTCAGTGATCCGAATGGAATAAAGTGTAACAATACAAACAAAATAAAAACACTACTTAAAACCCTACAGGTAAGGAAAAACAAGATTTCATGTCGTTATTATCACAGGCAAGTTTAAACGGTTTTTTTATAACCCTAACAACCCTTAAATTAGTTCCATGAGACTTGTATTTTTTTTGTGAACTCAGAACCAAAGAACAAGTTAGGGTTTTTAGGCCCAGGATTTAGTCCAATATAACAAGGTAACATCACTATATCCACATTATTAACATGTACAATTATAGAGTCTTGTTATGTTATTAAGTTAACATCATAAACCCTATAAACTCATTCAAGTAGTTAAGGTTTTTAGATAACTACTTAGTTAATGTAGTCATCAATTTGTTTATTCCAAACCATTACAAATATCATCCGACTTGACATCCCAATGGACGTAAATATGCACACAACTCTTAACTTAACAATAAATTATCAAAGTAATTCAATAACACAATATCTATATAAATAATTTAAACAATAATCATAAAGATAGGAGTTCGCCGAGTCTCATCTCAAGCGGTTCAAACCCCTGATGTCAGAAAACAAAGGTCGAATCAAACTTGTCTGAGTTGGCATAGATACGTTAACTATGCAAGGAAAAAGGTTGAACAATAGTACTCACGGCCAACACATCTACTTTATGTATCATCATTTAAGCGTAACTTACAAAACGGGCATGGAGTCCCTCCAAAGATATAGGTACTAAAATAATGGCATGTATCTAGAACGATCTCTTAAAATTATAAATACCCTCAATAGGGTAGGTTTCCATTGAATTCTCACCGTGGAAGGTGGTAGGGCAGTGCAAGTATGGAATAGAAATATTCCCTCTCCTCGCCGAGAGATAACCCTCAAATTCAGGAAGACTTCAAGTGTAGGGAGTGTTGCTTACCTGAAAGAGTTAATAGAGTTCGTGTTGCTATGAATTAGAAGCTGGTATAGGCACACCTTCCATACAACAACAAAAAATCAATTAACTATACTAAAATGAAGTGATCCAAAATTAATTACATAGAAAGCAACCACAATGCATGTAGTCATCCTAGAGCACTTAATTGAAGCACTAAACAAGCCATAAATATGCCTACAATCAGGAAATATGGCCATGGCAACAGTCAAGGTCTTTGCAGATAAATGGAATCCTCTCAAGAAATAAAGTCGCGACTAAGATTGAGGATTTATGAGCATAGAATATAGCCATGGCAACATTCAAGATCTGTAGAGAGATGGAATTAGCCTCCCAAGAAATAAACTGTTGGAGTAGGGTCCCGCAGCTATAGGAAAAGCTGTCATTTTGGCGGATAGACAGTTTTGGCGAAGATGAAGAGATAAGGTAAGGATACGACGCCGTAGCATGTTTCTAGCTGTAGAGCAGAGCTGGAAACTATGACTACCAGGGCAGTGAAGTCAAAGAAGATGACAATACCTGAGCAGCCGAGAGGAGAGAGGTCACCCACTGCATTGAAGGCAGCGACGGAAGACAGGAGGGCTCAGCTACCCTTATAAAGGAAAAGGAGCAATGAGGCCAAGGTATTGAAGACGAAGGACAGAAAGGGAAGCGGTGCACAGTACCCATGGTCAGTGCCGGGAAGCATGGAAGACTGTAGAGAGCAGTGGTGTGACAAAAAGCGGCTACCCCAAGTACAGATATGCCGACTGTCACTAGTTAGGGTTTAAGGGTTACTGTTGGGACAGGCCCATAGTGTTGTAAAGGCGAGACCTTCGGGCCGCCTATAAAGGGATGTATTTTGCATTGTAAAAGGGTTGGTTGGTTGGTTGATTGGTTGGTTGAGTAGTTAGACAAGCAGACATTTTAGACAGTTATATTATAGAAGCTAAGCTCTGGTTCTATTATAAGTAGTAGTTATCTTACTGTAACAAGTAGCTAGCTCATTGAGCTTGTATGTAACAATCCGCAGGGATTGATAGAGAGAGAGAGATCTAAGAGAGAAGGGCTCCAGGCTGTGTGCGGAGTTACCCAGAAGATCTCGAGCTGCATATGCGGTGCAACAGAACTGTGTACTCTCTCAAGATATAATAAAACACAGTTCTGTGGATGTAGCTTCTACCCTAGAAGTGAACCATGTAAAATCAGATTGTTATGTGATTCATTCATGTGATTGTATTTACTTGTTGTATCTGTCACTCATTACATGAACTTTGCTTACAGTTTAATGTATGTATGTGTTATTCAGTTCATAGCATTATAGAGGGATAAATGCAGGTTGAAGCCTTTAAGTATTCTATATAAGAGTTTGTCTATGTTTTACTTAAGACAGTTAAGAGTCGCAGTGTAAGTCGAACACAAGTAACGCTAGGCACGTTGAGCTGCAGTGGTAGGATATCACAGGGAGGCGATATCGCACCATCAGAGGAGCTGTGGTGTGCGGTACCGCATGTTGAGGATCAAGCTTAGGAGAGAGTTACGTGTTTCCCAGGATGTGGCGATGCGATAAGGACTAGAGTCATTGCGAATAAGTGGAAGCTGCGCATCGCAGAGAGAGATATCGTGGGTTGAGAAGAGCTGCGAGACGCACACAGGATGCCACAGAACCTGGTCAAAGACACTTGAGTCTTTGGCCAACCCATTAGAATCACTTCAGGTGAGACTTCAGGCCACCCCGCGGTCTGTCGCTGAAAGGGCCTGTGAGCTAGGGGTGTTGTTGGTACATTACAGTAAACCCGGGTCTGCCCAAAGCGACCAACAAATGGTTTCGTTGCCGCTTTTGAACAAACTAAGCACTAATGTTCTGTTGGCATCCTGCTAGAGACGAACTCAACCAGTGGGTTGGGTCTAAGGAGAAAGAGTTTGTCGAACACGAGAACAAGAGTCCTAGAATGAGTACAGAGGACTGGTTACAAAAACATATCTTTACAGACCTGCATGCGATATTTTTTGTGACCTATGGAAACGAGCTTTACGATTGGTTATCAAAGTTGACTGATCAGAACATATTCAAGAAGAAAAGAAACATTGTCTAGACACCAAAGCTGATTCAGACCGTGAAGAACCTTGATAATCCCATTACGAGGACAATAGACTTCTGGCTTGCGAGTGTGCTAGAAGGCTTCGTCACGGAGTTTGCAGTTGAACAGAGAAAAAGCTTCAGCAAGGCTGAGCGGTACTTCTTCAAAGGATATCGCGGTAAGTACCTAAAATCTTTAAACTTGTCCATTAAGATGTTATTACATGAAAAAGGAGTAATGAATATGGTTTCAGATCAATAAGTAACAAACTGTAATGTCACAAGAGTTTGAGAGTGATTTTGATGACATTGGACGCACACGTAGTGGAAAGAAATACAAAGTAGATTTTAGATCTCCCATATTTGAAGACAGTTCATATAGTACTAGATAGCAGAGTCATAGCCATACAGACAGAACAGAAGGGGGTATCCCTTACCACCCTTATACCCCACAGAAACAGATCGGGACTCAAAACAATCCCGTAGGAACTCCATCTAGTATCTTCCAGATAGTGCATACTACCGCTACATCACCTCCACCTACACCGCCGAGTGGTAGTAACACAACAAATCAACATCCACCATGCAGAAATAGAATGGGGGATGATATGAAGATACCTATCTTTAAGGGTACAAGGGCAAAGGACCCAGAGCAGCACTGGTTTATATGTGAAGCCGTGTGGACCATTAAAGCAATCAATGATGATAATATTAAACTTGTACAGTTGGTCACCACACTAAGAGAACGAGCCTTAACATGGTATATGAAGTATGCCACAGCGGTACCCAGAACACTTGTCCAGGTCAGGACCGCCATGATTAAAGAGTTTAAGAAACCTAAGTCTGAGTCACAGTGCATTACAGAGCTCAAAGACATCAAACAGTTACCTACAGAGTCAGTATGGGACTTCGATCAGAAATTCAAAGCCCTTATAGACCAAGTCAGCTTTGAGTTTGCACCGGAGCAGCATAAAGAATGGTTTATTGCAGCCCTGCTCCCTCACATCAGACTACCATTAATGCAGCAGAAACTCCAGATGTAGGATGACGCATTGGAGATGGCGATGAAACTAGAGGCTTCACCTCTAGCTGAAACCAGCATAGGTATGACAAACCTGCAAAACCAGTTGGCTAATCTCACGTTACAGTTGCACAAGCTTAAGAAAGGGAAAGAGGTTGCATAAGAAATATGGTGTGTAAAGTGTAAAGCACAAGGCCATACTAAAGACAACTGTCCAGTCTTTGTAGAATATCTAGCAACCAGGGCTCCTAACCCCTTACCACAGACCCATGGGCCGTGGTGTGAAATATGCAAAACAAGAGGACACCTACCTCAGCAATGCCCTCTACTTCAGAAGTACGTGCAGACACCTAAGAACTTATACTGTGTCTTCTGTAAGTCTATAGTCCATGATGAACACAATTGCTGAGCCTATGATCTCATGGTCGGGAGCAAGCAAGACTTGTATAGAGTCCAATCAGAAACACAGGGTCCAGCAGCAGGACCACAGCATGATCCGGCTTATGGTGGCCATGGAGGAGGATTCAGAGGACGAGGACGTGGAGGAGGCTTTGGCCATGGAGAAGGCTTTGGCCGTGGTCATAGACCAATCACTTGTTACAACTGTGGAGTTGTAGGACATTATGCTAGGGATTGTCAGAGCCCTACTACGACATGTAACTATTGTAAATATTACGACCACACTATAGAAGAATGTCCTACCTTGATAGCCAAGATCAGAGAACCTAAGCCAGCAGTACACTAGAACATCCAGCTTATTGCTGCTGAGTAGGAAGAACCAGAACCGAGAGTCAACATTGTGACTCGCAGCGGTGCTTCCACCAATGGGACATCGCAGGATACTGAAAAGAACACAGGTCAGGAGTGGGTGCGCAAAGCTCCTAACAAAGCAACACCACTTGACCTATAGAAGAATAAACAGACATTTCAGGAAGCTAAGATTTTTTTGATGACCCTATGCAATCAGGATCGCAGGTACCACCGTCTAGGGGCGTACCGCAGCAAGCACCTTGTGGCGTTAGCCCTGTACAGATATCGCAGGCTACCACATTGGGCGCTTGCGATGAGGACGAGTTGGTAGGAAGTGTACAATCCTTCCTGTGGAGCTGTTTAAAACTCGTGAGAAATGAGCAATCTATCGAAGAACTTCAGCGCATCATAGATCAGTGTCAGCCATATTCTTCCGTGAGCAGTGCACATCGTGTTGTTCATAATATTATGGGACATACAAGAACAGGAAGAGAGATGCGACTCACAGCACAAGTTGGAGAATTTGAAATGGATGAGGTGATCCTAGATCTAGGATCAGAGGTAAATGTTCTGACTAAGCAGACATGGGAACAGATGGGTAGCCTTAAGTTAGTCAGATCGCCTATCCATTTGCGATTAGCTAATCAACAGCAGGTATCACCCATGGGTCGATTACCGAAGGTGCCAGTTGACATTGACGGAGTTCGTAGCTCTGCGGACTTTGAAGTTATAGAAATTATTCGCGATAGTAGACCATATCCAGCATTACTAGGCATTGATTGGGCGATCGGTAACATGGCCGTTATCGACTTAAAGAGAAGACAAATGACCTTTGAGGACGCGCAGATCCGGGTCATTGCACCGTTAGATCCTCTTCAGGGTTCTAGATACATTGAACCTATCCGAGCAGAGGAAGAGGCACGCAACATGGATAGTCTCTATCAGATGACTGTGAACCAGAGCGACTACATCAATCCAACCGCAGAAGGGAACATTAGTTGGTGATGCGACAGTTCATGCGCATCGGATTCAGATGTTGGTCTAGAGAACTGGCAGAACAGACTTTACGAAGTCTCAGCGCGCAGATGTGCGTACATGACTAAGTCACTACGATGGATTAGCGCAGAGGTCAACGAGATTCCATCATTTCATGGTCTAACAGATATCCAGGACTTTCTCACGCAGTTTGAACAACAAATTCCTCATGACCAGAGGATCATAGCTATGGACCTTGCAGTACGGGCCACACCTGCAAGATGGTGGTATGCACATAAAGGGAATATCACATCATGGGATGATCTTAAGATATTGATGGCGATCAGATTCTCTACGGACAGAGAGTATATCCAGCAGAAATACACAGGAGAAAGTGACCCCCGGTCACATATTCAGACGTGTGAACGAAATTGGTCGGACATTCTTGAGGATGAATCGGTTCACCGATTCATTCACACTTTGGACACAGTTCCAAGGAACTGGTACACAGAGACTGAATTGTGCAAGGGAATGACTACATGGCCACTTATGATAGACAGCTTTCTACTCACCTTCGCTTTTGAATATGAGTATCCAAACATTAATCAGGCCCTAGATGTAATAAAGATTAATATATTTGAGGATTGTACCCTATCAGTGTCAGCTCAACCCGAGTGGGCCATCCAGTTAGAAGAGGCGCTAGAATGTTATAACTTTGCATCAGAACCAGAGGAGGAGGAGGAGGATCCTCACAACATCAACATTCCAGAGACAGAGGGGACTCGCGATGTTGATGGGCTGAAGCTAGAGACTCCAGCTATCATGGAGCCTATCAATATTAAACAGATCAATATTGGCACAGACACAGAACCAAAGTTTTCCTCTATTGGAGACTATTGGAACGATGAAACAGTCGGACAGATTGCAGACTTGTTACACGACTATCAGGACCTATTTCCCACCAAGTTCGTAGAGATGAAGGGAATAGTCAGAGACCTGAGAGTAATGAGGATACCATTGAAAGAGGATGCTAAACCAGTTAAGCAGCGTCCTTATAGATTAAATCCGTGCTATAAATAAAAAGTTAAGGATGATATCGATAAGATGCTAGCGGTAGGCATCATCGAGCCAGTGGAAGAAAGCAAATGGGTTAGTCCCATGGTCGTGCAAGAGAAGAAAACCAAAGGAGACATCAGGATCTGTGTCGACTTGCGTAAACTCAACGATGCATCACTTCATGATCCATTTCCGACACCTTTCACTGATGAAGTATTAGACAATGTGGGAGGATAGGAGGTCTACTCCTTCACTGATGGCTTTTCAGGCTATCACTAGATCAGAATCCACCCAGAAGATCGACATAAGACCACTTTTGCAACAGAATGGGGCTCATTCCAGTATACGGTAATGCCCTTTGGTCTTAAGAATGCACCAGCTATCTTTTCTAGAGTAGTAGTTGCTGTATTTAAAGAATACATCCATAAATTCTTAGAAGTTTATTTTGATGATTGGACTTTATTTGGATTAATTGACAAGCACATAGGAGATTTAAGACTGATGTTAGAGAAATGTAGGCAACACCAGATTTCTCTAAACTTGAAAAAATGTATATTATGTGCGCCATTTGGTATCTTGTTGGGTCACATTGTTTGCAGGCAAGGCTTGATGGTAGATCCCGCAAAGATTGCCATCATTGTAAATCTTCCAGCACCCAACTCAGTCAAACAATTAAGGACAGTACTTGGTCATACCGGGTACTACAGAAAATTCATCAAGGGATACGCAAAGATTACAGCACCGATGGAAAAACTGTTAAAGAAAGATGTAAAATTCCTGTGGAATGAGGAATGTCAGCAGAGTCTAGACACACTTAAAGAGAATATGGTTACAGCACCCATTTTAGTATTTCCATATTGGACTAAGCCGTTTCATGTACATGTGGATGCATCTGGCATCGCACTAGGGATTGTTTTAACGCAACCAGGAGAAGGAGGTATCGATCATCCTATCGCATACTCCAGCAGAAAGCTATCGAGAGCAGAAAAGAAATACACCACGACAGAAAGAGAAGGCTTAGCTATGGTGTACGCGCTACAGAAGTTCAGGCACTACTTCTTGGGTGCCTCGTTCAAGATGTTTACTGACCATTCCTCATTAAAGTATCTGGTCAATAAGCCAGTGTTAGGGGCAAGAATCTACAGATGGTTACTCCTCTTTCAGGAGTATGATTTTGAAATCATTGTGAAACTAGGAAGATTGAACGCTGGACCTGATCATCTGTCACGAATAGACTCAGGAGAAGAGCCAAGTAATCTAGAGGACAATTTTCCAGATGCTCAGTTGTTTTCTATTCAGATCGCAGATGAGTACTATGCTGATATCATTCACTTTATCACTACAGGAGTGGCACCTGATGAGTTTACCAAGCATCAAAAGAGGCAGTTGGTTGTTAAAGCAGCAGACTTTACCTTGATCGCAGGACAGCTATACAATTTAGGTCCGAATGAAGTCCTGCGCAGATGTGTGATGCCGCATGAAAAAGAGGCCATTATCAGAGAAGCACATTCCGGTACCGTAGGAGGTCATTTCGCAGGAAAGCCAACTGCGCAGAAAATCCTGACCGCAGGATTATGGTGGCCTACTTTACATAAGGATACTAAGGAATTTTGCAGATGCTGCGATATCTGCCAAAGGGTAGGAAAACCTTCACGATGAGATGAAATGCCGCTGCGACCGCAGGTTACGCTGCGCGCATTTGACAAATGGGCTATATACTTTGTGGGTCCTATCAACCCACTCGGAAAATGAACAGGTGCGAGATATATTATCACTGGAACAGAATACCTCACCAGATGGGCGGAGGCAAAGGCAGTAAGAAATTGTGATGCTGCTACAGCTGCATAGTTCCTATTTGAGAACATTATCAGTAGATTTGGATGCCCAGTAATTTTGATGAGCGATCAAGGCACCCATTTATTGAACCACACTATTGAGGCCTTGACAGAGGAATTCCAGATACATCACCATAAGAGCACCCCCTACCACCCACAACCGTTATTATGGATATATTTTTATGTACATATCCTTTTTGTGAAATACATCTCACATGTATCCTATTTTGTGTGTATTTTTCGTTTGCGTTGTTTGTTCAAACAATGTACCAACAATTTTGCAACAATTCGTGTGGCGTAAATCAACCTTCAAACAAGTGGCTAGTTTGGAACTATTCAAGTTCGACATAAACGTAAAAAGGTTTCAAGAATTCTAATAGGAATAGGAAGATGAATGAGAGCCAAGACTTCATCATTTCCATAAACATCAATCCAATTATGATGTCTATTGTTGGAGTTGATTTCTATAAATCCACTCTATTTTCTATTCATAAATCAAGGAACTAATTGGATGGAAACACGAAGAAGGTGAATCTCCTAAAAAATGAGGTGTCCTCTTATTAAAAAAATGGAGGTAACACGAGGAAGGTGAATCTCCTTAAAAAAAATGAGGTGGCCTATTATAAAATAAATGGAGGTAATCTATTTAAGCTCATATTTTGTACCTCTAAGTTTCAAAATGGGTTAAATATTGCACTGAGGGTTATAACAAACCACAAACCTTTCAAAATTGTTGGTGTGAGCTCGCTAACATCTATATTAATTTCTTAATAATACATTAACTAGAGTTTTAGATCAAGTTTTAAGCACTCAACAAATGGTAAATTAGGGTGGAAAACATTAAATTAGGGTGCAAAATATATTTTCGACGTGGAAATTGATTAAAAAATTGATGGACTTATAGTGAACAACTACAAGAGGATGTTGACAAGGAGTTTGGCAATAGGAGAAGATTGTGGTAGGAAGTAAAACAAATTTTCAACAATCATGATTTGACTTTTTTTTTTTAGCATGCGAGCAATTTATACCATAAGATGAGATGAGAATTGAATTAAAATACTACATTAGAACAATAGATGTGTCCATCCTCTCCATCTCCAATGCTAGCATCCTAAACTTGACGATACATGTGGAAGCACTAGCTAGACAAATAGGATTAATTAAAATCCCTATTCGAAAATTGAATAAGAATAATTTCCACATCAAACCATACATAAGATTTGAGTAGAATAATATGTATCTGATTATAGACCATGTAGCTATGCAGAATATTTCACAAGTTTTAATAGACCATATCTGTGTTTATAAGATTCAAAGCTCAAATGTTTTCATCCATACAATTGGATTGTATTCAGGTGACTAAAGTGCCTCAAAGGAAAATAATTAACGAGTCTCTCATAAATACAAGACAACTAAGATATTTCCTTTATTCATTTATTCATGTTCCATCTAGGTTGGCTCATTCAAAAATCAAGGATCTCACTAAATTAGGGCTAATGGAGCATGAATCCAGTGAGACTTTTGAAGCATGAGTAGATTCTATAAATATCCAGATCAAAGAAAAGGAAGCAATTACATGAAATTCCAATGCTCCAAATATTCCAAGAAGATGTTCAACTTCTCGTAACTGAAATTTTACACTAGGTGTATGTATAATGAGAACTGGGAAGAAGAGGATTTTTCTTGTTTCACCTCTTGTAAAGCTTCTATGTAAATTTAATAAGGAGAAGCCACTTATTGGCTAATTTATTTGGAGAAATACACTAACTCTTTTGTTGTAATCGCATGGAATTCCTTCTATCATCTACTATTGATTAAATTATTGTAAGAATTTTTATTATACATAGATTACTCTCCAATAAATGGTGCATCCTTTCCTATGTTTATCTTTCATTGGTTTGTTTATAACTTATGGGCATGGAATTATAACTTCTTGTTAATAGTAACTATTCTTGAAAAATTACTAGTTCTTTGTATTTCTATATACAATGAATTCATATAATAAATTTAATACTGTTGAGGATAGTGGTAAAAGTTGTTAAAATTGTTGTGCCATTTAGATTATCAAGCAATGAGTCCAATATTATTGATGCAGTAAAAGAGGAATGAATATACACATTAAAAAAATCAAACCACACAGGAAACTAATGAGTATAGCTTAGATAATTACAGTATCATTGTCTGTCAAATTCTGGTAGAGAAAACGGTTGAGAGGGGTTTCGTTTGCTTGGCGACGCAAGATCAAAACCCACAGCTCGTGGGAGGAGACATTTAAATCCAACCATGCTAAGGGTTGGTGCGGTCCAGGCCAGATGAGATCCTCGGGTGATTTTGACGGCTTAGATGCCCCTAGCTCGTGGTTTCTCAAACCAAAGGTTCGCCCAACAAGTCACAGGGCACTCGAACATACCAAAAAAAAATACAGTATCATTGTCATTAATTAGTCGGATGTTACAATAGTGTTACATAAGGAAGAATTTGAATTCATTAGGGAGGAATTCGAATCTCAATCAATATCGGATTCCAAATGGTTAATTGTAGATGTCTAATCAAGTCACACAATCAGTAATAAATAGTTAACGCAGTATAACTGAAGTGGTAAGTGAGCAAAGGCATTTTATCCACATGCAGCCATGCATAACTGGTGCTAACTGAACTGATTATGATCTAACTGAATGTAACTGAAAAATAACTAAGCTTAACTAGTTCCAACTCCAACTGACTGAAGGAGGTTGGTGTCAAGACTCCTAGTGGCTCCTAAAATGTAGGGATTGGTCTAGGAGGCGCCTAAACTGATGCATGCAAGTGTAGTCTGTGGAAGTTAGCCTCTAGCAATGTTCCCCACAATCTAGTAACTCGTACATGTGGCCCCATTAGGCCAGGTGGACCCAATGGTACTAGTGGATCCAATTAATTAAATAAAACTCCTAAGTTAGGATAAAATAATCTAATATACAGTTTGGTCAACGGAGGATTATAAATCCTAATACCCCCCTTAATCCTAACTTGGACAACTGTGGGCCCTGGAAACAAGGCCAAAATTCACCCATGTACAATCTAAAAGATAAAAATGTTGCTTAATAAACCGAGGTAATAGGGGAAAACCTCATGGGAAACCCCCACCCCCCCCTCAAAATAAATAGAAATAGGAAAATGCAAGCTATTTTTATAAGAAAGAAGCTTCGACCTCCTTAGAAAATAACTTGAACAAAACACTGCTGCAAAATTGCAGCTCTGTGCAACAACATGGTCCATCTGTACAGCAACATCCTGAAGTTGTGCATGTGAACCTCTCAATGTTCTTTTGAAATGATGACTCTGTGAGTTTTTTCTTGATGGTGAAGGTAGAGAATGATCAATTTTCTTCTTCTGTGGGCCATGTAGTTGATCATTCGCCATCATCAAGAAGCACCGACCTAGAATTTTGTTGCACCACTATGTAGGGAGCGGATCTATGAGAGGCAGTGCAACATGTTCATTATGATACCGGGACCTGGTTCTTCTTTTGTCTTCTGTATTTTCGGCACCACTTCCAGCTGCATCTATGATATTTTGAACCCATCTAGGATTAGGCTTTTGGTTTAGAATGGATACTGGATCTGGATCTAGAATCTCATGATATTTAGTCTCAATAACAGGATCATGTTGGATTTGATCTCCTTCATTTGAATCTGAAACCTATAGAAAATCGTTATCATCAAAAAATGGTGGAGAAATGGTTATACCTTCTTGTTCTGCTGATGGTGGTGTATCATGCAACTGATCTTCTTCAAACTGAACACTCCGTTCAATGAAGCATCTCCTAGTTGCAACCTCCATTAATTTGTAAGCTTTTACATCTTCTGCATATCCTAGCAAAATGCATTCGCTACTTTGGGCTTGGAAGGCCTTCCTCTTTTCAAGTGGTATTCTGGCCCAAGGTTTGGAACCAAAAACTATCAGGTGAGAGACATTGGGCTTATTCCCATGCAGTGCTTCGAATGGAGTGGCCCCAACCACTGATTTATGAGGCACTCTATTATGCAAATACGAAGCACAATTTACAGCTTCAGCCAAAAGGGAATGACGGAGATGTTTGGCATGGAGAAGGCATGTTTCCATCTCCTTCAGTGATAGGTCTTCCTCTCAGCCACACCATTTTGTTGTGGTGTGTATGGAACTTAGTGTTCCATTCAAATCCCCTCTAATTCACAGAAATGATGGAAGTCTCCTTTGATGTACCCTCCTCCTTTATCAAATCTTATAGACTTGATTTTCTTACTGAAACTGTTCTCAACCATAGCTTTTAAAACTTTAAAAATCTCAAAAACTTCTGATTTTTGTTTCATAAAGTAGATCCAGTAGTACCTAGAACAATCATCAATAAAGGTGAGGAAATACCTGCAACCATTAATGGAGTTTGTGGGCATAGGTCCATCTACATCACTATGTATCAAATCAAGTATAGAGGCAGTTCTAGGTGCCTTCCCAACTTCATACCTCTTCTATGGATGCTTACCTACCAAGCAACCAACACATACTCCATCGGAAGTTTGGATGGAAGGAAAACCTTCAACCATTTTATCATTGTGGAGTTGCTGGAGATATTTGAAATTGAGATGGCCAAATATCTCATGCCAAATCTTACTGGTGTTGTTACCATGAGACAATAAAGATATAGGAGTAGAGACAAGTAAAAAGTGTGAGAACTCATAAGCTTTAGTAGAGTGATTTGCAATACCTTTCGCTATGAATTGTCCATTGGATTTTTCTATAATCTCAATTGTATCTGAGATTATTTGTTTTTATTAAAACGTGGAAACAATATTTATTTGTTTTTCATTATTATTATATTTAAAAATAATTTATTTATTCAAAATATTAATTTTACTATTTTAATAAATATTGTTGTTATTAAAAATAATATTTTAATATTTTGATCAATATTTTTTTAATAATTTTAAAATTACTCTATTTTAAAATAAAATATAAATTATTTAATTAAAATAAAATATAAATTACATTTACTCATCATCATGGAAAATATAGGAAATATTTTGCAGCTTAGTTTTCATGTTATCATCTTCCCAGAGTATGTTGCTCCACCAAGATGCGTAACCTATTATAGCTCATAAATTTGGAAAGCTTCTCCATTCAAAACATGGAGCTGAGGTAGTGTGTGAGAACCAACTTCTCTAAACTTTGATATCCACCACGATTCCCTATCCCCAACTCTCTCAACCCACTTCACTTGTTCAACGTGAGAAGCTTTAAATTCGGCATCCTTTCCAATGGAGAGAGATCCATTATGTCTTCACACTCTTCCAATGATACAATCTCAAGATGTTCAAACTTGCAATTAGGCAAACAATGAGACCCTGAGTAACTGGCTAGCATAAAACTCTGTAGCTTATTCATGTTCTTCATGTCCTCAGGTAGAGCAACTCTAAGTGCCGCATAGCCGGCATACTTATAGTCGTAGAGCAACATACTTAATGTATAGCCGGCATACTTATAGTCGTAGAGCAACTCTAAGTGTCGCATCTCCGACCAGGTTCCCATTATGCCATCTTTAACTCTCTGCTACCCCTCGTCCATCCATACATTCAACTCCGTCATGTTTTTGAGGAGTTGATAAAAAAGTGCGTTCCAAGCTCTTATTTCTTTGGAGAATCCGTTGGGCTTGCACATGACCAAATAGTCAACACAGCTCTGCCGCTACCTCAAGCGATTGATGGAGAGTAGGCGTTCTGCCTCTGGAAGAGAATTCAGCAGCGATTGCAACCAAATCTTCATGAACTCCGGGAGTGCTTCCTGTTGATCTGAAAAGAGGATTGCAGTATCTTGTAGAAGGCTGAGCATACGCTTCAAGTCAGTTTGCAGAATCTGATGGTTATCCTCTTTCTTAATAATCTCTATCATCAGTTGGGCGATTGTATTGATTATGGCGTTGCCTACTAATCTCGTAATGATTGCCATGGCCTTCTTCTTCTTCTTGTTACTGAGGGAGATCAGCGCAGACAAAGTAATGGAGGTGGATTCGGGGTAGTTGTGATGTATTGTAAAGAGCAGTCACCCAACATACATGAATATATAAGAATACGAACACGGTGAATTATAAGAATTTTGGAGAGGTGAAAATGGTTTACGGGAGAGTACCCAGAATGTGGCGGTGAAGGGAAACTTAGGAAAGAAGAAAAATTTATGCAAATCTTAGAGTTTAAGGGAAAAAAAAGTTGAAAAAAAATATCAGAAACCCGTTGAAGTAGCAGCACCCCCAATGGGTTTCGTTGTACCAGGATCAGGAATCAAACCAACATCACACCCCTCAGTACCCCCCTTAGAAAATTCAAGAGACTTCCCTACTGTAGTATGACAGGTAGGATTGAGTCCTGTAACAACCTCTTCCACTAAATAAGGGGTAGGAACCTTCATAGCCACCTAGAGGTGACCTTCTAATCGACAACCATACCCCAGCTCAAAATCCGACAGGATGAGCACTGACATCCCGACCCCCCAAACCTTAATGCACCCAAAAAATAGAGACGAGCTTTATATTTCTGGAAACCCATTGAAGTAGCAACACCCCCAATGGGTTACATTGTACCAGGATCAGGAGTCAAACCAACATCACACCCCTCAGTACCCCCCTTAGAAAATTCAAGAGACTTCCCTACCATAGTCTGATAGGGAGGATTGAGTCATGTAACAACCTCTTCCACTAAAGAAGGGTTAGGAACCTTCATGGCCACCCAGAGGTGACCTTCTAATCGACAACCATACCCCAGCTCAGCATCCGACGGGATGAGCACTGACATCCTGACCCCCAAAACCTTAATGCACCCAAAAAACAGAGACGAGCTTTAGCTTTTTGGAAACCTGTTGAAGTAGTAGCACCTCCAATGGGTTTCGTTGTACCAGGATCAGGAGTCAAACCAACATCACACCCCTCAGTACCCCCCTTAGAAAATTCAAGAGACTTCCCTACCGTAGTCTGATAGGGAAGATTGAGTCCTGTAACAACCTCTTCCACTAAAAAAGGGGTAGGAACCTTCATACCCACCCAAAGGTGACCTTCTAATCGACAACCATACCCCAGCTCAGCATCTGACAGGATGAGCACTGACATCCTGACCCCCCAAACCTTTATGCACCCAAAAAATGAAAAGACAAAATACCGACCGAAAACTCCAGAAAATACAAAGAAAATGATAAATAACAATGCCAGAGGAGACAAACAAAATAAATTCCCACTTGTTTAACCTGGTTGGTACTAAGCTGGGTGTTATCTCCCAAAATAAATTTATTTTCAATAAGTTCACTCATACAATTTATTTTTGATAGGATGAAGATTTAAAGTCATATTATGAAAGATATTGGGATGACTAACAAATTTGGGGTATTTGATGTTCTGTTATTTGATAAATTTGAAATTTTTAGCTTTCGCTGGCTTAGGCGAGATTTTCAATAACTCATTAGCCACCGAAAAACCTGGCTTTCGGCAGCTAATAGTTTAACGTTGTACCATGATTATCCACCGAAATCTTGGTCATCATCTTCTTATTAAAATTTTGGGAAAGGACTTTCGGTGGCTTAGGCACGTTTTCCAATAGCTCATTAGCCATCGAAAAGCTTTGGTTTTGGCAGCTTAGCGAGTGTTTGCAGGAGGACATTAACCACCGAAAGCAAATGAGATTAAATTTTTTGGAAAGGAAAAATTTCAGTGCCTTGGGCGAACTTTCAAATAGTTCATTAGCCACCGAAAGCCCTGCCTTTCGACAGCTAAACAATGAGATCCGAAAAGACATTAAATCGTCGAAAGCCCGTTACGCATGTTATTTTGGAAAGAAAGTTTCGGTGGCTTGGGCGAACATGGCGGCGGTTCATTAGCCACCGAAATCTCAGCTTTTGGCAGCTAGTAAACAAAAACCTAAATACTCTTAACCACCAAAAGGGACGAAAAGCGAAAACGGTTGTCTACCCATCAAAATCAAACTCATCAACATGAGGCGTGTCATAATTTAGCATGATTAACCACCTAAAAGGCATAGGGAGGAGGACCCGCTCAAAAAACTCAAAACATAGGTTTTTGTGGCTAAGCGTGGTTTCAAAACAGTCTCTAAGCCACCAAAAGTAGACTTTCAGCAGCTAAGACCGAAATTTCAGGGTGCTCTAAGCCACCAAAATTGGCGTTTTACTATTAAAAGGCATCATTTTAAAACGGTGATTTTGAGCGACTAGAGATCATTTTGCAAAATGCTCGGAGGTTTTTTTTCTTAACATGTCATATAACAATAACCTCTCTCAGTTTTACTACAAGTAATTCAGATTGGGATAATCGAATCCATCTCTGAGCCCTAATTTTCGGATCTCAGAATTTCTCTGTTTTACACGTGCTTTTGAAATACAGATATATGGAAAATGGAAACGAATTTCATTAAACTAAGAGAGGTTTTTGCTCAAAAAACACCAATATACAAAAATCTCTTTCAGTTTATACACAGGTGTCACAAATGTGGAGAACCAAATGCATCTCTGAGCCCTAGTTTTCAGCAGTTTGGCCAAATTTTTAGGGCAAAAGTTGACCTAACAGGTCAGGTTACAGCAGAAAAATGAAGAGTTTACTTCACCAACACCCGGGAAAGAGCAGGATGAAGTGTAAAAGCTGAAAGTTGCTGAAGTGCACCATCAAAGGAGGTCTGTTCCAGTTTTGGGGATACATCAAAGAGGAGAGGGTCATAAAACCCTACCTATTTTAACCAACAGTGGCTCATCCATCAGAAGACCAGTTACAACTTTCCTCTAGTACTCACTGCAGTCGTCAAAAGGTTCAAAGAGTGAACAAGTGTTAGAGTTAGTTAAACTAGAAGTTAAATTAGGGTTTCTAACCTAATTTTTCAAAAACATTAATTTTATCTATTTTTAGTAAAACAGATCCAATTTTTCAGGATCTGAATATTTTTGTAAAGGCTATTAAGCCTAAAACTTATGTTATAGAAAAGGTTCAACTTCAGGGACCTGTAGACCATTACTATTGTCAAGCTTCTCATATTGCTCATGACCTAATATAAGCTCTTTTGCTATCATATGTTCAGCTTCCATTTCTTGTATATTCTGTGCTTATGCTTGAATGTGTTATTCAGGTTTATTCAGGTTAATTGATGTCTGATAACTGTCATCCTATTGGAATATTGATGATTTGAATTATAAGTACTTTCCTTGTTGTGATTAGCCATTTATATATATATGTTTTATGTATGAATCTGCCAGCATGATAAGTTCTCCATCTCTGCACCATATTATCAAACCTATGAACAGTGGTAGTTAGAAGCCTTATCCCTAAATGAGTTTCATGCATGTCTTGAGAGTGTGAGGTCCTATAGGTCACCTAACTTGATCCACTTAGAAAACCATAAAAACATTTAAGTTACCAGGCATCCTCGAGCTGCAACCTAGAGGAGTTTCCTGGAGTGATAACACTGGGCAATAAGCCCAGCTGGACTCCACAACTTCAAAAATATGGATAGAGTTAAAACCCAGCAAAATATTGAAGCATGTGTTAACAAATCTGGAAAAAAAAATTGGTGAACAAACAAATAGGAGCGAGCATACTCAGTCTCAAACCAAAAAACATCCCTCGGCAAATCCACATCCACCAACAAGCCATTCCAAACCAAGTCGAATGATTGGGGTTGCGCACCAGTAGATAGGGTTCCTCGTGGTTGGAGGAGATCATACAATAATTTATGTTGTAGATGTTGAAACGTCGCAACGTATCATCATACTTCACATGTATAGGTGTAAATTCTATAGTTTGCCACTTCGTCAATATCTCTTTCTATGTGGGTTTTAGGTGTTAGATCATTTTAATGCATATTTCTTTCATGTAATACTATTTTATTTTCACTTGGGGAGTTTGCTTAGTGTTAAATATTATTATTTACCTTAAATTTCCATAACAAAAGCAACGTTGTGGGAAGTGTTCTACTTTGTTGGGGAAGTTGAATATTTTTCTGGTAAATATTTTTCCTTTCAAGTTTCTTATTTTGACTCTTCGAGGTACCATATTGTTTAGTTTTCAAAACTAATATTAACATTTAACCTATCTCAAAGTTGTGTGCCAATTCGTTGCATAAGCATTTGTAAATGTTTGTAATGTGTTGGATTGAACAAAGATTATATTTGTAATTTATCTCTTGGGTTGTTACTTTTCTTACAATATTTTTTTCAAGTTTATTTAGTTTATTAACTCATATTTATTATTTGTGTTTGTCTTTTCATTTGCAACGAGCAAGGTTGTCTTTATGACAAGAAGGGAAAATTGGAGGAATGGATACATCAATCCCTTTGCCCATGTAGCTACCAACTTATACTTACAACTTATGATTCATTGTTTTGTTTTTGCCTCAAAAAAAAATTTGTGTGTGGGCCCTATAGTTCTAGTATTAGAACTAGGCTCTAATACCATGTGTAAAGGTCATGTTTTGCTCTTATTTTAATAATGAAGATGAAGAATGTTTCGGTTTAACTATTTTCGTTTTTCTCCTTTAGCAATTTTGGTTCCTTAACTTTAACATCTAGAAGAAGTAAACGAAATTCCTTCCAGTATTCTATGCTTGAAATTTTTTCTTTTACAATTCTATTTCATAGTTATATACAAGGAATCATCATATAGTGTAATCTACAATTTAAATTGCATCTCCAAAGAAATTCTAAGGTAAAACTCAAATTATTTTTTTTCATAACTTAAATAAAATCAACAAGAATAATTCATGTTTCTCCTTGTTTCTCCCAATGAGTCCAAGACAAGGCAGACTCCTATATAGCTCATAATTATTGTAGAATGTAGCAACTCACAGTTACCCAGTTGATTCTAACCACCCAACCACTGTCAACAACATCTCAAACTCCCTAGTCAATGTGTGAGTGATAAGATATTATGGATGTAAATGTCCCCATTAATCGCCAATGACTTTTCTTTCTAAAATTTCATTTCATGAGTGCCAGATTTAGCCTTTTTATTAACTTCGGATAGTGTGGATGTAGAGGTTTATAAAAAAGCGCTTAATGCATAGCTATTTTGAGAGTTATCCATGGTTAGGTTAGGTAGGTATATTATTAGTTATGACAAGTAGGATGCATTGTACTGACATGTCATGAGAAAACCCTATTTTAAATTTGTGTTTTAATTGTGGTTTGCAAAAGAAATTAGCAATATGTAAAGCAATACACATCTTTTTTATTAAAAAAGAACAAGAGCAAACTTTACGTAGACAACTAGCAATATGTAAAGCAATACGTAGACATATGCTTTACATGTGTATCATCATATTTCAATCATATTTTAATATAAATATAATTATTTTGCTTAATTTTTTTGTTAAATCAAATTTAAAAATAAAATAAAAAACAACTCCTTAAATCAAAGGTTAAGATAAATTTAAACTAGTATTATTTATTTATACGGTTTCATATGCTCTTGCATGGTATGTCTCTTTTGAGACTTCAATAATAAACCACGACTATTAACCCAACTTCAGTATTCATTGTTCCATAATATATGTACAACTTAAGCAAGTGATTTTAATAAAATAGAATAAATAATTTTTGAAAGAAAAAAATTTAGTGTGAAACTTAAAGGATTTTAATCCAACTTCAATATTCTTAGTTTTATAATAATATTTTTTAAGTAAAAAAATATTGTAAAATTTAAGAGATTTTTTTAAGAAGAAAAAAACCATCATTTTATATTAACAAAGGATCTCTTTATATATGAGAGTTTTAATAGGTAAATAACCTTCAAAAATACCTTTCCAGCCAAAACCATATACAATGAACATCTCACAATAAGTTAAAATCTATTCCTCTCAACTTTCCAAACCTCCGAAATTGTTTTGTCATTTGAACAAAACTAAAAAGAAATATTTAGAGCATATTCACTCATAGAATTTTCCATAAATTCTTGAGCAATCAAATGTCCTTCATCTAATTCCAAAGCCTCTTTAGATAATCTATTTGCCTGATTATGTTCTCGATAAGTGTGCTTACAAGAAAAAGAGTAAAATCCCCTGATGATATCTTTGATTCTTTGGCACCAATGTTCAAATGTGAGAACCTCCAAAATCGCCAGATCATTAACCTAGTCAATGATTGTCTTTGAATCACCATAAACACTCAGCTCTGGAAGACCCAACAAATTAGCCACAAATAACAATCCCCAAAGAGCTAAGAGCTCAGCCAGGGTATTTGTGCTAGTTCCACAACCTAATCGGATGTAAAACTAATGTTCCTTACCAATATAAAGCACAGCTCCAGCACCACCCAACGATTTAGAAGTTGCTCCATCAAAGAATCCTATAGCTGCTTTGGTCACAAGTGTGCTCCCAATAATTCTATTCCTTGTAATATTAACCTCAATCGCATAATCAACAACAAATTTCAAGCATTTAATTATTGTTTTCTGAATTGAAGGTTCAATGTCAAAGAAAATACTGGCATTTCTACGCAACCATATAGCCCAATTGTAAAATAAAGGGAGACAAACATGCATGGTACCAATTCTGATCCATTCAGTAAAATTATCTTCTAAGCTTTTGTCCTGCCAAATGAAATTAATGCCTAATGCTTCAACAACATTCGCCCGCACATATTTACCAAATGCACAGTCCATAAAATAAATGATTTACCGATTCACTTGCTTCTCTGCATAGGTGACAGAAATTGGGCCCTATCCAGCCACGGTTACACAGATTATCCCACGTACTTATCTTATTCATCAAACATAACCAGCTAAAACACTTTATCTTCATAAAAAAATATTTTTTAACATATAGATGTGCTTAATTTAAAGTGATTTAAACCAAATACTAATCAAAACACAACAAAATCTATACTTAACTCTAGATAGCACAGGTCAAAATTAATTCTTAACTATATTGTTCATTTTGGCAAAATTTTGCCTTACACATATACTTCTTCTTACAACAAAATCTATAATTGCATTCTGATAGTATGACCATCAAATGGTGTTTATATACAATAATTGTCACTATGTATGGCACTACAAAATTCCAAACAAAGTTCCAAATAAGATATGAGTTAGATGTTGATAGATAGAAAGAATTTAAGCAAGCCAAAAAGATAACAGAAAGACCTCTATTAGTCAAGAGAGTCTGGATCCAATTTCTTTATAATGTCATTTTGGACCTTCCATGTCCTTTCCAATCCTGCCTCAAGCAAGAGACCGTTTTTTTTATAATTGGTATGCGAGTATGTTCCATTCCCTATAAATGTGATGGAAAGATACCTCATTAATATGAACATGTAGCCTGTAGATATCGTCAAACTGAGGCCTCAAGAAAATATTATGTGGAGGTCTTCTCTAACATAGCTATTCAATCACAGGACAAGAATCCTTGTATACCTATAAAGGTTTGACCCCTTTATTGAAAGCCAATTTTTCGACCTTCCCAACTACCATCAATTCAACTTTGTTATGGTAGATGCAATAATGCCACCTATGAATTTAATCCAATTGCAGTCAGATTAGTAAAGGATGCCCCCAACACCCTAATGGTCAGACAACCTTGTGGTGAGACATTAAAATAACACCATGGAATTGATTTTTCTATAAGTTCATGTTGGATCTAGCCTGTTGGAACTGCCTTCTTGACATGTGGAAAGTGGGTCAATATAGAAAGACACTTCACAGCATAAGAGTAAGGAGGAATGAAATTTTCCTGGAAAATCATCTTATTCCAGGTTAACCATGTCCCCTAAACCATCAAAGTAGGGAGGGTAGAGAATTCACGATAGATATGATTCAAATGCCAATGTTAAAAGGCCTCCATAAAATCATCCCCCTTCCAAGAAAATTGGATATTGATGACCAGTGACACATAACACCACATCGCTTGCATATAAGGACAACTGATAAATAAATGATTAATAGATTCACCTTCCAGTTTGCAGAGAGGGCAACGGCTAGGTCCTTCCCCAAATTTTCTTAGGAGGTTATCCTAGACCAAGACTTTCCCGACAAGAATAAGCCAACATAACAGTTTAGTCTTTAGAGGACACGTTAAGTTCCAAACAGCCTTATACCACCACACAGACAGAGATAGTTCTTCCTCTCGCAAAATTTGATATCTAATATTAGGTGTGTAAAATCCCCCATAGTCATTTTTAGACCATATGAGAGCGTCCTCATTATCACCCAGCTTAACATGACAATTTTTTCACAAGTATAATGGATGATTCCTAGTAAGCCTTATTTACATGAGCAAACCCCATGTCATCAGCTGATATCCATTCTTGAGAGAGAGGAGTGGAAAGGATTCGGTCATGAATCCAATACAAAAATTTGTAGCCTTTATACACCATGAAATAAATCATCTTATCAAGGAGAATATGTTATCCATTACTACCTATCCACAGATCAACACCAAGTCAGACATTCTAGCCACTCCCAACATCCCATAAAATCTAGACATCAATGAGATCATAGGTAGATAGTAGGGCTCTGCACATACTGGATACAAATCTGAGACTTTTCCAAAATAGAAAGAGTTGAAATATACTTTTGATGCACGACAATAACCCACAATTTTGCAATGCTCAACAAATGCCAAATCAATTTTTTCGACATGTCTTTCAAAAATGATAGATGATACTTGAGCCCCCATCCACCGCAAACTTAGGCAGAGTAAGTCTACTCCATGATACCCAATGAAAGGGTTTTTTGTCATGATTCCTAGGCCACAGAAAGATGAAACAAATCTTTTGAATATGCTCATGAACACCAGATGGAATATACGCCATGGTAACCCAGTAGATAGGTATTCCTTCTAGAACATATTTGAGCAGCACCAACATGCATACCTTTGTCATCAATTTATGACACCAGAGCTAAAGTTTATGCTCAACTTTATTAATAAGCTAGGACCAATCCTTGTGGAATAGTCATTTGATTTCAGGGTGAAACCTATATATTTTATACCCTTTGAGGAATCAATGATCTCAAAAACAAACTGAGAATGTATTCATGCACCAAATTCAGGAGCCAAATTTAAAAGAGAAATAGTAGACTCGTTGGGGTCAGTGGTCATATATGTTGCCTCTAAGAAGAGGGAAAGAAAAGATTTAAACTTATGGATCTCCCATATACTACCATCCGAAAATAATAGGATATCGTCGACAAACAATAGATGAGTAACGTATATAGAACCCTCAAAATGAAACCCTTTGAGATTTCCTCTATCTCTAGAATGTTTAACTACTATATTGAGTCCTTCCATAACCAAAACAAATAAAAGGGGAGCAAGTGGGCAACTTGTATGACACCTCTACCCGGCTGAAAAAATGAAGACGTGAAACCATTAATGAGAACCGCAAAACTGACAAACTAGACACACGATAGGATCTAGTTGACCACTTCAAGATGAAATCCGACCTGTAAAAAGACAAGTTTGAGAAAGTTATAATTCACATGATCATACGCCTTTAACAAATTTGCCTTGATGACCACTACAAGAATATGTTTGATCTTTGTCGAATGAAGCACTTCCTGAGCTATTCCACCAGAATCATGGATCAATCTACCCTTAAGGAAGGAAAACTATTTGGTAGTATGGCTTTAGATAAGATATTTCTAAACTTATTAGCTATCACATTAACTATCAGCTTATAAATAGAATTGCATAAATATATGGGCCTGACATCATCCATTCTTTTCACCTTATCAACTTTTGGAATTAAAGTCAAGAAAGTAGAGTTAAAGGTAGCCAACACTCTACCTTTTTGTCTTGTTTCCTCAATCATAGAGATTAAGTATTCTCTAGTATGCCCAAGGCTCTTATCATGATGCATAGATTTAATGGCCACCAACAATTCATCACAAGATATAGGCTCTTCAAGTGTATCATTATGATCATCATTAATAAAGCTGGGAAAGTGGGCAATAATCTCTAGTTGTGAAACCACATTGGCCCTCTGATCCTCCTTATATAAATTAGAAAATTGGTTCACGCCAACCCTTGCAATATCTTGAAAACCAGTTACCATATTCCTATGTTCATCTTCAATCTCCTACATGCTATTAACATTCAATATATGCTTGATGAATTGATGAATTGATGGAAGAATTTGGAATAATTGTCACATTTCTACAACCAGATAAACTCAACTCTTTAGTCTAAGAGTAGTCTCGTCCTCTTGTAATAACTTCCTGCAAGATAATTCAAGTTCCAATGTGTGCATCTTCTTATCAGAAGTGCACCCCTCAGGAGAAGCAGAATATAGAGAGTTCAATTGTTGCTCGATCTGAATAAGATCATTTTGCTTATTCTTCACTACCCACGTAATTGTAAAAGATTTTAACTTCTTGAGATTATTGTGAAAATGGACTGCTATAGAGATTAAAGAAGGCCAATGGAAAGGAATACGATGGATCTTAACAAGATTTTGAAAATCAATGTCCTCTAACCATGTAGCATTAAACTTGAAAGGTGTCAGGGTTTTTTTTATATTCCCTTTGACTTCCAAAAAAACAGGAGAGTGATTAGAGTTCCACTGTATCTAGTCCATTGCTTGATATATGAGATAGAGTTAATCACGCCTTTAGATAAGATAAAGCAACCCAATCTTTTTGCAATAGCTTGAGAGCCTGAATGCATGTTATGCAATGTAGGTTTTAGCTCTACCAAAGGAAAATCATACAGAGATTCCTCATCTAGTTTATTTGCAAAATAGTCTAAGAGAGGGTCTTCTGAAGCTATTTCACCCCAAGTCTCTGCCTCACCCATGGAAAAATTAAGGTCACTAGCAAGGATGAACCAATCCATCTTATGAAAGCCAACTTCAAATAGGTTATGCCAAAAATCCACACGATTGGTGGGAGGACCGTATGTTTCAAGAATGGTGAAAGATAACCCCTGATCTCTGCCCAAAAACTTCACTCCCAAACAAGAGAAAATCCCCCAACAAGAAATGCAATGAAGAAGTTTTGCTTGCCATCTAGTAACCAAACCACCTAAACACCTTTGAGCATCAAGACTAATGAAAGCCTAACTAGACATCAGAGTCTCTAAAATAAGAATGATGGAATCACCCGACGATGTTTCTTGTAAAAGGAGGACCTCGGAAGTTGATCGTGGTGTATAACATTAGATAACCAGAATCTCCATCGTGATCTAATATCTACATTGTGAAACAATCCCTTTAAAAAAATCTAAATTTATATTTAACCATATTTTATATATATATAAAGATTATTATAAAATTAAATCGCTTTAAAACATAAATTTATGTTTAAGTTTTTACTTAATGACTTATAAGTTTCTAAAATGAAATCTAAGTTTAGATTCATTTTTGTGAATTAAGAACAGAAAATGTTGAAATTTATTATTATAATGATAGGTATTTAGACAATTTCAAAAATATATTTTAAATATAAATCTTAATAAATTATATTGTAAAGTATAATTTATTTATAGTCTTAGTGTTAATATGGAATTATTTCATTTTCCATGTTTTGTGTTTTTTATTTAAATGATTCTTTAGTCTTTAAAATGAAATTTAAGTTTAAGTTCAATATTGTTAATACATAAGAGAAAATATTAGAGCCATAGCTATTTATACTTCAGAATTTAGGATGTATTAGCATTTATGTTGTTTTTCCTAAATTGCATGAGAATAAGATGAGTGTACTATCGCGATTGATTTTATGGCAATCATTCCAAATTCCAAATAAACAATTATAAAAAATAACTATCATAAATTGCATGAGAATAAGACAAGTGTACTATTGGAATTGATTTTATGGCAGTCATTCCAAATTTCAAATAAATAATTAAAAAAATAAACTGATAGTTATGTATAGATAATTGATAACTAATGTATAAATAATCCATCCATGGATAACAGACAATTCATACCCTATCAGTATTTAACAACCACAAGTTAATGATTATGCTAGTTTATAATTACAATTTGTAACTATAAAAGTGAGAGATTAATCATTAAGCTTTTAAAACACAAACAAAACTAATTAAGACCCATAATTCCCCAGTTCTTTATTTTTGGAAAACTGTGTACATGTATGTACTCTATCTTCCCCCTGGCTATTACACTCACTGAAACACAACAACGCTTAAAATGATGTGATCCTTCAAGGAAAAACCCAGTCTCTTCTCAGTAATAAGTACAATGCACCATGGCTGTTACACTCACAAAATCACAGCAATAGTGATCCTCCTCTTCTTCTGCTTTCCCTTAAAAACCCAGTCTCCTCTCAATAATAAGTACAATGCACCATGGTTGTTACACTCAAGATCTCACAAAAACACAACAATGTTCCTCAGAAAAGTGGTCCTCTTCTTCTTATTTGCCTTAAGAACCCAGTCTTCTCTCAGTAATAACTATAATGCACCACTTTCCTAACTGAATGCCCTCAATCCTCTGTCTCTTTTGTGTAACATAGAGTGTTTGAACCTAACCCTACTGTATGAAAACAAACTGACATCCATCATGACCTGAAAAGGCAAAATACAAACACACAAGCTGCAGTTAAATCACAGAGAAAACTGGAAGAAAGGGGCAATAATATCAATGCATTCTATACAAATTGGAAGTTTCAGTGTTAAAGCAACAGAGTCATAGGTTTTTCAAGCGTACTGGGATTGCTTTCTGTGATAAATGCGGCGGCATTGAAATGGTAGGAAGCCCCTTTGTGCTTAAAGTTCTGCGAGTAACTGTTAAATGCATACGAGGCGTGGGCAGCAAGCGTGTTCGACAGAAAGCAGGGACTGTTCCACTGAATTGCATTGCAGACGGCTCTGCATGGTCCACAAGCCAAGTCCAAGGCGCCCTGCAAGATGTCGGTCGGCGCCTGTGGATCTGCTACGCACCATTGCGCCTGACCGCCCTCTGCTTTGCGCCAGCAAAGCCTCATTCAATCATAAAATACAGAAAACAAGAACAAGAAAACGCCATTAAAATACAACATAAGGAATGCTGTGAGTATTACCTGTGGGTGTGAGAGCGATCGATAAAAGCACTAAAGCTATATGCAGTCGATGTATATAGCCCGTCGCAGGAGGATAGAAATAGAAATGACAACCTGCTATAAGCCCTACTATGACCTATAAAGAATAGCCAGATCCAGACTGCTGCTCCCAACTATACACAACATTCTTCAAGGTTTCGCTATATAGAGAGAGATATACATAGCATTGGACCATTCGAAGCACATTGTCTTTACTCCACGTGATCTTTCCTTTTCAATTATGTTAAAAGATGGAGGACTTGCCTTTAATGATTTTTTGAAAGTTAAAATATGGAAGAAATTGTTAAAATTGTTTTTTTTTTTGGAGTTGCATAATTGGGATGTTTTAGTAGAGGACTTGCCTTTAATGATTTTTGAAAGTTAAAATATGGAAGAAATTGTTAAAATTTTTCTTTTTTTGGAGTTACATAATTGGGATGTTTTAGTTGAGGTAGGTGAAGTTATTTTAATTTTTATAATGAAAAAAATGATTTACCCAAAATTTATATCACCAATTTTAAAAAAAAATGTAAATAGTCTACTTTTTAGTTTATTTGTTTATTTGTTTATTAAATTTATTGAAGTTATATACCTCATATGGATGGATTATTAAATTTATTGAAATTATAGACCTCATGTGATGGATTATTAAATTTACACCTCATGAGGATAGATATATAACATGTATGGGTGGGTAACATCAAACACCATAAGACTACTCCATTGTTAGATACCTAAATTATAGGCCTAAGGCCCATCCGTCTCATCAACATCTATACTCTATGGAATTTAAAATTAATTAGATGTATGTGGAATTCTATCAATGTTGATTTCAAAATAGGAATGAATGTATATTTATGTTTTTAGATTGTTACACCTCATGTGGATAGATATATAACATGTATGGGTGGGTAACGTCAAACATCATAAGACAAGTCTATTGTTAGATACCTAAACGATAGGCCTAAGGCCTATCCGTCTCATTAACATCTATACTCTATGGAATTTAAAATTAATTAGGTGTATGTGGAATTCTATTAATGTTGATTTCAAAATAGGAATGAACGTATATTTATGTTTTTAGATTGGTACACTATTGTGCTTGCTATGAAAAACCAAGACTAATTCATAGATCTAGTAATCCTTGGATGTCTGGTTGTACTCAACAAAAAGACCTTTAATACTTGAGGGTTAAAGCTTATTGAATTAGATTCAGTGTACTAAGGTTTGATTACCAACCATAAAATAAAACAATTATAGATTAAATACACCTGTTCTATTTATGTACCCATATAAAAGTTGTTGTAGTGAACTAGTCAAACATACAAGTCGATGTATGGATATAAGTAATGCATTGTATATATTTGATGGTTCGAGCCTATCACTTCTTTAATACTCTCACTTGCCCATATGTTAACTAGATAATTGAACATTTATTGGGATGGGGATTGTTGTAGGAAATTGCGAGGGTTTTAAGCATTAAAAGAAATGGTTGTAGGTATTGATCAAAGGAACAATAGGAAAACACGGTGATGGGGAGTGCATTGAGTATTTGACTTGAATGACTTGGAGAGATACCCATGATATAACTCCTTTTTTTAGCAGCACTAACACCACCTTATATTCCTACGGAATCAAGGTGGCCCGAGGTACCCCATAATCAAACCTAGGTTGATGGCGAGACATCACTCTGCTTTAACCACTCCAACTTCCCACTCGGGGCTACTTGTGATATAACTCTATGTATATGTAGCTTACAATAGAGAAAAAATGAGTGATTCCTTTCAAATCAATCAAATATAAATAAAGTTATAAGAGGTGTTAAAGCGATTTTTTAGTGTTGTAGCTATATTAATTACAACGATAAACAGGTCAACTAGTAGATTGGGTTGTAAATGCAGCCACCATGATTCAATAAAAGGCATTCTTGTTAGAATTTTGACTTAAGAGAAATTATGTCTAACTTTCATTCAATTTGTCGTATCACATCATAATAATTGCATGCATAAAGATCACTGAAAGAAACACATTCAACAATAGACACCCGGGATTTATCCTCGGAAAACCATTTCATGGGAAAAACCCAGCAGAACTTCTTCAGTGTAGATTCATCAACAAAGTATAATGTCAATACAACAAAGAGCTAAAGCTCTCTCACATAAAATACGCAAGAAGCAAAGATAAGATAAGCTAACCCCAAGATAAGTCTTGCTCCTGTTGGAGACATTTACCACCATACACACTCTTTTTGGTCAAATTGGCCTAGTTAAACCACTATCCTAAGTATAATTTACATTAATTGACATCATCCAGTCACACCCACGCCTACCTATAGTCAAGGAGGCTAACTTAGCCTTCTCCTACAGTCAAGGAGGCTAACTGGAGCACTCTGGGGGTGATCTGAGTGATATTAATGCACCTAACTGCTAACTGGTGGTTACAATCAGTTCAACCAGTCAGTTAAGGTGCCTCCTCTCATTAAATATATTATTTAATGATTATTTATTATCATTTAATGATCTAGAGTCAATAAGGGCGCCTCCGCCAACTTCTGATGATCAGTTCAGCTTCAGTTAACCTCATCGGGGTTCATTGAAGTCATCGAAGCACTAGCACTTAATGGTTGGCTTGCTATGACATGTGTTTGATCTCTTTCAGTTGAGATTCAGTCATTTATTGCACTCCGACTTCAGTTAGGGTTTGGTGAGTCAATTAGGGTTTTGGTCAAGTGGTTAACTGAGTGTGAACCAATGGCTTACAGTCAGTTAAGCTAGACTCACTCATTGAATTCGAATGACCTCCTTAGGTATTCGAATTCCTCATTGATTCAAGCTATTTCTTGACATTGTTATTGTAACTATTCATTGTTTATTGAATATACAGAGAGGAAACCATTCTGGTTCCGATTAACACCATTTCTGAGTTATTTGTTGATTATTTCTTGATGAGATTGATTATTTGTTCCTAGATCAATGTGCAAGATTAATAAGGTATCAAAGCTTATGGCGGGACGAAGATCTATCTCTCAAAAACAAGCTTTTTGACAGATTTCTCCATGAAAAGTGAGCAATAGCTAAAAAATCCAGCACTGCACCAGAATCCAAGGCTTACCACTCAATACCCCAAGTAAAGAACTTGTTGATCAAGCTTGCTTGATTGACTATGCTGGGTGTGATGAAAGCCTAGAATGTGCAGGCTGTCCAACCTTATTTTTCCCTTTCTGTTTTGATTTCCAGGTTTCTACAGGTGAAGCATTCGCTCCAGCACATCCAGATGGCCTCCTCAGTAGATCTCTTGACTCCATACAATTTCCACTCATGGAAAAGTGATATGGAGATTCAACTGCGCTCCAGAGGACTTTTTAGAGTCACCATGGACACTGAAGTTGAGCCTGGATCCGCCATAGAAAAATCAAGATTCTTGAACAAGAAGGATGAAGCCTTCGGTTTCTTGTGCCTCTCTATTTCCCGAGACCTTCTCTTCCATCTTACGGATTTGAAGACACCGAAAGAAATATGGGACAAATTGGAATCTCTATACGGAAAGCATGATGACTTGAGGGTTTACCAGCTCGAAAATGAACTCATGTCTCTCCAACCTTCCAATTTTGAGACTCTGAATGATTTCTTTACAAAGTTCAAGCATATTGTTTTACTCTTGAAGCAATGCAATGTGGAGAAGGAGGATGATCAGCTCATCCTTGCCATACTCTCCAAACTTGGGGCTGATTATTCAGTTTTTGTTTCTACATTCCATGCGGGGAAGCTCACAACCCCTGGATGGAAGATCCCTACACTCAATGCCTTCATTAAGTCCCTAACAAATGAACATGACAAGCTTTCCCAAATGGGGATCATCCAATCTTCCCGTGATCAATCCCTCCATGTCTCGGGGCCCAAAGATTTGAAGGGTAAAGGAAAGCAGTAGAAAAGTCAGAAAATTAAATTTCATGCTCCCAAGCCTAGAGTTGAAAACCAGCAGCATGGTGAATCTTCCGGCTCAAGGAAGAACAAAGGAAAAGGGCACAATGGGAAAGAAAAAGTGCGGGAAGGGTTTTCACCCTGAACATGCCTGCATGAAGAAAAATCTTGATGAAGCAACCTCTCTCCTTGAGAGGAATCACATCAATCTTCCGGAGAGCTTTCGGAGGAGAGATCACCAAGATCGGGAACCACAGCATGAGAAAGGTCATGCCCTCATAGCAAGCACTTCGAAGTCCAAAGCATTGTTGATTGACTCTGGAGATTTGAATCACATGATGGCTGAAAAAGACTCCCTTTCATCCTTGGAGACCGGCAAATCCATCCCCATCCACATGGGAGATGACTCCACCATCATTTCCGAAGGACAAGGTACTGTAGATCTTGAAAATGGTTTTTTCTCTAATGTTTTGTATTTACTGTCTCTAGCAGCAAATCTCCTTAGTGTCTATCAGATGACACATACAGGAATGCCTAAGAGAGTCTCTTTCAGCCCAAATGATGTTGAGATAACATAAATTGCATCCGGGAAACTCATTGCAAAAGGCCTTGCAAATCATCATGCAAAATCCTATGAGTTCTCTCACTTTGTTGCGGATGCAAATCCCACTTCTTTGCTAACTCATGGAAATGAGGTTAGTAAGCTGTGGAATGAGAGGTTTGGCCATCTTAATTTCAAATATTTGCAGCAATTACAGAAAAAATCCATGGTTGAAGGCCTCCCGGTCATCAAGGCAACCACGGAAATTTGCAAGGGCTGTGTGATTGGAAAACACCCTAAGCACAAGTTCGATCGGGGGAAGGCGAACCGAGCTACAAGCATATTGGGGCAGATACATTCTGATATCAGTGGTCCGATGCCTGTCACATCCATGAATGGATCAAGGTACCTCCTTACTTTTATTGATGATTTTTCAAGGTATACATGGGTTTTCTTTCTCAAAAAGAAATTAGAAGTATGTGAAAAATTTTATGAATTGAAGGCCTTGATTGAAAATGCCTCTGGGCTTAAGATCAAGATCTTGAGATATGATAATGGAAAGGAGTATGTTAGTAATGAGCTGCTGTACATATGCTCCCAAAGTGGTATTCAGGTCCAGCATTCAATACCCTACACTCCCCAGCAGAACGGAGTAGCAGAAAGGAAGAACCGGTCTCTCAAGGAGATGACCACCTGTATGTTGGAGTCAAAGAAGCTTGCTGCAAATTTGTGGGCTAAAGCCATGCATGCTGCAGCATACATTCAGAACATGGTGCCACACTCATCCATGAAAGGAAAGACTCCTTTCGAAGCATACTTCAGACACAAGCCAGATGTGTCGAACCTACTGGTGTTTGGGTCCACGGCATGGGCCCGGATTCCACTTGATAAAAGAAGGGCTTTGCAACCGCAAAGCATAGAATGTATGTTTATTGGGTATCCTAATGAATATAAAGGATTCAAGCTGTTGTATATCAAGACCAAATAGATCATCATCAAGAGAAGTGTCAAGTTCGATGAGCCTCTTCAGGAGATGGAACTAGTGAAGGAGAAAATTGTTGAATTTCCTTCCTATTCTACTGAATATTTGGATGATGAAATTGGGGGTGATGACCCTGATTTGGATCCTATGATTTCTGATATCAGTGTGCAACAATAATCATATGTTGAATCAGAACCTGAAGTGTAAAATCATCTTCCTACATGGGCCCAACAGACACTGTCCTCCGCAGGAGACAACATTGGAAATCTGGATGATCCAAGGAGAACCCGGTCTGATTTCCAAAGAACAGGTATTGCGCTCTCTTGTTTTGATAATTTGATGTCCAAAACTTGCTATTTGATGATTATTTCAGATCCAAAATCCTACTACCATGCTCAAAATGATCCGAGATGGCAAGTTTCCATGGATGAAGAGATGAATTCTCTTCAGAAAAACACTACTTGGGAGCTCGTTCCTCTTCCTCCTGGAAGGAAATTGGTTCAATGCAAGTGGGTGTTTCAGAAAAAGGTTGTTGCTAATGGAAGCACCTGCAAATATAAGGCAAGGCTGGTAGGAAAAGGTTTCTCTCAGTTCCAAGGAGTGGACTACCATGAGACCTTTGCACGGGTTGCAAAAATGGACTCCATCCGCCTTGTTTTGGCAATTTCATCATCCAAGCACTGGGAGGTGCATCACATGGATGTTAAGTCAGCCTTTCTGCATGGAGATATTCATGAGGAGATATACATGAAGCAGCCTGAGGGCTACATCACTTATCCATCTTTGGTTTGCAAGCTAAAGAAGTCACTATACGGGTTAAAACAGGCCCCAAGAGAGTGGTATTCCAAGATGGATGCCTTTCTTCTCTCGCAAAACTTTCAGAGATGTAGATCAGATCCAAATGTGTATTTACAGCAGCATGATGATCATCTAATTATCATTGTTTTATATGTTTATGACTTATTGATCACAGGTAGCACAATTGCCTCCATTTCAGCCATCAAAAATGCTCTCCACAATGCCTTTGGAATGAGTGATTTGGGGCTTCTAAAACAATTTTTGGGGCTCGAAATCGAGCAAAATTATGATGGGATTATGGTCACTCAGTCCAAATACACTTTAGCCTTATTAGTCAAGTTTAACATGGCTAAATGTAGGCCTGCACCATTCCCCTTCCTTTCAGGGATCAGCCTTGAATAAGGAAAACACACACCTCCCATGGACTGCACTATCTATCGACAGCTGATTGGTAGCTTGTTGTACTTGACACATTCTAGGCCTAATATTTGTTATGCCATGAATGTTGTATCAAGATACATGCAACAGCCTCATGATATTCATTGGAATGCAACCAAGAGGATCCTCCAATATATTCAGGGAACCAGGACCTACGGCATTCACTATGCTGCAGACTCCGAGCTAGAGCTGGTTGGATACACAGATTTCGATTGGGCGGGTGATTCTATTGATTGGAAGTCAACTTCCAGATATGTATTCATGTTTGGTGGTGGCCCCATTTGTTGGTCAAGCAAAAAGCAGGTTGCCATAGCACTATCTTCAGCAGAGGCCGAGTATCGAGGAGCGGTGAATGCTTGCATCCAAGCAGTTTGGTTGCAAGGCATTCTTTCAGAGTTTGATCTTGGTAGTACTTTGTCCACTGTCCTCTTTTGTGATGACCAGAGTGCTATTAAGATATCCACGGATCTAATTACCAGGAAGAGGACCAAGCATGTAGAGATTCACATGCACTACATCAGGGAGCTAGTGCATGACAGGACCATGATTCTGCAATACTGCCCGACTGATGAGCAGATTGCAGACATCTTCTCCAAGAGCTTTTTAGAAAAGAAGTTCACTTACCTCCGTTCACTGTTGGGGGTGAGTTCATCAAGGTGATTCGGACCACTTTCAGTGTTCAGCTTGACGAGGGGTTTTTCCCATTGGGTTTTCCCTCTTTTCCTCACTTAGTTTGTTTTTAGCATTGTTTCAGTTTCAGCATTGTACAGGGTGACCTATGGCCTTAGTTGTCGGGGCCCTAGCATTTTTATGCTTTTTTGTTTTCTAACTCCTCCCGAGTATAGCTTAAGGGGGGGTGTTGGAGACATTTACCACCATACACACTCTTTTTGGTCAAATTGGCCTAGTTAAACCACTATCCTAAGTATAATTGACATTAATTGACACTAGTGGAGCATTAATTGACATCTCTCTCTCTCTCTCTCTCTCTCTCTCTCTCTCTCTCTCTTACACTTATCTCACTGGCTTGAGCAAACTTGCTTGATGTGTCCAAATGAGGAATGCACCCCCCTTATTTATAATCTTTTCTGGATGACTTTTTCACTAACTAGGCCGACTTTACTAGGGAAGTTTTACCCAATGTTGGGGTAGTTTTACCTAGTGACTGGGGCAGTTTTACTCAATAATTTATGTGGGGTCAACTTATCTATTTTCACTTGATTTATTGAGAGTATGTTTTAGCATTATTCTTTTAGGGTTATGACTTGATGAAATAAAATAAGAAAATCTTTCAAAACTACACAAAACATCAACACTCCCTCTTAACAAGGAAGGTATTCTTTTAGTCCTACTCTTATACCATTTTAAAATTTTGACTTAAGAGAAATTATGTTAGACTTTCATTTAATTTTTCATATCATATCATCAAAATTGCATGCATAAAGATCACTGAAAGAAACACATTCAACAATAGACACAAATATTTGCCCTGGGAAAATCCTTTCATGGGAAATCCCAACATAACTTCTTCAGTGGAGATTCATCAATAAAGTACAATGTCAATACAACTAAGAGCTAAATCTCGCTCACAGGAAATATCCAAGAAGCAAAGATAAGATAAGATAACCCCAATATAAGTCTTCCTCTAGCTACTCTCTATCTCTTGCACACTTGTCTCACTAGCTTGAGAAAACTTGCTTGATCTGTCCAAATGAGGAATGCGCCCCCCTTATTTATACTCTTTTATGGTTGACTTTTTCACTAACTGGGGCAGTTTTACCAAATGTTGGGGCAATTTTACCCAGTAATTTATAGGGGGTCGACTTGTCTATTTTCTCTTGATTTATTGAGAATATGTTTTTGTATTATTCTTTTAGGGTTATGACTTGATCAAATACAATAAGAATATCTTCTGCACAAAAAATCAACAATTATATGCCATAATGTGTTGTAAGGTGTAGTTCTAAACAAGAAGAAATCACACCAAATGATTACATAGAAAAACTCATTCACACAACAACTAACACAAACATAACATATTATCCTAGAAAACCAAATGGGAAAACCAACAAAGATGGGTTCTATTTATGCTCGAAATTTTTTTTACAAAGGGCAAGACACACTGGACAAAGATTTCATGTATTCTTACTCACTTGTGGTGTTTTTCATATTTCTTTGGATCAAAGACAATCATTTTCTCTTCCTAGATAGATTCAAAATATTTTTCCTTCTTCAATACTTGAGTAGATTACTTATTCTCAATTTTCATTCTTCCTACCACTACCCTTCTTCTTCCACGGTTTCTTTTTTTTTCGTTCAATCCCTCTTTGGTTCTTTGCATCAAGAAAGCATTTTTTATTATAGTGTCGCCTTGGAATTCCAACCATCAAGCAATTGGTTTCACCTTCTTGTGGCCTTTCTCCTTTACTCTTCAAGTTGATTATTGACTTTAAAATTTCCCAAGGATCACTTGTTGCAAGTTTTGGAAGATGGTTTTAAGTCAGATTGCATCTCCCCATTCACCAACTTTTGGTTCCAAAAAGCTTTAACTCGAAGGAGAAACATGTTGTTCTATGCTCAATATATTGTCTATTCCTAGCAATCTTGTAGAAATTCCATCCATACTTAAAGAAACTCCTTTCATAGATATTTCCTTGAGAAATTGTTGCTCCTTGGCCTACAAGTGTGGAAATTTACCTTTCAATTTAACTCTCCATACTTGTCTCTTCGATGTATATTTATAAAGATAAGTTTGATTGTATGGAGCCTCCAACATCGGGCTTCCCAATATGTAACAACTTGTAATGTTAGAACAAATTCTTACAACTGCATGGGTTTCTTGGCATCCTATTTTTTTATGTTCTTCCTTTTGCTCGCAACTTGCTTCTTGCTATAGGTAGTGATCCAAGAGGATCTAGGATCACTCAAAAACTCAATGTCTTAAATTTTGAACATAAGGATAGCATCGTGAAGAGCTCGAGGAGAGCTTTCTGATGATGTTCCTTTTTCCAAAAAATAGACTCAAGATGAACGATATATGGACTTCTAAAGTTTTGGCAAAACAGGGGAAATGGGAAAAGCAGGGGTTCCATGCAGCATGCTCATAATCTGCCACGTGGTGATCCATACAACTGATGTGGCGCAATATGATGTTATGCTAACATCAACATGATGGCATGGAAGCACAAAAATATGCCATGTGTCACCTAGGAATGGATGAATTTCCACCAAATTGGACCAATACAGAAGTTCCATGTGGCATGATGACATGAAAAGTACAATTATCATGACGAAATGGCAGATTGCATGGTTGATGACTGGGCATGAAGTGGCCCAATGACAGGTCACCATGTGGACCAAATAAGGTGCCACATGTGACTGACGGTTTGTCCAAGTAGGCTTAGGTTCGAAAAATTAATCTCCCATAACGGGACAGTTCAAACAAATTCCATATATATTGTAACTATATAAAATTAGAACAAAGGCTATGGAATTCAAATCCAGGACCTCCCATTGCATGACATAGTGCCTTTAACATTATGCCACACCATTCATTTGTTGAGGAGATAGATATAGTATTATTTAAGTTACAGCATGAAGTTCAAATGGAGGTTGGAGCATCCCACACCCAGATAAACCACTCCTTGGCATGCAGTTCGAGGTCGGTGTGAGGAATTTGGAGGCCGATTCTGCACACATATCGAGGCGAGACACTAATATTGGCATTGATCATGAGGCAGGACACTAAGAATGGAATGCATCCCGAGGTTGAAGGTTGCATGCATCTCGAGGCATAGTGTAGTATTGTTACATGAAGTTCGAGGCAAAGTTTAATGTGGCACGTAGTTCTAGGTCGTACGAAGTGTATGGATCAGAGTGACTTATCTCAAAATTCCATATTAAACAAGTTATCTTTCTTAAGTTAAAGAAGTTTGGTTAAGTAAGAAAACACTTTCATGGAAGAAGCACTATCAAAATAAAGGTCTTGGAAGATGAAAAAGATTAGATATCATTTAAGAACTAATTGTTAATTTGGTAACTAAATATTTTTAGATCAAGTAATCACTTGATGGAATCTCATGCCACAAAATGAATAGAAACCAAGAGTGCAAACAATTGTCCACATTATTTCCTTCTTCTTACAACACAGACAAACCAAATATGCCTTGCCATAACTCTTTAATTTGTGCTTGTACTTGTTGGTTTGTTTGCTTGGTCCTCCAAGTGTGGCTGTGATTTTGAATGGTAGAGACATCCCTTAGATGCACTCACTCAAGCTTCTACAAGCATGTTGGAGTAATTATTTTCTACCAACTCCATTGCTGTTTCCTTTTCTTCAACCAAAACAACATTTTCTTTGGTCCATCTTGATTCAAAGAAGATTATATTGTTGGTCTTAACTTGAGTCGGGATTTTAAGAGATGGGATACATTCACTCAATGCCTATTTCCCTTCAAAACCTAGGCCTTAATGATTGATCCTAAGTTTAGACAAAGTGGGGTTTAAAATCCCTTGCACTCTCTTGCCTATCAAATCACTATCACATCTCATTTGTCTCATTAACTTGGAATAGATACCTCTGGTATGTTTTTCAAAGTTACCAAAGGGATCTTTCAAAGCAAATTGAGAAAGATCCTTGGAGAATATCTTACCATGCTTTCCTTGGTCATGATGTTGGCTTCTACAGTAGTAATCAAAGATGCTTATGCTTCCTTGGTCTTTTATACAACTACCTATAACTTGATCAATGCCTCCTCCCGGTGTTTCCAATTCTTATTATAGTTGAGCAATCATCTAAGTGACTCTTTGTCCTTGTTGATCATCCAACTAAACTATTTTATCTCCCAATTGCAATGGCTGAACTTTTGTCTTGTCATGGTCTTCCATAACAATGGTTACAAAACCCCAACATTCAACAAAATGTTTCCTTAACAAAACATCAGTTTTGCATAAATATAAAGGTGTTTTAAAGATCTCCTATCCTCTCCTTCATGTTTTGATTCTCCTCTTGGATCTGCACATTTATGGCCTTTAGGTTTTCAACATTTATATTTCCAATGATTTACCTATAACACCTCGGTTTTGACCTCATTGCATTAATGTATATGATGTAAATATTATATCGAAACATGACAAGGATCTCAAGGCCAAGGCCCTGTCATTGATTGATGTTTGGTATATAGGTGATCATGGTTGATGCCTATGGTTTCTGTGCTAAGTCAAGCACATTTGTAAACATCATGTAAATATGCAAATTAATGAAAAACCTACAGCTAGCTATGTCAATGCAACGAATAATGATATGGGGGCATGATTTTCCTAAGGATAAGGGGGTGGGAATGTTAACCTTGATCCTATTTGGGGGAAAATCCATGTGTCATGGGGAGAACCCATCAGAACTGTCAACTACCCTCTTTCTTGTCTTCTCTTCTTAACCATTTATTATGCCAGAAGGTGGTTGAGGTAGTTACTTCTTGGAAGGGGAAGACTATGGGCCATTCCGAATTGGGCAGAGCACCTTGTCTTGGAATGTCGTGTTTTGCTTGCATGGACAAGAAAACAACATAACTGTATTCCAATGTTGACCCATGTGTTCATGTTTTGGGGATTTACTCTCAAGTTTGCAGAGCTGCAAAAACGTTCTGGCTTAGGATCCATCTTCATTCTCCATTAACGGGGAAGCTCTTGAGCAGTGGAGCTCTTCCTGTGTGTATCCTTCACGTTCTGCGAGTGTTTAGTGACATTGTGGTAACAGTGGAGCTCTACCTGTCTATATCCTTCGCATTTTGTGAGTGTATTTCCCTTGGGAAGACTGTGATTGTTGCATTGCAGTGTTGTCTGAAACTACAGACTGTATGAGACCCTGTTACTCATGTTCCAGAGTAAACCTGTGGTGTAGAGTCTCCTTGTGGTTGTTGTTTTGTGCACCCTGGTTCGGGTCTAAGCTCTGTACAAGATTTAGGAATGGGAGAGACGTAGAATGGTCTTGATAAACCTAGTGTAAAACCTCATTATAAGATAAGAGTGGCTGGCAAACCTGCTATGCACATCCTAAAGAGCACTGGAAGGGAAGGTGTAGCCCAAGGGAATGTGGAGCAGAGAAGGGGACACTTCCTTATGTTGGGTGTGTAGGCAGTAGGGAAGCCAGGCCAGATAGGTCTTGTGGAGGTGTTCTTAGCTCTGTAGAGCACCTCACTAGCTTAGCAGTTCTTCCTTCCCATTGCCTTAGAAGCCTAACAAACCCAATTGGAAGAATGGCTTGGCTGGTAGCCTGATAAACCCATTTGTTGGCTTGGCTATGTCTTGTTGTGCTTGACCTAGTGTATAACCTTTGGTTGGACAGTCTCATAAACCCAACTGTGAATGATTTCTTGGTTAGGTAGCTTGATAAACCTAGCAGTGTGATGCCTTGGCTGTGTACAGTTTGACAAACCCATTTGTTCACTTGACTGGTCCTTAAAGGTGAATGTTGGCTTGACTGTGTTCAGTCTGTGAAACCCAACTGTGAGATGGCTTGGCTAGGAGGCCTGTGAAACCCATATGCTGAAATATTTTACCCTGCAGCCTGATAAACCCGATTGTGTTGGCTTGGCTGAGTGTTATTTCATCTTGGCTATGTATGAGTCTACTAGTGTTCCCTTATTCATGTAGGAAATCATGCCCATCTCAGGGGTGGTAGTGTTGCTAAGAGAACAAGGAGCACACTGGCCTATGGTTGGGTGGAACGTTGCAGCGACATAGCGGGTTGCGGGACAAGTTTTGTTCAAGAAAAGTGTTCTTGTCCATATTATTATGTTATTCTCTGCAATTGTATTTCTTGCTTTGCAAATTGCTTGATGGAATGTGTTGAACATGTACTGTATTGAAATGATGCGTTGTTCTTTTAAAAACTGTAATTATAGGCATCTATGTATGTTTTCCATCAATGCATTTCGAGTGAAGTTGCAGGGTATACTGGCCAGATCGGTAATGGCCTGAAGGATCAGATCGATCCAAGGATTCAGTGGAAAAGCTGAGTTTCCAGGAAGAAATCCTCCTTTACGTAAATTTGCAGTTTTGTGGGATGTGGGATGCCATTTTGCAGATTTTGGTCTCTCCAGATTTTCCTTCCGCAATTTTCCTCTCCCAACTTACGGGATGCGGGATCGCGGTATCACGAATTTCCATAATTCCCAATCCCGCAAGTCGAAGTTTCTGCGCCGTCGATCTTCGCGGGATGATTTTCCACCGTTGATATGTTCCGATGAGGGATGTGGGATGCGGGTTGCGGAAAATAAGATTGAAATTTTGTAACTTTTCGACCCCGCAACTCAGGATTTCCACACCGTTGATTTTTGCGGGTGGATTCTGAACTGTCGATTTGGTTCCAATCTGCGGGATCATTTATGATCGTTGATTTTTCTGTCGCATTTTCTCTTTGTCATCCGATCTCCTCTGAGATCTCTCTTTGCAGATTGTCTAACTGATCTATGGAAGACGGGAGGGAGAGTGACAGTGTTGGAAATGTGGTTCACGACCATGCCCGGTGTTTCGATGAGCAGTAAAGGCTCTCGATGAAATTTTAATTCCTCATATTGATGGGGTATGGGTACGTGACAGCATGGTATCAGAGTTGCGGGTTGCAACATTGGGCCTATATGGGCTGGAAAGCAGTCATGAGAACCCTCTGATACCAACTTGTAGTACACTACAGCGTGGTATCATAGTTGCAGGTTGCAACATTGGGCCTAAATGGGCCAAAAAGCAGTCAAGAATACCCTCTAATACCAACTTGTAGCACACTACAGTGTGGTATCCAAGCTGTCGGTTGCAGCATTGGGCCTAGATAGGCCGGGTGAGAGTAAGTAAATGGTTTTAATTTTGAATTATTATGTGTCTAACAAATGGTGTTGATAACACATTTTGTAGAGTCATAGTATATTTTGGAAAGGTAAGTTGTGGTGCAGCCATGAGAACCCATGACGGATATGATGCTCGGGACTCCTACGAGCGTGCACGAGATGCCATGGGGGAAACTGTCCGAGTTGGAAATGATGACATAGATTCTAATAGAAGGAGATTCCAATAGACGTCGCCAGATATTGCAGCCACCATTGGAAGCTTGATTAAGGCCCAGGAAGAGTAGCATCAGTTGAATGCTGCTGTGTTGCAGAGTTTGATAGGCTTGCAAAGAAATATAGACTCTAGGCAAGGTACCGTAAAACCCGAAGGTAGTAAGTGCAATACCAGAAGAAGAAGAAGGCCTTCTAGTAGATCATCTGACTCAGAATAATCAAGTGGGGATTCAAGCTCTTCTTCTCGCAAGGGAAAAATAAAGAGGCACCATAGGGATCGCTCTCGGGATGAATTTAAGAAGGCTAAACCTCCTACGTTTGATGGCGAGTTAAAGACTGGACAAGAAGCTGCAACTTGGCTTCTTGAGATAAAGAAGTATTTTCAAGTTCAGGACTATTCAAGAAACATGAAGGCAAGGGTTTCCATATTCAGTTTGAATGGAAGAGCATCCATTTGGTGGGAGCACTTCAAGCAAGTGAAGAAGATTAATGAAAGAAGACTTAAGTGGAAATGGTTCCAGAAGTATTTCAAGCAGAAATACCTATTTGATAGGTACTATGATGACAAGATCAAAGAATTCCATGAGTTGAGATTGGGACAACAGACCATGGAGGAGTATGCAAACAGGTTCCTAGAATTGTTGAGATATGTCAGGTACATCAAGGATGAAAAAGTGAAAATTCAATGTTTCCTGAGTGGATTGCCTCAGTCTTACAAAGACAGAATCGAGTTTTATGAACCTAGAACTCTTGAAGAAGCAATTAGGAAGGCTAAGTATTGCTATGAGCAAAGCAAAGGAAAACCTAATTACCATAAGACATGGAAGGACAAGAAGAATGAGAAGACTGACCAAAGGAAGAAAGTTTTACAACCTTCTAGCTTTAGGAATCAGCAGAGGCAGCCATTCCAAGATGAAAAGCAGCCAGCTAGAGTGGTGGGAGAAAAACCAAGAGATCCACAGCGGAACAGATAACCACTCCAATGGTGGAGATGTGGAGGACCCCACATGCGCAGAAATTGTCCACTAGAGAATGAGAGTGCAAGGACAGCTTACAACATTCAAGAAGCAGAAACAGTGGGTCAAGTGGCAAGGGTACTCCCTATGATTTATGCAGCACTGGAGGACTTCCAGGTAGATCACCAGCCAACTGTGGTTGAAGTTGCAGGTAAGATTGCTGAGCAATCTGTTCCTATTTTGAATGACCCTGGTTCTACTCACATTTACATTACTCCTATAGTAGTGGAGATCTGTGCCTTTAAGAAAGTAAAGCATAGAAAATCTTGGTTAGTTCAGCTAGCCACAGGAACGAATAGAAGGGTTAGCGAAGTGGTAGAGAAATGTCCATTGGTTATGAATGGATTGTCCACTTGCGTAGATCTGAATGTTCTATCCCTTGGTTCCTATCATGTCCTCATTGGAATGGATTGGTTAGAAGCTCACAGAGTAAATCTTGACTGTTATCATAAGGCTTTTGAGTGCCTGGATGAAGAAGGAAACCCAAGGATTGTGGAAGGCATTCCAAAGGTGATTTATGTAAGGCGGGTTTCAACAATGCAATTGAATAAGTTATGTAGGAAAGGTTGCCAGTTATATGCAGCTCATGTTTTGGAGGCACCAGAGAATGAAACTCCTACGTTGGAAGACTTTCATGTGTTGCAGGAATTCTGGGGTGTGTTTCCTGATGAGATTCCAGGGATTCCTCCAAAGAGGGACATTGATTTCACAATTGAACTTGTGCCTGGAGCAGCACCCGTGTCCAAGACACCCTATAGAATGAGTACACCAGAAATGCTAGAGTTGAAGATGCAATTGCAAGAGTTGTTGGAGAAAAAGTATATCAAACTCAACGTGTCTCCTTGGGGAGCACCAGTTTTGTTTGTAAAGAAGAAAGATGGTACACTCAGATTGTGTATTGGTTATAGACAACTGAACAAAGTCACAGTAAAGAAAAAGTATCCTTTTCCTAGGATTGATGACCTCTTTGATCAATTGAGAGGAGCAAAGGTATTCTCGAATATTGACTTGAGGTCGGGTTACCATCAAGTGAGAATCAAAGATGAAGACATCCACAAGACAGCCTTCAGAACAAGGTATAGACATTATGAGTTTGTAGTGGTACCATTTGGTCTCACAAATCCACCAGCTACATTTATGTGCCTTATAAATAGTGTCTTCAGCAGGTATTTGGACAAGTTTTTTTCTTGTTTTCCTTGATGGCATTCTTGTTTACTCCAAGAATGAGGAAGAACATGAATAACATTTGAAATTGACATTGTGATTCCTTAGGGAGCATCGATTGTATGCAAAGCTGAGCAAGTGTGACTTCTATCAAGATAGAATTTAGTATTTGGGTCACATTATATCAGAGGAGGGTATATATGTGGACCCTGAAAATATTGAAGCCATTATGAATTGGCCTACTCCAAGAAATGTGACAGATGTAAGATCTTTTATGGGACTTACATGATACTATAGGAGATTCATTAAAGGATTCTCCAAGGTTTCACATGCCATTACTTCTTTAAAAAAGAAGGGCATAAAGTTTGAATGGATAGTGAGGTGTGAAGAAAGCTTCCAGCAATTGAAGAATCTTCTCACCAGTGCACCGGTTTTAAGAGATGCAGACCTAGAGAAAGATGTTGTGGTGTGTACTGATGCATGCGGTGAAGGGCTTGGGGGAGTCCTTATGCAAGACAACCACATGATATGTTATGAGTCAAGAAATTTGATGGATCATGAGAAGAAATATGCTACTCATGATCTAGAACTTGCAGCCATAGTACATGCTCTCAAGATGTGGAGGCATTATTTGATGGGAAGAGTATTTGAGCTAAGGAAAAACCATTGTGGTCTAGAGTATTTATTTGAGCAGCCTACTCTGAATGCTAGGCAAGCTAGATGGCTGGAGTTTTTATGTGAGTGTGATTTTGAGATCAAGCACATAAAGGGAAAAGAAAATAGGGTAGTTGATGCACTCAGCAGGAAGGTGCAAGAAATGCATGTGGCATCTCTTAGTGTTTTCCAATTGGAGTTGAGACATCATATTGTTAATTATACCGTTGGAGATGAAACGCATTTGCAAGTAAAATACAAATTGCAACAACAAAGTCTTGAGAAGAGGTATGAGGGATATAAGTTGGAAGAAGATGGACTTCTTACTTATAAAGGCAGAATTTACATTCCAAATGTAACAGATTTGAGGAGAGTTATGGACGAGATCCATCAAAATCCTGCATATTCTGGTCACCCGGGATATCAAAAGAAAATTAGTACAGCTAGAAAGCAGCACTTTTGACCAGGAATGAAAAAGGACATCGCCGAATACATTTCCAGTTGCATGAAATGTCAGCAGGTAAAGGTTGAGCATCAACACCCTGCAAGTTTGTGGCAGCCTTTTCCAGTTCCAGAATGGAAATGGGAAGTTATTTCCATGGATTTTATTACAGGATTTCCAATGACTTGGAGACAACATAAGTCCATCATGGTTGTGGTGGACAAGTTGATGAAGGCAACACATTTTATACCGGTTAATTCTACGTATAAGACTGATGACATTGCAAAGATCTGCATGAAGGAGATTTTCAAACTACATGGATTGACCGAGATGTCAAGTTCACTTCCAATTTTTGAAAGGGGTTGTTTGTAGATTTGGGGACAAAGTTGAACTTCAGCACTGCTTACCATCCTCAGACTGATGGATAGACAAAGAGGGTAAATCAAGTGCTGGAAGACATGCTTCACATGTATGTGATGGACAAACCAACCAAGTGGGAAGATTATTTACACTTGGTAGAATTTGCCTATAATAATATTGGACAACAAGCATCCTTGGGGATGAGTTCGTATGAAGCTTTGTATGGTAGGAGGTGTAGGACACCAGTGACTTGGGATAATCCAGTGAACAGAGTTGTGATTGGTCCAGAATTGCTCAAGGAGATGGAGCAAGAGGTTGTAAAGATCAGGAAGAAATTGAAAGCATCCCAGGACAAACAAAAAAGCTATGTTGATAAGCATAGGGTGAATAGAGAGTTCAATGTTGGGGATCATGTTTACCTCAAAGTGAGGGAAAAGAAGAGTTCCTTGAAGCTTGGGAGTTGTGTCAAGTTGTCACCCATATATTGTGGGTCGTTTGAAGTGCTTGAAAGAACAGGGCCAGTTGCATATAGACTTGCATCGCTTGCTAGCACTAGGGATCATAATGTTTTTCATGTTTCTTTGCTTAAGAAATATATACATAACCCTAACCATGTGATAAATTGGGATGTGATCCAGGTGGAACCCGAGGGAGAGTTCTGAATAGAGCCAATGCGCATCCTCGACAGGAAGGTCACCATGCTCCAGAACCTAGCCATAGGACAGGTAAAGGTGCATTGGGAGCACTACGGTCCTGAAGAGGCTACATGGGAGCTGGAGGATTCCGTGCGATTAGGACATCCATTTTTGTTCAAATCTGCGGAGAACTGAGGCGATGCTAGTGTAGCATTTTGTTCAAATTCTGTAAGCACTGAGGACAATGATATTGAAGGGGGAGGGGGATGTAACACCTTGGTTTTGACCCCATTGCATTAATGTATATGATGTAAATATTATATCGAATCATGAGAAGGAGATCAAGGCCAAGGCCCTGTCGTTGATTGATGTTTGGTATATATGCGATCATGGTTGATGCCTATGGTTTCTGTGCTAAGTCAAGCACATTTGTAAACATCATGTAAATTTGAAAATTAATGAAAAACCCACAGCCGGCTATATCAATGCAACGAATGAGATGGGGGCATGATTTTCCTAAGGATAAGGGGGTGGGAATGTTAACCTTGAGCCTGTTTGGGGGAAAAGCCATGTGTCATGGGGAGAACCCATCAAAAATGTCAACTACCTTCTTTCTTGTCTTCTCTTCTCAACCATTTATTCTACCAGAAGGTGGTTGAGGTAGTCACTGCTTGGAGGGGAAGAGTATGGGACATTTGGAATTGGGCAGAGCACCCAATCCTGGAATGTCGTGTTTTGCTTGCATGGACAAGAAAACACCAGAACCGTATGCCAGTGTTGACTCGTGCGTTCACGTTTTGGGTATTTACTCTCATGTTTGGAGACCTGCAAAAATGTCCTGGCTCAGGACCCATCTTCATTCTCCATTGAAGAGGAAGCTTTTCAGCAATGGAGCTCTTCCTGTGTGTATCCTTTGCGTTCTGTGAGTGTTTAGTGACATTGTGGTAGCAGCAGAGCTCTACCTATGTATATTCTTCGCATTTTGTGAGTGTATTTCCCTTGGAAAGACTGTGATTGCTGCATTGCAGTATTGTCTGAAACTACAGAGTGCATGAGACCCTGTTACTTGTGTTCCAGAGTAAACCTGTGGTGTAGAGTCTCCTTGTGGTTGTTGTGTTGTGCACCCTGGTTCGGGTCTGAGTTCTGCAAAAGATTTAAGAATGCGAGAGACATAGAACGGGATTGATAAACCTAGTGTGAAACCACACGATAAGATAAGAGTGGCTGGTAAACCTGCTATGCACATCCTGAAGAGCACTGGAAGGGAAGGTGTAGCTCGAGGGACTGTGGAGCATAGAAGGGGACACTTCCTTGTGTTGGGTGTGTAGGAAGTAGGGAAGCCAGGATAGATAGGTCTTGTGGAGGTGTTCTTAGCTCTGTAGAGGAGCTCACTAGCTTAGGAATTCTTCCTACCCATTGCCTCAGAAGACTGACAAACCCAACTGGAAGGATGGCTTGGCTGGTAGCTTGATAAACCCATCTGTTGGCTTGGATATGTCTTTTTGTGCTTAACCTGGTGTGTAACCTTTGGTTGGATAGTCTCATAAACCCAACTATGAATGCTCGCTTGGTTAGGTAGCCTGATAAACCCAGCAGTGAGATGGATTGACTATGTACAGTCTGACAAACCCATCTGTTGGCTTGACTGGTCCTTAAAGGTGAATGTTGGCTTGATTGTGTTCAGTCTATGAAACCCAACTGTGAGATGGCTTGGCTAGGAGTCCTGTGAAACCCACCTGCTGAAATATTTTACCCTACAGCCTGATAAACCCAACTGTGTTGAATTAGTTGGGTGTTATTTCATCTTGGCTATGTATGAGTCTGCTAGTGTTCCCTTATTCCCATAGGAAATCATGCCCATCTCGAGGGGTGGCAGTGTTGCTAAGAGTCCAAGGAGCACGATGGCCTATGGTTGGGTGGAACTTTGCAGCGACATAGTGGGTTGCGGGACAAGTTCTGTTCAAGATAAGTGTTTGTGTCCATCTTATTATGTTATTCTCTACAATTGTATTTCTTGCTTTGCAAATTGCTTGATGGAATGTGTTGAACATGTACTGCGTTGAAATGATGCGTTGCTTTTTGAATAACTGTAATTATAGGCATCTATGTATGTTTTCCATCAATGCATTTCGAGCGAAGTTGCAGGGTATATTGGCCAGATCGGTAATGGCCTAAAGGATCAGATCGATCCAAGTATTTAGTGGAAAAGCTGAGTTTCCAGGAAGAAATCCTCCTTTCCGCAAATTTGCAGGTTTGCGAGATGCGGGATGCGGAATGCCATTTCGCAAATTTTGGTCTCCCCAGATTTTCCTTTTGCAATTTTCCTCTCTGCAACTTGTGGGATGCGGGATCGTGGTATCGTGAATTTCCATAATTCCCAATCCCACAAGTCAAAGTTTCCGCGCCATCAATATTTGCGGGATGATTTTCCGTTGTTGATCTGTTCCAATGCGGGATGTGGGTTGCGGAAAATAAGATTGAAATTTTGTAACTTTTTGACCCCGCAACTCAGGATTTTTGCATCGTTGATTTTTGCGGGTGGATTCTGAACCATCTATTTGGTTCCAGTCTACAAGATCGTTTATGATCGTTGATTTCCGTAGCATTTTCTCTCTGTCGTTTGATCTCCTCTGAGATCTCTCTTTGTAGATTGTCGAACTGATCTATGGAAGACGGGAGGGAGCGTGACAGTGTTGGAAATGTGGAGATCTGGTTCACGACCATGCCCGGTGTTTCAATGAGCAGTAAAGGCTCTCGATGAAATTTTAATTTCACATATTGATGGGGTATGGGTACATGAAAGCGTGGTATCAAAGCTGCGGGTTGCAACATTGGGCCTATATGGGCTGAAAAGCAGTCAAGAGTACCCTCTGATACCAACTTGTAGTACACTACAGTGTGGTATTAGACCTGCGGGTTGCAACATTGGGCCTATATGGGCCTGAAAGCAATCAAGAATACGCTCTAATACCAACTTATAGCACACTACAGTGTGGTATCCAAGTTGTCAATTGCAGCATTGGGCCTAGATAGGCCAGGTGACAATAAGTAAATGGTTTTAATTTTGAATTACTGTGTGTCTAAGAAATGGTGTTGATAACACATTTTTTAGAGTCATAGTATATTTTGGAAAGGTAAGTTGTGGTGCAGCCATGAGAACCCATGACAGATATGGTGCTCGAGACTCCTACCAGCATGTGCGAGATGCCATGGGTGAAAATGTCCAATTTGAAAATGATGACATAGAGTCTAATGGAAGGAGATTCCAAGAGACACCGCCAGATATTGCAGCCACCATGAGAAGCTTGATTAAGGCCCAGGAAGAGCAGCTTCAGTTGAATGTTGCTATGTTGCAGAGTTTGACAGACTTGCAAAGAAAGATAGACTCTAGACAGGGTACCGTAAAACCCAAAGGAAGTAAATGCAGTACTAGAAGAAGAAGAAGGAATTCTAGTAGATCATCTGACTCAGAAGAATCAAGTGGGCATTCAAAGTCTTCTTCTCGCAAGGGAAAGAGAAAGATGCGCCATAGGGATCGCTCTCGAGATGTATTTAAGAAGGCTAAACCTCCTACGTTTGATGGCGAGGTAAAGACTAGACAAGAAGCTAAAGCTTGGCTTCTTGGGATAAAGAAGTATTTTCAAGTTCATGACTATTTAGGAAACACAAAGGCAAGGGTTGCCATATTCAGTTTGAATGGAAGAGCATCCATTTGGTGGGAGCACTTCAAGCAAGTGAAGAAGATTAATGAAAGAACACTTAAGTGGAAACGGTTCTAGAAGTATTTCAAGTAGAAATACCTCTTTGATAGGTACTATGATGACAAGATCAAATAATTCCATGAGCTGAGATCGGGAAAACAGACCATGGAGGAGTATGCAAACAGGTTCCTAGAATTGTTGAGATATGTTAGGTACATCAAGGATGAAAAAGTGAAAATTCAGTGTTTCCTGAGTGGATTGCCTCAGTATTACAAAGTCATAATCGAGTTTTATGAACCTAGAACTCTTGAAGAAGCAATTAGGAAGGATAAGTATTGCTATGAGCAAAGCAAAGGAAAACGTAACTACCATAAGACATGGAAGGACAAGAAGAATGAGAAGACTGACCAAAGGAAGAAAGGTTTCAAACCTTCTAGCTTTAGGAATCAGCAGAGGTAGCCATTCCAAGCTGAAAAGGAGCCAGCTAGAGTGGTGGGAGGAAAACCAAGAGATCCACAACAGAACAGAGAACCACTCCAATGTTGGAGATGTGGAGGACCCCACATGCGCAGAAATTGTCCACTAGAGAATGAGAGTGCAAGGCCAGCTTATAACATTCAAGAAGCAGAAACAGTGGGTTAAGTGGCAAGGGTAGTCCCTAGGATTTATGCAGCATTGGAGGACCACCAAGAATATCACCAACCAACTATGGTTGAAGTTGCAGGTAAGATTGCTGAGCAAATTCGTTTCTATTTTGATTGACCCTGGTTCTACTCACAATTACATTACTCCTAGAGTAGTGGAGATTTGTGCCTTTAAGAAAGTAAATCATACCAAATCTTGGTTAGTCCAACTAGCCATGGGAACTAAGAGAAGGGTTAGCGAAGTGGTAGAGAAATGTCCATTGGTTATGAATGGATTGGCCACTTGTGTAGATATGAATGTTCTACCCCTTGGTTCCTATCATGTCCTCATTGGAATGGATTGGTTAGAAGCTCATAGAGTAAAGCTTGACTGTTATCATAAGGATTTTGAGTGCCTGGATGAAGAAGGCAACCCAAGGATTGTGGAAGGAATTCCAAAGGTGATTTCTGTAAGGCAGGTTTCAGCAATGCAGTTGAAGAAGTTATGTAGGAAAGGTTTCCAATTATATGCAGCTCATGTTTTGGAGGCACCAGAGAATGAAACTCCTATGTTGGAGGACTTTCATGTGTTGCAGGAATTCCGGGATGTGTTTCTTGATAAGATTCCAGGGCTTCCTCCAAAGAGGGACATTGATTTCACAATTGAACTTGTGCCAGGAGCATCACCTGTGTCCAAGACTCCCTATAGAATGAGTACACCAGGAATGCTAGAGCTGAAGATGCAACTGCAAAAATTGTTGGAGAAAAAGTATATCAGACCCAATGTGTCTCCTTGGGGAGCACCAGTTCTGTTTGTAAAAAAGAAAGATGGTACACTCAGATTGTGTATTGGTTACAAACGGATGAACAAAGTCACAGCAAAGAACAAGTATCCTTTGCCTAGGATTTATGACCTCTTTGATCAAATGAGAGGAGCAAAGGTATTTTCCAAGATTGACTTGAGGTCGGGTTACCATCAAGGGAGAATCAAGGATGAAGACATTCATAAGACAACCTTCAAAACAAGGTATGGACATTATGAGTTTGCAGTGGTACCATTTGGTCTCACAAATGCACCAGCTACATTTATGTGCCTTATTTGATCAGCCTACTCTGAATGCTATGCACGCTAGATGGCTAGAGTTTTTATGTGAGTTTGATTTTGAGATCAAGCACATAAAGGGAAAATAGATTAGGGTAGCTGATGCACTCAGCAGGAAGGTGCAAGAAATGCATGTGGCATATCGTAGTGTTTTCCAATCGAAGTTGAGACATCAGATTGTTAATAATACCATTGGAGATGAAACGTATTTGCAAGTAAAATACAAATCACAACAGCAAAGTCTTGAGAAGAGGTATGAGGGATATAAGTTGGAAGAAGATGGACTTCTTACTTATAAAGGCAGAATTTACATTCCAAATGTAACAGATTTGAGTAGAGCTGTTATGGACGAGATCCATCAAGCTCCATATTCTGGTCACCCAGGATATCATAAGACAATTTCTACAGCTAGAAAGCAGTACTTTTGGCCGGGAATGAAAAATGACATGGCCGAATACATTTCCAAGTGCATGAAATGTCAGCAGGTAAAGGAGTTTTTCAAACTACATGGATTGCCAAAGGCAATAGTCTCTTACTGATATGTCAAGTTCACTTCCAATTTTTGAAAGGGGTTGTTTGCGGATTTGGGTACAAAGTTGAACTTCAGCACTGCTTACCATCTTTAGACTAATGGACAGACAAATAGGATAAATCAAGTGCTGGAAGACATGCTTCACATGTATGTGATGGACAAACCAACCAAGTGGGCAGATTATTTACACTTGGTAGAATTTGCCTATAATAATGGATAGCAAGCATCTTTGGGGATGAGTTTGTATGAAGCTTTGTATGGCAGAAGGTGTAGGACACCAGTGACTTGGGATAATATGGTGAACGGATTTGTGATTGGTCTAGAATTGCTCGAGGAGATGGAGCAAGAGGTTGTAAAGATCACGCAAAAACTGAAAGCAGCCCAGGGCAGACAGAAAAGCTATGCTGATAAGCATAGGGTGAACAGAGAGTTCAGTGTTGGGGATCATGTTTACCTCAGAGTGAGGGAAAAGAAGAGTTCCTTGAAGCTTGGGAATTGTGCCAAGCTGTCACCCAGATATTGTGGGTCGTTTGAAGTGCTTGAAAGAATAGGGCCAGTTGCATATAGACTTGCATTGTCTGCTAGCACTAGGGATCATAATGTTTTTCATGTTTCTTTGCTTAAGAAATATATACATCACCCTAACCATGTGATAAATTGGGATGTGATTTAGGTGGAACCCGAGGGAGAGTTCGAATAGAGCCAATGTGCATCCTCGACAAGAAGGTCACCATGCTCCGGAACCGAGCCATAGGATAGGTAAAGGTGCAGTGGGAGCACTACGGTCCTGAAGAGGCTACATGGGAACTTGAGGATTCCATGCGATTGGCACATCCATCTTTGTTCAAATCTGCAGAGCACTGAGGCGATGCCATTGTAGCATTTTTTTCAAATTCTGTAAGCACCGAGGACAGTTCTATTGAAGGGGGAGGGGAATGTAACACCCTAGTTTTGACCCCGTTGCATTAATGTAAATGATGTAAATATTATACCGAATCATGACAAGGAACTCAAGACCAAGGCCATATCATTGATTGATGTTTGGTATATAGGCGATCATGGTTGATGCCTATGGTTTCTGTGCTAGGTCAAGCACGTTTGTAAACATCATGTAAATATGCAAATTAATGAAAAACCCACAACCAGCTATGTCAATGCAATGAATAATGAGATGGGGGCATGATTTTCCTAAGGATAAGGGGGTGGGAATGTTAACCTTGAGCTTGTTTGGGGGAAAAGCCATGTGTCATGGGGAGAACCCATCAGAACTATTGACTACCCTCTTTCTTGTCTTCTCTTCTCAACTATTTATTTTGCCAGAAGGTGTTTGAGGTAGCTTGGAAGGGGAAGAGTATGGACCATTTCGAATTGGGCAGAGCACCCAGTCCTGGAATGTCATTTTTCTCTTGCATGGACAAGAAAACACCAGAACCGTATGCCAATGTGGACCCGTGCATTCACGTTTTGGGGATTTACTCTCACGTTTGGAGAGCTGCAAAAACTTCCTGGCTCAGGATCCATCTTCATTCTCCATTGATAGGGAAGCTCTTCAGCATTGGACCTCTTCTCGTGTGTATCATTCGTGTTCTGCGAGTGTTTAGTGACATTTCGATAGCAACGAAGCTCTACCTGTGTATATCTTTCACGTTTTGTGAGTGCATTTCCCTTGGAAAGACTGTGATTGTTGCGTTGCAATGTTGTCTAAAACTACATAGTGTATGAGACCCTGTTACTCATGTTCCAGAGTAAACCTGTGGTGTAGAGTCTCCTTGTGGTTGTTGTGTTGTGCACCTTGGTTCGAGTCTGAGCTCTGCACAAGATTTAGGAATAGGAGAGACGTAGAACGAGCTTGATAAACCTAGTGTGAAACCTCACGATAAACTAGGCCAGATAGGTCTTGTGGAGGTGTTCCTAGCTCTATAGAGGAGCTCAATAGCTTAGCAGTTCTTCCTACCCATTGCCTTATAAGCTTGACAAACCCAATTGGAAGGATGGCTTGGCTGATATCCTTATAAACCCATCTATTGGCTTGGCTGTGTCTTGTTGTGCTTGACCTAGTGTGTAACCTTTGGTTGGATAGTCTAATAAACCCAACTGTGAATGCTGGTTTGGCTAGGTAGCCTGATAAACCCAACAATGAGATGGCTTGACTGTGTACAGTCTAACAAACCCATATGTTGGCTTGACTGGTCCTTAAAGGTGAATGTTGGCTTGACTGTGTTCAGTCTGTGAAACCCAACTGTGAGATGGCTTGGCTAGGAGGACTGTGAAACCCATCTGCTAAAATATTTTACCCTACAGCCTGATAAACCCAATTGTACGTGTTGGCTTGGCTGAGTGTTATTGCATCTTGGCTATGTATGAGTCTGGTAGTGTTCCCTTATTCCTGTAAAAAATCATGCCCAACTCGAGGGTGGCAGTGTTGCTAAGAGACCAAGGAGCACACTGGCCTATGGTTGGGTGGAACGTCACATCGACATAGTGGGTTGTGGGGCAAGTTCTGTTCAAGATAAGTGTTCTTGTCCATATTATTATGTTATTCTCTGCAATTGTATTTCTTGCTTTGCAAATTTCTTGATGGAATGTGTTGAACATGTACTGTGTTGAAATGATGCGTTGTTCTTTGAATAACTGTAATTATAGGCATCTATGTATGTTTTCCATCAATGCATTTCAAGTGAAGTTGCAGGGTATATTGGCCAGATCAGTAATGGCCTGAAGGATCAGATCGATCCAAGGATTTAGTGGAAAAGTTGAGTTTCCAGGAACAAATCCTCCTTTGCACAAATTTGCAAGTTTGCAGGATGCGGAATCCCATTTCGCATATTTTGGTCTCCGTAGATTTTCCTTCCGCAATTTTCCTCACCGCAACTTGTGGGATGTGAGATGCGGGATCGCGGTATCACGAATTTCCATAATTCCCAATCCTGCAAGTCGAAGTTTTCGTGTCGTCGATCTTCACAGGATGATTTTTAGCCATGGATATGTTTCGATGCAGGATGCGGGTTGTAGAAAGTAAGATTGAAATTTTGTATCTTTTTGACCCCACAACTCGGGCTTTCCGCACATTTGGTTTTTGCGGGGGGATTCTGAACCTTCAATTTGGTTCCAGTTTGCGGGATCGTTTATGATCGTTGATTTTCGTCGCGTTTTCTCTCTGTCGTCCGATCTCCTGGGAGATCTCTCTTTGAAGATTGTCGAACTGATCTATGGAAGACAGGAGGGAGCGTGACAGTGTTGAAAATGTGGAGATGTGGTTCACGACCATGCCCGATTTTTCGATGAGCAGTAAAGGCTTTCGATGAAATTTTAATTCCGCATATTGATGGGGTATGTGTACGTGAAATTACCCATGTTATGTATGTTTTCTCCTCAAAGTGTTAGCAACTTCTTCAAGGCCATGGATTCAACTACTTTGATATCATATGATATGTAAATTGTAGGCCCATAGCTTATCTATCACATTAACACAAAATGTTTGTGGAATTAAAACAATTGTTTCTATGAAATTTTTCCATTACTAAGTTCGAATCCTCTATGTTTCTATTCACTAACATGTATGAATCCATATCTATATTTTCAGATTGGTTCACTACTTAGTTTTCTTTATGTGGAAACCAAAACCAATTCCATCTACAAATTCTAGAGCACTCTAGTTTAATTGCTAAGTATAAAACAATAGCTTAATGACAAATGCACCCAACTCCATGCAAGGCTAAATATCTATGTGTAACATCTCCAACCCTCCGATCAATGAAGATGACGCTACCGTAATACTATCTACCCGAGCAACTAGCCCCATGAACATAAAATGGAATGCATTGAAGTAATAACATGCACAGATGCATAAATGTTTAACACACAGCAAAAGCAAATCCATTCCATTCATTCACATGTTCATTGTAATTCATTATCAAATGTAAATGCAGAGATTTAAACACCGGAATACTTATCTTCTGAAGAAGATCGTCCCGCAACCAGCTATGTCGCTGCAACGTTCCACCCAACCATAGGCCAGTGTGCTCCTTAATCTCTCAGCAACACTGCCACCCCCGAGCTGGGCATGATTGCCACAAGGAATAAGGAAACTAAGCAGGCTCACACATAACCAAAGATATGTTAAAACTCAACCTATCCAAAGCTATGTTTGGGTTTATCAGGCTGCCAAAGGGATGGAAAGGCTTGGTTGCTAAGCTAGTGAGCTCAACCATAGAGCTATGGACACCTACAGAAGATCTGAATTGGATTTCCCAACACATACACACCCAACACAAGGAATCATCCCCTTCTCTATTATGCATTCCCCCAGGCTATGCATTCCCTTCAAGTGTTATTAAGGATGTGCAGTAAGGAATAATCAGCCCTCAAGATCCCTCAGTGAGGTTCCTCATGTACTAGATTTATCCATTAGTTTACCTCTTCCACTCCTAACTGGATTCATACCAAATCAACGAGCATAACAACTCAGACCAAGGAAAGGGTGCACATACAGCAAAATACCAATTGTTGGTCCTTAGAAAAACGTTGGGAAACCCAAAAATGGATTTACAGATGGAGAAAAACACCAAGGAGAGAAATACGATCTCAACAATCATTTAATGACACCATAGAGCCAAAATCAACCTCTGGAAAAACCCAAATCGTATTTCTGATTTATGAAGGAGACTGTGGAAATATAGGAGCCAAAACGACTGTTATAAACCCCAAAACTTGAATCTAGCTTCTTGGCTACTCAGCAAGGTAAAAACGGTCCCCAACCATTGGAGAATCCATGAAAATGTCGAAAAACGTAAATCTTCCTTTCCCACTTACTAAACAATACCAAAACAAATTTATGGGCATGCAAAAATGAGGAAAATTACTCCCAACGTGAAGGATGAACACACAGGAAGCTTCAGCTGCATGAAGGAAGCGCACATGAAGGAGAATGGTGTTGAAATATGGAAAACATAGGTGTCTGACCAAATAGGCATGCATTTTGTGTGTTAACTTGCCCCAAAAGTCAAAAACGTTTTTCCCCAAAAATGGGTTTTCCCCAAATTCGAATTTTCTGCCCATACTCTTCCCATCCCCATGCAATAACTACTTCAACCAATTTCTGGCAGAATTAAATGATTGGGTGAATGAGACAAGAAAGGTAGTTGACAATTTGATGGGTTCTCCCATTGACATTTGTCTTTTCCCCATTGGTCCCAAACGTTAAATATTTCCCCCTTCTTATCCTTAGGAAATCATGCCCCCATCTCATTATTTGTTGCATTGACATAGTCGGTTGGGGTTTTTAATTAAATTACATATTTACATGATGCCAAAATTGTAATGTGTCGGCTAGCACGAAATACCATCGACAACGATTTTAATTGTCGAAACATAGAACGTTAAATCGGTAGTGGGGATTTTGCCTTTAGCTCCACACCATGATTAATTACAATATATACATCAGATACATTTAATGCAAACGGGGTCAAAACTGGGGTGTAACACTATGTTTATGTACCCATACACAAGTGGTTGTAACAAATTGATCAAATGCATAAGTTGAGGTGAATGTATGGTTGTAGGTAACATGCATTACATATTGGATGGCTCAAGTCCAACTCTTGTTTAGTACTCCCACCTACCCATACATTAACAAGATAATTAAAGGTTTATTTTTATGGGGATTGTTGTAGGTAATTGCAATGTTTGAGCATTCAAATGAATGGTTGTAGGAATTAATCAAAGGAACAACTCAAAAATGTAGTGATGGGGAGCACCTTGGAGTACTTGACTTGAACAACTTAGAGAGATGGATGTAGGTGTCATTATATAACTTTATGGCACATGTAGCTTACAACTGATCACAATCAAGCACTTCCTACTAAACCAATGATTCACACAAAGAATAATCAAGGTGTAGGATGTAGTTAGATTGATTTTTTAGTGAGCTTTCTAGTTAGTTAATTACACCAATGAATGGATAAATTTAGAGATGGGTTAGTAGATTCCAACACGATTCAATTAAAGGTTATATAATGTCACAATTTGAGGTAGGATGTAGTTTAAACAACAATAAATCACACGAAGTTCAAGCAATTACACAACAAAACTCATTCACACAATAATTAACACATAGACAACATATTGCCCTAGAAACCCAAATGGGTAACCGACAAATATGGGTAATTTTTTTGAAAGGGTGAGCTATACACTCCCAACAAAGTTTTCATATAGTCTTACCCATTAAAGGCATTTTGAAATTTGCTTTATTTGAGAGATAATCTTGGCTGCTTTGTTAAAATATTTCAAACCATACAGAATCATCCAATCTCTCCTTGTAGAGTTAGGAATCAAAACCATCTCAATAGAAGTATAAATGGTTGACACTTGTATCAATTACAATCTTTCATTGGGACAAACCTGAATGTATGAGATGAAGGCAGCCATGTATTTTGTCTTTCAAGTGATCAACTTACCTCATCAAGGACAGAGTGTAACTATCGACTATATCTCATATTGTGTGATGATCTTAGAGCTAACATTGGAATGAATATTCCATTCATGGATGGTTTTTATGCATCATATGAGAGTGTGGGTGTTGGAATGTTAAAGGACTCATCTATATGGGTACATTTTCCCTCCCTACGTCTATGAATTATATAGCCTTGTCACCTATATGTTTGTTTTCATCAATCATTTCTTAGCCTTATGTTCCTCTCCAAAACTCATATTTTGGAGAGAGCTCTAGCCCATGTGTTTAGTCCCCTTCCAAATTTCTTATTTTAGGAATTATCATGAATGTGTGCCAATCACATTGACTTCTATTAGGTATATAGGATTTGTTGTTCCCATGTTGGAGATCAAATTTATCTATCAATCTATTGAGATGCCTACATTAGACCCGTATCGTGATCCTTTCCCCCACAAATATTATGATCAATTTACCTCACCCATGTGGCCTTCCACCCTCCCAGTCCAAATGAATTTTTGAACATGGTCTTGCCTTTTAATGATTCTATATTAAAGGCAACAACAAACATTAAAGGTTGTGATATTATATGCATCATATAATATTTCCTCTCTAGACTATATCAACTTGAGGTTGGATAAAGAAGTTTGGTTCCACTTGGAGAGTAATATTGGTCTCATGTCCCAATTCCTACACATGGTGTGTGTGCAAATGATAATTTGTAAAATATATGTAATATGACTCCTCTAATACAATCTTGTAGAAAATATTATAATCATAGTTGATCGATCTCCCAAAGAAGTGGAAATGTGTGTCACTCTTTTCAAGGAATTGTGCAACATATTTGCTTGGTTTGGTGAATAAGCATTGATCCCATAATTTGTTAACTTGATATTAAAACATATAAAAATTCCAAGCCTATTTGATAGAAGTTGCAATGTTTATTCTCAAGAAGGTTACAACTATAAATGTTGAGGTATGTGCATCGAGACATAGGTCTACTTTGTATCTACTTGTGGCTATGATCTTTTTTTTGAATGGAAACAGTGTATATTATTTCATGCTCATGAGTTAACATTCTATGTTCTTCATGGATTTATATTGTACTTAATTTGGTGCCCATGCTTATTTTCCACCTAAGTATCAGTATGCTTTCCTTAGAAAAAGAGTTTTCTCATACTTTGTTTTTGCTTGCAAGCAATTTTTGATCCTTGATCTATCAAACTCCACCCGATTTTTCAACCAAATACCTTAGTGCTTTATATTGTATTTAAATATAAAGCACTCTACTCTTATGACCTCACACATTAGGGGGCATCAGTTATACATGAATTTGTTCATCCTAATATTATGAGTTAAATCGATCCTTTGTTATATATGTGTCAATAGTTTTCTTAACAAGATATAGGATATCCTTCATCCTACTCACACCTGGTTTTCAAGAAACCCATAATCATCTCACTTGTTTCCAATTAGTAGCATGTGAATTCCCTCAAAATAGCCTAAAATACAAGATGTAGAAGAAATGCAGGCTTTGAATCAAGTAAGTGGAGACCATACTCTCGTACAACCCATATCTTTACCTCTAACTATTTGAACCAACTCTAAATCATATAAATAGAGGGTTAATGGTTGTCTGAGACTAACACACATTCTAGAATAATAGCTTGAAGGCTATAGTCTAAATTAGGAAAACCCCTCCATCCCTTTCCTCTTGAGAGAAAATTCATTTTTTCTCCAAGTTTGACTTGATCCTCTTAGGGCTTACTGAGTCACTCCTTGGATCCCCCATTACAATGAAATCATAGTTCTTATTGATTCAGAGTTTGAATGGAAACAAAGGTTGGACAAACCCATACTCATGTGACAAAGTTGTTGCGGTACAATCATATATATTTATGTATGGTGTAATCGTTTGCATGATATATAGATCTTTCCTCTCCTCCCACCCCCCACACCCCCTCACCAAAAAAAATAAAATATTACACTTTTCTATTATATGTCTCCATTTACTTGAAGGAATTAATGTGGGACTAATAGACCTAATATTGGTTGATTTAATGCCTTAATAATTATGTATTTTCTTGAAATGCTTAATATGGAACAAGTAAGGTGTTTTTTTATTTAGTTATGTGCAAGCATTGAACATAACTTTGTGCTAGAGATTTGATCAATTTGTTGGTGACTAAGACCAAGAGCTAGATTTCTACTATCCATTTCATCTTCTTCTCCTTCTTCTCAATTTGGTGATAACATATTAACTTGGATAGAGTATGTAAGGATCAATTTTGGATTTGTTAGCAAGGTTCCAACCCCTTCATTGGGGGATTCCATCTTAGCCTTGACAATAATTCATAAAACAAGAAGTTCAGGTGTAATTTGAACATGTTGTCGGTGGCCCTCCTAGGCCTACCTGAAGATAAGGATATCATCAAGGTAGACCGCAAAAGAATTGCCTATATGTAGCTTGAAAAATATAATTGGTAATCCTAAAAGATGTAGTCAAGGCATTAGTGATACCAAAAGGCATCACAAGCCATTCATATAGACCAAATTTGGTTTAGAAATCCATATTCCATTTATCATATGACTCCATTTCAACATGCTTCACATGAATGAAACAATTGACTAGATAGTTAGGGAGGGAAACATCCAGAATGACATCAATAGAATGATAGACGGGATAGGGTAGGGTAAGGCCTTTAATCTCGAAAAAAAAGATCAATTTAGATATCCTAGAGAACTTGGAATATAAGAAAGGGAAGATCTAATGTGGGTGTATGCAAGGCATTCTAAGAGGAATTGTTTTTCATCCTCAACGTTCATATTCTCACAGAGATGGTAGATCCTTTCTACCCATGGTGTTTTAGGAACTGCCCAACGACCTGTTTCAGTATGAAGCTCATGAGAGTTCTTTCTTATCTTGGATATATTAATTTTCTTCTTTGAACTAGTTAAAACCGAGATATATTTTTGATCTTCTAGAGTAGGGTTGATGACCTCCTTATAATATCTCAATTTTCTTTTATCCTCTAAATCTTTCTCACACCACATTTTCTCCTTAAACTTAGAAGTGACAATATTTTTAATGTTATTTATATTTTGTAATGCAACATTTTCGTCGATCTCCCAACGGTTTAACCAAAATGGAGAAAGCGCTCAGTTTTTACAGATCGGATTTTGGCCAAATTACAAGTCATTTGATGTTAATATGCCTGCTGAGATAGTCAAATGCGTGGAGGTGTTCAAAGAGTTTTATGAAACAAAGACTAAGCATCGAAAGCTTACATTTTTTGGGAAGTTTGACCCAAGGGCAATGGAACTTATCATAAAGGCGTCAGGAAGGAAAGCCCGAAGGAGAGTGATCATAGTTCCACCATATCCAATCCATTGCTTGATATAAGAGGTAGAGTTAATTACACCTTTAGATAAGAGAAAGCGATCCAATCCTTTTGCAATAGCTTGAGAGCATGAATGCATGTTACGCCACATAGGTTTTAGCTCGATTGGAGGCAAATCATATAGATATTCCTCATCCAGTTTATTTGCAAAATAGTTTGAGAGAGGGTCTTCTGAAGCTATTTTACCCAAGTCTCTGCCTCACTAATAGAAAACTTAAGGTCACCAGCAATGATGAACCGATCCACCTTATGAAAGCCAACGAACAAGTTATGCCAAAAATACATACGATTGGTGTGAGGACCGTATATATTAATAATGGTGAAAGATAAGCCCGACCAAAAACTCCACTCCAAACAAGAGGAAATCCTCAAACAAGAAATGCAGTGAAGAAGCTTTGGCTACTATCCAACAACCAAACCACCTGAACACCCTAAGCATCAAGACTAATGAAAGCCTAACCAAGTAACAGGGTCTTTAAAATGGGAATGATGGAATCACCGGATGATGTCTCTTGTAAAAGCATAACACCCAAATTATATGATTTAATTGGTCTTTTTAGGCCCATTCTTTAATGAGGTTGCCCAATCCCTCGGAAGTTGATAGTGGTGTATAACATTAGATAACGATGTTCTCCATCATGATTAAATATCTACATTGTAAAACAATCCATTTAAAAAAATATAAATTTATGTTAACCCTATTCTATATAAGAATAAAAAATTATAAAATTAAATAGATTTAAAAGATATTTTAAATAAATATTAATAAATTACATTGTAAAGTATAATTCATTTATAGTTTGAATGTTTGACATAAAATCGTTCCATTTTCCATGTTTACTTTTTACTTAATGAATTATAAGTTTATAAAATGAAGTTTAAGTTTAAATTCATTTTTGTTAATTAATAATAAAAAAGGTTTAAATCCATTATTACAATAAAAGGTATTTACACAATTTCAAAATTATATTTAAAGGTATTTGCACAATTTCAAAATTATATTTTAAATATAAGTATTAATAAATTACATTGTAAAGTATACTTTATTTGTTGTTTTAATGTTAATATAGAATTATTTTATTTTTCATGTTTTCTGTTTTCTACTTACATAATTATTTAGTTTTAAAAATGATTTAAGTTTAAGTTCATTATTGTTAGTATAGAAGAAAAAATGTTTAAATTCATTATTAGTTGTTAGTATAGAAGAGAAATTGTTTAAATTCATTATTAGATCAGTAGTTCTTTATACTTTAAAATTTAGGATGGACTAGCTTTTTTGTTTTTCCTAGATTGTATGAGAATAAGATAAGTATACTTAATTTTATGGCAATTATTCCAGGTTCTAAATCAACAATTGTAAAAAGAAATTATAAGAAAATAATTGATAATTATGCATGGATAATTGATAACTGATGCATGAATAAAAGACAATTCATGATCTATTAGTATTTAACAACCACAAGTTAAGTGATTATGCTAATTACAAGCAAAGCAAAGGAGTGAGAAACTTTTAATTTATAATTTCAAATTGTAGTGATAAAAATGAGAGATTAATTATTTTATAAAATATAAATTATAATTACAAATTGTAATGATAAAAATGAGAGATTAATTATTTTATAAAATATAAATTATTAGGTTGCACTTTGGTAATTAAAATAAAATGTTATAAAAAAAATTAAACAATTTGAAGCTTTTAAAACACAAACAAAACTGATTAAGACCAATAATTTCTCAGATCTTTATTTTTGGAAAACTATGTACATGTCTGTACTATATCTTCCTCGTTGTTGTTACACTCACAGATATCACAGAAACCCAGCAATGCTTAGAAGATTATGTGGTCCTTAAGGAAAAACCTAGTCTCTTCTCAATGATAATCCCGGTCTCTTCTCAGTAATAAGTTGATGCTCTGGGTTACAATGCTTATGATCACCATCTATATTTTTTCTCATATCTGACCTGATTTATCAGGAATGATGAAAAAAAGTCTGCTATGATCAGACTTGTTTTTGATTGATGAACTGTAATGCTTTTTATGAGGTATTTTTATGATTGTTATAACAACTTTAAACAGTTGGTTATCTTATGATCTGTTTAGATATTGTGTACTCTTTTTGAGGCAAATATCGATGTAATGACAACTTTTAGTTGGCTTATTTTGTACAATGGACCTAACGGACCATCTACTGAAAGTGAATAATATATTTACGAATTTTTTCCTTGGAAAAAAAAAAAGTACATTGCACCAAGGCTATTACAGTCACAAAAACACAGCAATGTCTCAAAGATAAGTGAGCCTCCTCTCAGTAATAAGTACAATGCAGCAGGGCTGTTACACTCAAGATCTTACAAAAACACAGCAATGTTCCACATATAAGTGATCCTCCTCTTCTTCTTATTTGCCTTAAGAACCCAGTCTCCTCTCAATAATAACTACAGTGCACCACTTTCCTAACTGAAAGCCTTTAATCCTCTCTCTCTTTAGTGCCAGGCAGTGACTATTTGGCAACAGAGAATGTATGTACCTAACCCTACTGCATGAAAACAAACCGACATCCATCATGACTTGAAAAATGCAAACACCAAAACAAACAAGCTGCAGTTAAATCACAGAGAAAACTGGAAGAAAGGGGCAATAATATCAATGCATTCTGTAAAAATTGGAAATCTCAATGTTAAATGTCAAAACCCCCAAATTTTCCAAAAAATTTAAAATTTTACAAAGCATGTAATTCTTCAAAATTACAGTTAACTAATTATGAAATTAGTTATATGTTACCAACTTATTATTTGAATTATCTGTTGGTTGTGTTTAGTGATAGAACAGTTCTTTTCAGTTTACTGACTTGTTTTCTTTTTGCGACCACAAGGTGGGGCTGTCATGCAAAACTGGGCTTACTTAGCTTTCGAGCTAATGCGGAACATTTTCCTGTTCTTACAGACTACAGGTAAGAAGTTCGGGTGCAACTTATCGAAAATTCTAAAGCGTTTAAAATACAAGTACGTCGCAAAAATAAAAGTTCAGTAGGAAGATAAATGCTAAACAATTTTCAATGCTTACTGAGGTAAATTCAATAACTGCCCATCTTTTTAGTGGGAGTAACTTTATGGTTCTTAAAGATTACTACACTATTCGATAATTATCATAGATGTCAAGTGTTAAAAGACCTCAATTAAACTCTATGAAAAATAGAGTAGAAAAAGGCAGAGTTATAGAAATTACAGTTTACTTTCCAAGTGCACACATACATTTACATCGTAATGTATATTAATAAGGAGTTTACATATTACTGTTTCCATTTTCAACTTTTGAAGTTTAAGGGAGTTACAACTTTATTCAAGCTACTCTTTGGGAAAGATATACTCAAGCTGAAACACAAGTTTAATTACACAAGAACAATTCCAAAACTAAAGTTTATTTTTAGTCAGATAGATAACTTGTTGTAAACAGGTTTTTATTCTATCCCTTTCATATAAAAATAAGAGGGCCTGTCCTTAGTGGCTACTATCTTAAAAGAATGCATAACATAATCGTTTAATGGTCTAATATTTATGTTGGTAAATTCTTTATTAAAGAGATTAGAAGCTTAACCCTTGTATGTTACAATTTCTTGGTTAAGACTCTTTATTCCAGGCAAAACAATCATCAAAATAATTGTTATTATTTTCTTTTGTATTACTTACCAACTTATATTCTTAGATAATTATGACAAGACCAAAGGGATTAACATTGTTAACAGGATACTTACCATGGTTAATTCTACAACACCCTTAATATCAACCGTTAGTATACTCTATAATTAAAATATAGATGTTGGTTAAATACTTGTATAAGTATTATTCTTACTTAAACATATGTATTATACTTTCCTTCTACAATAAATTACAAAACGTATTTCATTTAAGATTATAAGAGTTGAATGACAAAATAGTCATTCACCTGAATGGAGAGGTCATGAACAAGACCATGACATAACAAGTTTATGGATTAACTCTAAAGAAAAACTCTTATAAACCTTTAACTCATACATTCCAAGCTTGTATATAAGGTTATGTCATGCACTTATCACCTTGATAGAGTGTAATCTTTGATTAATGGTTTATTATGTAAAAAAATAACATGTTAAGAAGTTATATGCTGTAGTACTAACTATGTCTACGAAGAACATAGTGTTAAGACTGGAATTGCAAAATATAAATGATGGTATATCATAAAGTATTGCAAATGAATCGGTTAAATCTTTATGCCATTAGTGAGCTCCAAGGCAAGGTTTATATATTAATGAGTTCTTGTTATCATATTGCAAATGATAGGTTGACTTCGATTGATGATTAAAGTAGAACCTTTTGAACTCAACCAAATAATTGATGGAGTCGTTCCTCGTGTTGGCTCATGGATAACTATGAGAAATTACCCACCGTGTGCAAATTATTTACACGAAGATGTGGCATAGTTTTGGCTAAGCGTCGAGAGGTTAAAAGGGCCACCTCTAACCCTAACTCGTCATTCCTTTCCCTGTCTCCTGCTCCATCGCTTTCGGCTCCTGTCGTTTGGCTGTGAAGCTTTCATTGCCTGTCACTGTGAGTAATGTTGCTACTGCTTTCATGTATGCTCCACCCTCGTTAGTTTGCTTCTCTCCGGTAATCCTTATTTCCTGAGTGTTATTCCTTCTGCGGCTCGTTAGGGAGCAGTGTGACTTTCTCTGCTGAGTTCTAGGTTATCATTGTGAAAGATTCTCGCGTTTTCTTGCACTCAGTCGCTGTGGTTGTTAACTCTGTCAGTAACTTCTCCCTACCTTCTTGCAGTGATGAAGGATCTCCTTCTCCTCGCACTGGTGGTTTTCTTTCTGTTTGTAGGAGGTCACGCTTCCCTCAAAATCTAGGTATGAAGCTGTTGTTACCTACGATACTTTGCAGTCTGGTTTCTTTATATTTATAAGCGATTATTCTGTAAGCAGGTATTAATATCATTTTCTTCTTGTTACAGGTGACAACTTCAACATTTGGGGAAAAGAAGCGTGAGATAGGAACAGTTTGCTAGCTTTCGGTAAGCCCTGGACTTTTCCATGGCCGTCCCATCTTGTTCAAACCCTCATGGAAAGTTAAGGGTTGGTCGTTGCGGCCTGAAAGACCCTCATGGGTTTTGGTTGTTTTGGTTGTTTGCTTCACCGTTTATCACAGTTGTTAAGACCCTCGCTTACTGTAGGGTTCTCCGGCTTCAGCCGTGAGTGTACATTTTGTTTTGTTTATAAGACTGTGTTTAATGTAAAAGAACAGGCTGTAAAAGCCTCCCTATGTAAATTTTGAGTATAGCCGTGAGTAAAAATTACTGAACTGGATTTTACAGTTATTAACTTTGTATGTTCTGGATGAATAGGGTTTTTACCCTAATTTTTTACAGTAAAGAAAATAACTCCGTTCCTTTTTAAATTACTGTTAAGTTGTACTGCGCTTCTGCAAATGTGAGGGTTACTAGTTATATTTTATAATATAAAGTTAAGCTCGATAGTCGAGCATTCTGCCACTCTGTTATTTATTTCCTGCTCAAATATGCATTTGATTTTTACTCTTAATATTATCGTTAGGGTTTCTGTACCTGGTTTATTTATTGACTTACTTGTTAATAAGAAATTGTAAGTGTTGATATATAGTTTTTATCCTTCAATTATATAGGGTTTTTATGTTTTCCTTTTTACAATATTTTTAAGTACTGTCAGTTTACCTTGTAGCACAGAAAGTAATTAATTCAGGTTTGCAATTAAAGTAATAAGAATATTACCTCAAGTTAAAATAATAATATTCCTATAATGTATAAAATAAAAATTATATTATTATTAATATAATAAAGATGTTATCTTTCCTGAGAGTACTAATGCCTCTATGTTAATATTCTTAGTTTATTTTATAAGCACATAGAAAGATAGTATTTTGTTGTTTATTTCCTGTGCTATTTATGTTAATACTATATATGTTCTTTTAGTATTTAGTTTGTCTTATTAGTTATGATATTTATATATATATATATACAAAAGAAATAAATTAACACTATCTAGGACCTATCCCATAAACATATATAGTAACATTCATTTATACTTTATGAAAAATAAATTAACCGCTCTAAACATTATTCGAGCTTAGTCTAATAAGAAGAAAGAAGCTGTAAGGTTTAAACAACAGATATATCTAGTCTAACCTTACTTCAGTGCTATGAACACATGCTACTGTCAGAACATATCTCTTCTGATAAAAGATAAAGAAACAATTTACCTCTCTACATTATCATCATACTATCTTTCTTTATAAATTCACCCCTATGCTGGAGTACGGTCTGGTCACTCCGGATGTGGAAAAACATAGGTGGGGTTGTAATTCTCATCAAAAAGATTTTGTTACAGAATAAACTGAGAAAACTTCATTACTAATCCATCTAATTTCTTATATCATAAACTACAAATCTAACATTTAATCATAAACAGATATTAAAACAAAGATTAATAGATGGAAGAACCTGTTCTGGAACTGGGACAACAACAGCAATGGGAGGCCGTTCCTCCCTACCAACTCCTGGAGAGCGCTCAAATAGCGACTCCTCAGGACCCCCGAGCTTGCTCTAGTCTCCCTGGCTGGAACTAGGTGCAGCAATAGTCAAACACCAGTCTTCAAACTCAGTATCAATCCTGAACTTATCAGTAAGTTCTCCCAGCTAACAAGCTGTAATAGACCAAGTTACTGCAGCATTCCTCTCAAAACAACTTCCTTACTGTTTTTCCCTTTTTCCCCAATGAATTTCCTGAATAGCATTCCACCTGAATGATTCTTCTCTGGAAAATATCTGAGCAACCCCAGCTCTATTCAATGGGTACTTTTAAAAGATTGCCTAGGTATTTTTTGGGTTAGTTGTCATTTATTGAGCCACCTGCTCTGATCCCACTTTCTTGGGGAATCATGACCCCAAATATAGGGAAGTTGCCACCTGCAACTTAGGAAGTGTTTGAGGATGCTGCCACTTGTCTTTTGCCCTCCACCTAGTTCTTTCCACCAGTTTGACCAGTAACCTCTTATTAACAACTCTCCCATGCTATTGTCTCCACATTTTATTTATTAATAATAAAATATTCAGAATTACATTCCACTTCTTTTGACTGTGCTGAGTCATTTAACATAATGTCTTAGGAAATATAATTAAAACAATTAACATTATTTTACAAAATTAGGGTATGTGACATTAAAGCAATAGAGTCATAGGTTTTTCAAGCGTACTGGGATTGCTTTCTGTGATAAATGTGGCGGCATTGAAATGGCAGGAAGCCCCTTTGCGCTTAAAGTTCTGCAAGTAAGCGTTAAAAGAATAGGAGGCGTGGGCAACAAGCATGTTCACCAGAAAGCAGGGATTGTTCCACTGAATTGCATTGCAGTTGGCTCTGCCCAGTCCACAAGCCCAGTCCAAGGCTCTCTACAAGATGTCGACCGGCGCTTGTGGATCTGGTACGCACCATTGAGCCTGACCGCCCGCTGCTTTTCCACAGCAAGGCTCATTCAATCATAAAATACAGAAAACAAGAACAAGAAAACACCATTAAAATACAAGATAAGGATTGTTGTGAGTATTACATGTGGGTGTGAGAGCGATCGATAAAAGCACTAAAGCTATATACAGCCGATGTTTTCCCATTGCAGGAAGATACAAATAGAAATGGAAATGACAACCTGCTATGCTATAAGCCCTCCTATGACCTGCAAAGAATAGCCAGATGCAGACCTGTTGCTCCCAACTCTACAAAACATTATGAAGAGTATGGATATATATAAAATGCGTTGGACAAGTAGAAGCACTTTGTCTTTACTCCACGTGATCTTTCTTTTTTCATCTTTTTAATGGATATATTGAAATTTTGTTAATTTCTTTTTAAGATTAGGTTAAAAAATATAGTATTTGCATTTATTATTTTTGGATTTTTTTTTAGCCAAATTTAGTTAAAATTCTCTGAGTTTTTGTTGTTGGAATTGCACAATCTAAATGTTTAATAGATACTAAGAGAAAATTCTTAAAATTGAATGTTTTGTATTAAATTTATTGAAATTAGACACCTCTTACCTCTTATGGATGGATTACTAAATTTATTGAAATTATACACCTCATGTGGATGGATGTATAACATGGGTAGGTGGATAACATCAAACACCATAAGACTAGTCCATTGTTAGATCCCTAAAGGATAAGCCTAAGGTCGTCTCATTAGCATGTATGCTCTATGGGATTTAAATTAATTCGACCTCTCTAGAATTCTATCTATGTTGATTTCAAAATAGGAATGAATGTATATCTATGTTTTTGTTGCAAGATTTATGTGGTTGTTGACCTCAAAATGTCTTAGAGATTCCTATTGTTTTAAATTGGTATACAATTTAGTTTGCTTGTAATGGAAAACTGAGACTAAATCTAGCTATATATCTAATGCAATATGGTTTGAATGTATATATATGTTTTTATATTGGTACACTATTTAGTTTGCTTGCTATGGAAAACCAAGACTAATTCCAGCTATATATATAATGCACTATGGTTTGACTGTATATCTAACTTTTTAGATTGATACACCATTTAGTTTACTTGCTATGGAAAACCAAGACTAATTCCAGTTATGTATCTAGTGCACTATGGTTTGATTGCCATCCATAAAACAAAACAATTAATGAACAAATACACCCATTATGTTTATGTACCCATATTAAAGTTGTTATATAGTGAACTAGTCAAACACACAAGTCAATGTATGGATATAAGTAACACACTGTATATATTTGATGGTCCGATGCCTAGCACTTGTTTAATACTCTCACTTGACCATATGTTAACTAGACAATTAAACATTTATTGGGATGGGGATCGTTGCAAGTAATTGCAACAGTTTGAACATTAAAAGAAATGGTTGTAGGTATTGATCAAAGGAACAATGGGAAAACATAGTGATGGGGAGTGCCTTCAAGTATTTGACTTGAATGACTTATAGAGATATTTGTGATATAACTCTTTTTTTAGTAGCACTAACACCACCTGATCTTCCAACGGAATCAAGGTGGCCCGAGGTACCCCAGAACCGAACATGGGTTGATGGCATAACATCGCTCTACCTTAACCGCTCCAACTTCCCACTCGGGGATACTTGTGATATAATTGTATGTATATGTAGCTTACAATAGAGAACAAATGAGTGATTCCTTTCAAATCAGTTAAAGATGAATCAAGTTATAGGAGGCGTTAAAGTGATTTTTGAGTGTTGTAGCTAATATATTAATCACAACAATAAATAGGTTAACTGGTAGATTGTCTCGTAAATGCACTGAACACGATTCAATAAAAGGCATTCTTGTTAGAATTTTGACTTAAGAGCAATTGTGTCAGACTTTCATTCAATTTGTCGCATTACATCATAATAAAAATTGAATAAATATCATTGAAAGAAACACATTCAACAATAGACACCAAGATTTTTCCTGGGAAAACCCTTCATGGGGAAAACCGAGCAGAACTTATTTAGTGTAGATTCATCAACAAAGTACAATGTCAATACAACAAAGAGCTAAAGCTCTCTCATAGAAAATGCCCAAAAAGCAAAGATAAGATAAGATAACCTCAAGATAAGTCTTCCTCAAGCTACTCTCTCTCTCTCTCTCTCTCTCACACACACACACACACACTTGTCTCACTGGCTTGAGCGAACTTGCTTGATGTGTCCAAATGAGGAATGCATCCCCCTTATATATAATATTTTCTTGATGACTTTTTTATTAACTAGGTCTACTTTACTAGGGCAGTTTTACCCACTGTTGGGGTAGTGACTAGGGAAGTTTTATTCAATAATTTATGTGGGGTCGACTTATCTATTTTCACTTGATTTATTGAGAGTATTTTTTAGCATTATTCTTTTAGGGTTATGACTTATCAAACACAATAAGAATATATTTTGAATCACAAAACATCAACACTTCCTCTTAACAAGGAAGGTATTTTTAGGTTTCAAACTGTCGCAATACTTTCTTTCAATCCTAGTCTGACACCATGTTAAGTTTTTTACTTAAGAGCAATTATGATAGACTTTCATTCAATTTTCCATATCATATCATAATAATTGCATACATAAAAATCAATAAAAAAACACATTAAACAATAAACATTAACTAATATTATTTAATATAAAATATAAAAATATAACCATAACAAATTAAATAATGTATATTACACATAATCAATTCACAATATTTAAGATCTTATGGGATTATAAATTTTATGGGATTAAAAGTTATATTTAATTATGATAATACTTTAACTTCATCACAAAATTATAATTTAAAATATTTTTTTATTATTTTAAAAAATAGTTATTTTTAAAACTTAAATTGTAAAAATAAATAAAACAATACATGTTTTTAATTAAATAAATATATTAAAAAATAAATAAAATAATACATATTTTTAATTAAATAAATATATTAAAAATAAATAAAATAATACATGTTTTTAATTAAATAAATATATTAAAAAATAAATATTTGCTTATTAAATAAGCAAAATTGGAAAAAAATGGTGTATAGAAATACCTTTTAATCACATATATAGTTCTCATTTTTAGCTGACTGTGAGTCTCTTCCTCGGAGGACTGCTGCTCTTCGTCTTTACGGCGTGGGTAAAGACATGTGGCAACGGTGTGTAAATAAAAAATTAGAAAACAGTATTATGTAAATTCTGAAAATAGTATTTATTTGTTTCATCGCTATCATATTTAAAAGTAAAGTAAGACTACAGATTATAAAATATATATTTGTATTATTTTTATGATTTTGTTAAAAAAAATAAACATTTTAGTTTTATTATTTAAAATAAAATGTAAATATCAATATTTAAATATTATAATGATTAATATGTTTTAAAATAAAAATTTATTTATAGTTTTGATAAATATCTTTTAAAAATTTGAGTTTCATTATTTAAAATAAAATAAAATTATAAATATTTGAAAATTGCATTTACCTACTATGATGGTTATTGGTTAATATGCTTTGAAGATATTTTGCAGCTTGATTTTCATGTTTTCATCTGACCACACTATGCTGAAGGACCCTTGCGATCCTAGGGTCCTTCAGAATAATTGAGAACCCTCAGAGAGGTTACACTCAAGACAAAATCCAGAAGATATTTCAAATATCGATTGTTTTTTAAGGTGAGAATCGCAATCCTTCAGAATAATTGAGAACCCTCAGAGAGGTTACACTCAAGACAAAATTCCGAAAGATCTTTCAAATATCGATTGTTTTTTAAGGTGAGAATCGCAAGCTGTGGGCATCGCAACTGAGTGGGTAGATCTTCATTAAAATTACTGGCAAGCGATATCCCCCTGCAATTCTCATCGGGAACCTTCAAGAAATTTCGCTGATATTTAATTTTTTTATAAAATTTAATTTGGAAGATTATGAAAAATAAAAAATATATATTTAGATTTATTAAGACAATTATATATATATAACTCACAAATGATTAAGAATAGAAGTTTTAGCTCTTCAAACATTGCAATTGAGTCTCTTTTACTTTTAATATATAGGTTAGATGGATAATAGAACCTATCCCATAATGTCTGTGGGATAAATTCATATTATAAATTAGTGAGTTATTGAAGACTTCTAGTATATAGGTTAGATGGATAATATAATGTATCTCATAATGTGTGGGGGATAAATCCACATTATAAATTAAGAACTAATTGTTAATTTGGTAAGTAAATATTTTCATATCAGGTAATCACTTGGTGGCCTCTCATGCCACAAAATGAACAAAAACCAAGAGTGCCAACAATCATCCACGGCCTTCTTATTACAATAGAAACAAACCAAAGATGTCTTGCCATAACTCTTTGATTTGTGCTTGTACTTGTTGGTTTGTTTGCTTGGTCCTCCAAGTGTGGGTGTGATTTTGGATGGCAGAGACATCCCTTATATGCACTCACTTAAGCTTCTACAAGCATGTTGGAGTAATTATTTTCTACTAACTCCATTGTTGTTGCCTTTTCTTCAACCAAAACAACCTTTTATTTGGTCCATCTTGCTTCAACAAAGATTATATTGGTGGTCTTATCTTGAGTCTGGATTTTTAGAGATTAGCTACATTCACTCAATGCCTATTGCCCTTCAAAACCTAGGCCTTAATGGTTGATCCTATGTTTAGCTATATTGGGGTTTACAATCCCTTGGACTCTCTTGCCTAGTCAATCACCATCGTATCCCATTTTTCTCAATAACTTGGAATAGATACCTCTAGTATGTTTTTCAAAGTTACCAAAGGGATATTTAAAAGAAAATTGAGAAAGGTCCTTGGAGAATATCTTACCATGCTTGTTTTGGTCATGATGTTGGCTTCTACAGTAGTAATGGAAGGTGTTTATGTTTCCTTGGCCTCTTATACAACTACCTATAACTTAATCGATGCCTCATCCTTTGTTGACAATTCTTAGTATAGTTGAGCCATCATCTAAGTGAGTATTTGTTCTTGTTGATCATCCAACTAAATTACTTTATCTCCCAATTGCAAGGGTTCAACTTTTGTATTATCGTGGTCTGCCATAACAATGGTGACATAACCCCAACATTCAACAAATTCTTTCTTTAACAAAACATCAATTTTGCATAAATCTAAAGGTGTTTTTTAAGCTCTCATATCCTCTCCTTCAAGTTTTGATTCTCCTCTTAGATCTACACATTTATGGCCTTTAGATTTTTAACATTTCTGTTTCCAATGATTTACCCATATTAGGTATGCTTTGTCCTCAAAGTGTTAGCAAATTCTTCAAGGCCATGGATTCAACTAATTTGATATCATGATATGTAAAATGTAGGCCCATAGCTTATCTCTCACATTAACACAAAGTCTTTGTGGAATTAAAACAATTGTTTCTATGAAAATTTTCCATTGCTAAGTTCGAAGCCTCTATGTTTCTATTCACCAACATGTATGAATCTATGTCTCTATTTTAAGGTTGGTTCACTGCTTAGTTTTTTTTATGTGGAAACCAAAACCAATCCCATCTACAAATTCTAGAGAACTCTAGTTTAATCGCTAAGAATAAAACAAAAAATTAACGACAAATGCACCCAACTCCATGCAGAGCTAAATATCTATGTTTATGTACCCATACATAAGTGGTTGTAACAAATTGATCAAATGCATAAGTTGAGGTGAGTGTATGGTTGTAAGTAACATGCATTATATATTGGCTGGTTCAAGTCCAACTCTTGTTTAGTACTCCCGCCTACCCATACATTAACAAGATAATTAAAGGTTTATATTTATGGGGATAGTAGTAGGTGATTACAATGGTTGAGCATTCAAATGAATCGTTGTAATAATTAATCAACGGAACAACACAAAAATGTAGTAATGGGGAGTGCCTTGGAGTATTTGACTTGAACAACTTAGAGAGATGGATGTAGGTGCCATTATATACCTTTATGGCACATGTAGCTTACAACTGATCATAATCAAGCACTTCCTACCAAACCAATGATTCGCACAAAGAGTAATCAAGGTGTAGGAGGTAGTTAGATTGATTTTTTAGTAAGCTAGATAGTTAGTTAATTACACCAATGAATGGATAAATTTAGATATTGGTTAGTAGATGCCAACACGATTCAATTAAAGGTGATCTAATGTCACATTGTGATGTAGGATGTAGTTTAAACAACAATAAATCACACCAAGTTGAAGCAATTACACAACAAAACTCACTCACACAATAATTAACACATAGACAACATATTTCCCTTGAAACCGAGATGGGTAAACCAACAAATATGAGTTATTTGTATGATCTATAATTTTTTTGAAAGGGTGAGCTATACACTCCCAACATAATTTTCATATATTCTCACCCATTAAAGGCATTTTGAAAATTGCTTTGGTTGAGGGATAATCTTGGCTACTTTGTTAAAATATTTGAAACCATACATAATCATCGAATCTCTCCTTGTAGAGTTAGGAATCAAAACCATCTCAATATAAGTAGAAATGGTTGACACTCCTGTCAATTACAATATTTCATTGGGACAAACATGAATGTATGAGATGAAGGCAACCATGTATTTTGTCTTTCAAGTGATCAACTTACCTCATTAGGGACAGATTGTAACTATCAACTATATCTCATATGATGTGATGATCTTAGAGATAAGGCTGGGATGAATATTCCATTCATGGATGGTTTTTATGCATCATATGAGATTATGGGTGTTGGAATGTTAAAGGACACATCTATATGGATACATTTTCCCTCCCTACGTCTATGAATTATATAGCCTCATCACCTATATATGTGTTTTCATCAATAATTTCTTAGTCTTATGTTCCTCTCCAAAAATCATATTTCGGAGAGAGCTCTAGCCCATGTGTTCAGTACCCTTCCGAATTTCTTATTTTAGGAAGTATCATGGATGTGTGCCAAACACATTGGCTTCTAAATCAAAGATTATGTACATAGTATTTGTTGTTCCCATGTTGGAGATCAAATTTATCGATCAATCTATTGAGATGTCTACATTAGACCCTTATCACGATCCTTGCCCCTACAAATATCATGATCATTTTACCTCACCCATGTGGCCTTTCACCCTCCCAATCCAAATGAATTTTTGAACATGGTCTTGCCTTTTAATGTGTCTATCTTAAAGGCAACGACCAACATTAAAGGCCATGATATTATATGCATCATATCATATTTCCTCTCTAGACTAGATCAACTTGAGGTTGGATAAATAATTTTGGTTCCACCTGGAGATTTATATTGGTCTCATATACCAATTCCTACACATGGTGTGTATGCAAATGATAATTTTCAAAATGTGTAATATAACTCCTCTAATACCAATGTTGTAGAAAATATTATAATCATAGTTGATCAATCTCCCAAAGAAGTAGAAATGTGTGTCACTGTTTTCAAGGAATTGTGCAACATATTTGCTTGGTTTGGTGAATAAGCATTGATCCCATAATTTGTTAGCATGATATTAAAACATCTAAAAATTCCAAGCCTATTTGATAGAATTTGCAATGGTTATTCTCAAGAAGGTGACAACTATAAATGTTGAGGTATGTGCAATGAGACATAGGTCTACTTGTGGCTATGATAATTTTTTGGCATGGAAACAATGTGTATTCTTTCATGCTCATCAGTTAACACCCTATGTTGCTCATGGATTTATACTATACTTATTTGGTGGCCATGCTGATTTTCCACCTAAGTATCAATATGCTTGCCTTAGGAAAAGAGTTGTCTCATACTTTGGTTTTTCTTGCAAGCAACTTTTGATCCTTGATCTATCGAACTCCACCTCAATTTTCTACCAAATACCTTAGTGCTTTATTTTGTATTTTAATATAAAGCACTCCTCTTATGACCTCACACGTTAGGGGGCATCTATTATAGATGAATTTGTTCATCCCTAAGATTATGAGTTGAATTGATCCTTTGTTATATATGTTTTAATAGTTTCCTTAACAAGATATAGGGTATCCTTCATCCTGCTCACACCTTGTTTTGAAGCAACCCATAAGAATCTCACTTGTTTCCAATTATTAGCATGTGAATACCCTCAAAATAGCCTAAAATACAAGATATACAAGAAATACAGGCTTTGAATCAAGGAAGTGGAGACCATACTCTCGTACAACCCATATCTTGACCTCTAACTATTTGAACCAACTCTAAATCATATAAATAGAGGGTTAATGCTTGTCTAAGACTAACACACATTCTGGAATAATAGTTTGAAGGTTATAGTCTAAATTAATAAAACCCCTCCATCCCTTTCCTCTTGAGAGAAACTTCATTTTTTCTCCAAGTTTGACTTGATCCTCTTAGGGCTTATTGAGTCACTCCTTGGATCCCCCATTAGAGTGGAATCATAGTTCTTATTGCTTGAGAGTTTGAATGGTGACAAAGGTTGGACTAACCCATACTTAGGTGACAAATTTGTTGTAGTAGAATCATGTATATTTATCTATGTTGTAATATTTTGCATGATATATAGATCTTTTCTCTCCTTGCACCCCCCCCACCCCCCGCCAAAAAAAACTATTACACTTTGTTATTATATGTCTCCAATTACTTTAAGGAAATAATGTGGGACTAATAGACCTAATAATGGTTGATTTAATGCCTTTGTAATTATGTGTTTTCTTGAAATGCTCATTATGGAACAAGGAAGGTGTTTTCTTATTTGGTTGTGTGCAAGCATTGAACATAAATTTGTGATATAGATTTGACCAATTTGTTGGTGACCAAGACCAAGAACTAGATTGCTACTATCCATTTATTCTTCTTCTCCTTCTTCTCATTTTGGTGATAACATATTAACTTATATATAGTACATAAGGATTAATTTTGGCTTTGTCAGCGAGGTTCCAACCCCTTCCTTGGGGGATTCCATCTTAGCCTTGACAATAATTCTTAAAACAATAAGTTCAAGTTTCATTTGCACATGTTGTAGGTGGTCCTCTTAGGCCTACTTGAACATAAGGATATCATCAAAGTAAACCACAAAAGAATTTCCTAGATGTAGCTTGAAAAATATCATTGATAATACTCATAGATGTAGTCAAGGCATTAGTGAGACCAAAATGCATCACAATCCATTCATATAGACCAAATTTGGTTTAGAAATCCATATTCCATTTATCACATGAATCCATCTCAACATTCTTCACATGGATGAAACAATTGACTAGATAGTTAGGAAGGAAAACATCCAGAATGAGATCAATAGAATGATAGATGGGATAGGGTAAGGTAAGGCCTTTGATATTGAAAAAAACATCAATGTAGATATCCTAGAGTACTTTAATATAGGAAAGGAAGCTTGTCTACAATATCCTCTTTGAGTTGTTCAATTACACATAAAGTAATACATTAGTTGAGATATGTTGGACGAATAACACATGTGTTAGTTAATATATGGACTAAGTGAGTGGATAGAGTTGGGGGAATGTTGCAACCCTACATATATAAGGCATAGGTATTATGTATCCCATGACGAATGGAATTGTGGGGAATCTAACAAGGGCGTCGTAATATAAGATCAACATAATCCAAAGGCATCACATCATAATCCATGTTGTCAATGTATGGGGTGATGGAAAAAGTGATTTAGCAGTGGTTAGTTATAAGGATAGGAGTGCCATGATTGTTGACCCAACCAATGTGTTAGGGCTAAGGGTGAGGTGTGGTGGGGAGATGGAGTTCAAAAAACAAGTTTTGGGATGTGAGGTTTCATTTACACCCATTATCAATAATAAGTTGGGCCATGTATTGTTTGATTTAGCAGTTTCTTATTGGTGTAGACATGGCCATTAAATATGGATTAAAATTAGGGGTTGAAGGGTTGTCAATGATATCATATTCAATGAAGGGAGGCTCTTCAATAGGTGTAGTAAGTAAGGTACACTATGTCATGTGTGGAGGTGTAGCGGAATATGTAGAATTTAGCGATGCATGTGGAAGATGAAAAATCATGGGCGAAGGGAAAATTATAGGAGTTTTGGTCGAAGGATGAGAGGGAAATTTGATGGCATTTGGAAAGTGGAGATATCATTGATTTTAAATAAAATATTTTAATACTTTTCTACGTGGATTGCAAATCAAATATATTATGATATAATACCCCAATTTCCATCAAACTAGTGGTAGTAGATGCAAAATGGCTATGCAAATTTGTTTATGTGGTCATAATAGAGATTTCGAGTAATATCGAGGAATTTAGGATCATTTCGAATTTGTCACCTAAAAACCTATCCCCGTTGAAAAGTAAGTGGATTTTTTTAAAAGCCTAGTTCTATTTTTAGTTTCCATAAGAAAATATGGTGGTCCTAGTATTGAAGAATACATAGCATATCATAAGACAAGCAACATAATTTTGATAAGTAAATTATTTATTAATTTAAGGGATGGCGTTGCCATATGGTGGTAGGAACCTAACTTTGAGAAGAGGTTGAGCCTTATAAATAAAGAATATGACAAAATATTTTTAGAGGAGTGGTCTCGTGTCATGAAGAAGGATACTGAGAGCCATAAGGGTTTATTTTTATTTGACAACTTCCTATTGCAATCATGGATGTATTCAGTAAAAGAAAGTCATTATTTATATAAACCGTAGTAGCAAGCATAATTTCATAAATTGTTAACTTGGCTAAAAGATTGCATGTCCCGGCAAAGCATATGTAGTGCACTCAAGTTTAGGGTGAGATGTTCAAGTTTTTAAATGTTTGAAGCTTACTATGGATAAATATATTTTGTGCTTTCAAATTTCCATGCTCTAGATATGGATGATGTTAATATTTTCCTATGTATTCTTGAATGGACTCAATTAGTATAGTCAATATTAATGTGCAAAATAATTTTTGAAGCTATGGTACAAGAAAAAATAATTCATAAATGGGAAAATAAGTTATTTGGTACAATTGTTTTTTATTGGAGTGTGATGTGTGGGAGCCCTCTATTGAAAGATTGGAATTATTGATGAATAATAAGAAGACAACCTTCGTGTGGATGTTTCCCCATTTGGGGTTTTACCACGTATTTATGGTGTTCTCTTGTTTTCCTTTCTCCTTGTTCTTGCTAATTGATAATTTGTTATTGTATGGATAGGAGGCTACGTTAGTTATGCTTTTCATGTTACGTATTGTTATACGTTATTCACATATTTTCATATTCTAACAACAATATCGATTCTTAACTAAGATTAGTTTACTATGGGTCAAAAACCATTTCCCCAAAAAATACAAAAATCACTCAAGCAAAGAATACAACACGTCTCCACATTAATCCAAAAGTTATCATGCAAGAGAAATCGAAGAATATAAGAGGAATAAAATGTTAGTTTTTCATCATATAAGCTAGCATTATGATCTTAGGATCTTTTCACTAAGAGAATAACAAGCACAGCAATAAAACATAAGCACATCACAAGAGACAAGAGACACAAAGAGTTTTCCTCGGGGAAACCATAAAGGAGAAAACCCCGACTCTTCCTCAGAGATAGAATCAGCACCAAAACAGTAAAAGCCCCAAAACAGTAAGATGATCTCCACACAACAGCAGTCTCTCTCTCTCACTCTGAGAGAGCTTCTCCTCTCACTCATGCGCCCCAATGAGTGAGTGTGAGTGTTGCAAGTGAGATAAATAGACAGGTTCACTCTCTATTTATATTCTTCCATTCACTTTAAGTGCACTCCAACATGTCGGCCTCACTTAACAATTACTTACTAGAGCCGACATCGCTAGGAGTGTCTAATAACCCTAGTGCCCCACCACTTGTGGGGACTTTGCCTCCTCTGACCAATAGGAGGGTAACACAATGGTGGGGACTATTGCCCCAACTTACAATGACTCACCTAGGGTCGACTTCACTAGGATAGTCTAATAACCCAAGGGCCCCATAACCGTGGGGACTTTAACCCTTGACAAATAGGAGGGTTACCCACAATGACTTGACATGACTCTCTCATTATAGAAACTTCCCGGAATAAAAATCGGGGTATGACATGACTCAAATACATTACAATACATCCCGGAATAAACATCGAGTTACAATATATAAGAAATATGGATGAATACATTCTGAAGTTACAAATACATCAACACTCCCTCCTAACTAGGAAGGTATTCTCTCGACATAATTTATTAGCACAAGTCTTCTTCTCTGTATCATCTAGATCATCATTGAGTTCTCGTCATCTTCATCTTCAAGTCATCTTCATCATCGGATCTGGATCATCACTCGATCTGGATCATCATCACTGAATCTAGATCATCACTCGATCTGGATCATCATCATCACTGGATCTAGATCATCACTCGATCTAGATCACCACTGGACATCATCACTGGATCTGGACCATCACTTGATCTGGATCATCTCTGGGAATCATCACTAGATTTGGATCATCACTTGATCTGGATCATCTCTACTGGATCATCATCACTGGATCTGGATCATCACTCGATCTGGATCATCACTAGGCATCATCACAGGTGCTATCTCTTGATTCTTCTCGTCATTAGAACCTCTACAGAGACAGTCCTTTTTCATACTGGATGTATCATCTCAGAGCTGGTCCTTTTTCATACCAGATGAGGCAGCTACTCAGAGCTAGTCCTTTTTCATACTAGATGACCCTTCCTAGAGCTAGTCCTTTTTCATACTAGATGAGGCAGCTACTCAGAGCTAGTCCTTTTTCATACTAGATGACCCTTCCTAGAGCTAGTCCTTTTTCATACTAGGTAGGGCATCACAGAGCTGGTCCTTTTTCATACCAGATGAGGCATCACATATTTGGTCCTTTTTCATACCAGATGTGGCAGCTACTCAAAGCTAGTCCTTTTTCATACTAGATGAGTCTCCACAGAACCAGCCCTTTTTCATGCTGGATGTGTCATCCACATAGAGCTAGTCCTTTTTCATACTAGATGTGTCTTCACAGAGCCAGCCATTTTTCATGCTAGATGTGGCATCCACACAGAGCTAGTCCTTTTTCATACTAGATGTGTCTTCACAGAGCCAACCCTTTTTCATGCTGGATGTGGCATCCACACAGAGCTAGTCCTTTTTCATACTATATGTGTCTTCACAGAGCCAGCCCTTTTTCATGCTGGATGTGGCATCCTGACAATGGAAGGAACCAATCCTCTAACCATGTCACAGCTCTTACATCCAACCATGGAAGGAACCAATCCTCTCACCATGTCGAAATGGCACAGCACTTACATCTGACCATGGAAGGAACCAATCCTCTCACCATGTCAGAATGGCACAGCACTTACATCTGACCATGGAAGGAACCAATCCTCTCACCATGTCAGAATGGCATAGCATGGACACATCACTTCCTCTTGGGAGGAACCTCGATCTGGAGAACACCAAGCTTCTCCCTGAAGTACTCGAACTTCACTCTGGCCATTTCTAGCATAGAATCACATCAGGGCTAATTACATCCAAGGATAACCCGTGAGATTCGCCAGGACCAATTACATCTGAGGACAACCTACAGGACCGTTTATGTCTGAGCAACTTACGAGCTTCGCCAGGATTTATGCTCGGACAACCTGTCTCACCAGCTATGCTAGAACTCCCTCTTTCGAGAGATCTTGATCTGCATCACAAACGGGAGCTCCATTGTTCCTCTCTGCATCATACCAAAATGCAAGTCAGATCAATCAAATCAAATAGTAGTTTTCAAAAGAAACATACTACCCCCAAATCACAAGTGGCAACATCTTTTGCCTCGGCTGTACTCAGCACCATGCAGGACTCCATCCTGTCAAACCAAGAGATCACACCTGATCTCATACTGAAGTAGCACCTCGAAGTGCTCTTCCTATCAATGGCACTGCCTACCCAATACGAATCCACATAGCCCTCTAGGTTAATCTTCTGATTCGTATCATACTTGAGCCCATACTCAACTATACCCTTCAGGTACCTCAATGCATGCTTTGCAACCATCAAGTGAACATTTCTCAATGTGTTCATAGCAAAGCAAATATCTGGTCTCGTATTTGTCAGGTACATCAAGAAATAAATCATCTGACAATACATCGTGGCATCAACCGACTCTGATAAAGCAACACTCAATAGCTTCAGGTTCGATGCCATAGGTGTGGTCATGGCCTTGCATTCATCATCCTGAACCTCTTCGGGATCTTTACTACATACTTCCCTTGTCCACACCTCCATGCCTAGAACGTAGTGCATCGACACATAACAAGAGCATTACTGGTGTTCCACCTTCAACCTTAAAGCAAAGGTTGGAATCCATTTTACTCTCTGTAAAGCCTAGAGTCACCAACAATCTATCCATCCTGTTGTACAGTGTCGAACCTCAGGATTTTCTACAGTCACTCCCTCTGAAGCATCATGATCCCTCTATCTTCTGTACTCTATGCACTAAAACATTCTGTACTGGAGTGACAAGTAGCTTCCCATGCTACTAATCTTCTATGTATCCATCTAGGATCATTGGATACCAAGATCCTCTATCTTGAACCTTTTCAAAGGTTCCTCTTGCACCCATCTGCGAGCTTGTCATCCTTTATCCACCTTGTAGAAAAGGTTCATATCTTCATCAAGCTCCTCATGTATGTGTTATCCCATGGGTGTTTTTTGAGCACGTACAAGGCCTTCTTTCATTTGCACACATGATTCTGCCTGTCATGTGTCTTCACTTGCAATGGCTCCAAATGTCTCTTCGTAGTCTATGCCTTCTTTTCGTGAAAAGCCTCGTGCTACGAATCTTGCCTTGTATCCCACATCTAATGCATGATGGAACTATGAACTTTTCTTCATGTATCGATACTGCATCCTAGACATCATTCTTCTTGAACTAGTCTTCTCTTTGTTCTTGGAAGGTTCTACATCAATGATGTCGCTTCATTCGTCATATTATTTGAAATGTCATCACTTGTTCTTCGGAACAAGTCTCCTTCTTCTTTGCTTGTAGGTGATTATGTATGCGATCTTTCCTACAATTCAAATGCATTTGTATGGTTAGAAACGTTTCATAAGGAATATTCAAACTGGCAAGTTCTTATGTAATGATCATGCAACTACTTTAGCCAATACAACATTTATCCATATCTCATGAAAACTTTTCTAGATGCCTTCCATCTCTACCAGGACAACATTGAGATTGTGCACTAATCCAATATGTCAGCAAAGAGTTTTCATTCTAGATAAGTAGCAATGGAGAGTTGTATAGCACCATGAGCTACTTACCCATCACATGCATATTAGTAGTATACTGTCATTAATGCAAACATCCTATCATGCATAATACATCAACTGAATATAACAAATCTATAACAAAACAATATCATGAAATGACAATTGAATACTTATCTTTATTTGTTTCGTGGGTAGATTCCTTCTTGAGCCTTTAGCTTCATCGTCTTCTTCATTCATAATAGTATCGTTTCTTATCCAAAATCTAAGATGGATAAGAGGTTCTTCAAGAGTTCAGATCTTCATATTCCTCATCGCTTGAGGGATCTTCTTTCAATGGTGAGAGCTTGATCTTTAGTTTCTCCCATCTTCTATTTTCTTCTTATGAGTCGAGCCTCTTCTTCTTCTTGAAGTCTGCTGAAAGTAATCACTTCCTTCTGGCACACATTCTTCGAATGAATGAATCGTATGATCCTGGGAGGCCATTCAAGGTGACCATCACCACTTTTGCATTCTTCACTTCTTTTTTTACTGCTTCAAGTTGTTCTTTGATTTGAGAGACTCTTATGACTGCATGGTCTCTGCATTCTGGATCTTCACATTCTGATTTAAGTTCTTCCCTTCAAATATATTGGTCAAGGAATCAAACATCTTTGGTGTCTTTAGGGAAGACACTTGTAGTACAATTTGATTCATGACTGAATCGGCAATGATCTTCTGGGCCTTGACCAAGTTCTTCTTGTGAAAGGCTTCTAGCCTCATCTCCCTCTGAAACTAGAACCTCTATACTCATGTAGGTGTCCAATCCATTTTCTTCAGAGAGATCATATACTTCTAGGCTTGAAAGTTGTCAACTTCACCAAGATTATCATCAAGCTGATGTGATAGATCACTTTGAAATGAGAACCTCAAATGAAAATAGCAGAGAATTAGATCTTACCGATTTGAGGTGTCTGTCCTGGTTCCGAAGTTGGCTGATCTAGGGTTTGTCACAGAAACCCTAATTTTAAAAACTTGGAATCTTTTAGATTTGATTGGATAGACAGATAGATCTCTTCAAATGGAGCTGTCCAATGTACTCCTTTTCTAAAAACAGTGGAGGAAAGCTCCTGGAACAGGAAGCCCTAGTTTTCCAATTTCTTCTGCAGAAATGCCTGTTACTGTTTCTGTGATATCTCTGAAATTGCTGCTCCTCTGTGTCTGAAATTTTGCACTGAGGTAAATTTGCATGTACCTGATCCAACACCATATGTTTCATCAAAATTGGTTTCACCATTTGGGATTTATGATCCTTTTCCCAGGGTGACCTGTTACAGGACTGTTCAGAACAGTGAAGTTGTGTGACATGCCACGTGTCACCGGTTCATCTTCTGAGTCTGATCTTCGTGCCACCGAAATTATAGGCTATGCCCTTTTTGGAAAATCTTTAGGAATTCCATTTGGACCTCTGTAGCCCAAGATATTGCAATTCTCCCTAGGTGTCCTGTTTAGGGATGAATTCTGGAAGAGACTGAAACCCTAACTTGGAGGGATCATATCTCCCAGAATATAGCTGAATTTTGGATCATGATTTTATATTCGGCCCTTGAAATTTTTAGCTTCTGAGACTTCTCCAACCTTGGAATATAGCGAATGTACCAAAACGTATCAGTTTTAGTATTTAGGGTTTTTCCTAGCTCGGGGTCAAACTAGGGTTTGACTTTCCCGGAGTTTCACCCAACCAAATTTCTTGATCCAGGTCTCTAAACTTAGATTTTGACGAGGAGAAAAATCCTATGCTGGTCTCACTCAAAAATTCTTCTCTTGTAGAAATCCCTAATTTCCGCATCGAAAACTGAAAAATGCTCGGAATCGAATTCTGCTTCGACAAAAAGATGCATCCTTCAATGGAGAGTCATCCTAGCATACTTTTGCTGATGGATTGTGGAGAGAGACCCAAAACGTAAGAAGCCCTAGCTTCTGTAGCTACACAATGTCTTCTTCTCAGGTTAGCTTTGATCCCATGTTAGTTTTTCATCATATAAGCTAGCATTATGATCTTAGGATCTTTTCACTGAGAGAATAACAAGCACAGCAATAAAACATAAGCACATCACAAGAGACAAGAGACAAGAGACACAAAGAGTTTTCCTAAGGGAAACCATAAAGGGGAAAACCCCACAACTTCCTTAGAGATAGAATCAGCACCAAAACAGTAAGATGATCTCCACATAACAACAGTCTCTCTCTCTCTCACTGAGAGAGCTTCTCCTCTCACTCATGCGCCCCAATGAGTGAGTGTGAGTGTTGCAAGTGAGATAAATAGAGAGGCTCACTCTCTATTTATATTATTCCATTCACTTGAAGTGCACTCCAACATGTCGGCCTCACTTAACAATTACTTACTAGAGCCGACATCGCCAGGAGTGTCTAATAACCCTAGTGCCCCACCACTTGTGGGGACTTTGCCTCCTCTGACCAATAGGAGGGTAACACAATGGTGGGGACTATTGCCCCAACTTACAATGACTCACCTAGGGTCAACTTCACTAGGATAGTCTAATAACCCAAGGGCCCCATAACCGTGGGGACTTTAACCCTTGACAAATAGGAGGGTTACCCACAATGACTTGACATGACTCTCTCATTATAGAAACTTCCTGGAATAAACATCGGGGTATGACATGACTCAAATACATCCCGAAATAAACATCGGGTTACAGTATATAAGAAATACGGATGAATACATTCCAAAGTTACAAATACATCAACATAAAAGGGCCTTTACAAATAGGAGAAGAGTAATATAAATAGGTTGGAGAATGAACTCAAGATGTAAGTGAATATTAGATTAGTACTTGGGTAAATTCTTCTATTGGAAGTGTAACATAGGTATTGATTATGAACTATGGTTTCAAATCTTCATATAACAGGACTTTCCTTAAATAAACTTACTCTATTTTAGAGCCTAGGAAATATAGACGTGTTATGGCCTAGGAAAGACATGGTTAACTTGGTTCTAATAAATCGGGAAAAGGTGAGGAAATATTGAGCAATTAGACCCTTGGTTGAGCATTCTCAAATAGAGGTTTTTGAGTATCTAAAATGAAGCACTTCAATTAACGGTGGGATAAAGGAGATCAAAGCTTAAGAAATAACCCAATTGTTGGGAGGATGCCCCAAGTGGGAGTCTCAAAGGGTATAATAGACATAAACCAATGACCAAGGGCTAAAGACAAGAGAGGGGGTGATAGGAAAACCTCCTAAAGCATTAGTTGACACCCAAGGAGGCCACCCATATAGGCTAAAATGGCTTGACTCGAGGGAGAGTAATTCATCACATAAGTGGCTTCATATGAAGGACAAGAGGTATTGGTGTCATCAATAGGCATGTAATTGATGGACATGACATAGAATTAATTTGCACTACTGTACCACTTACTGGGTTGGAATATCTAAGTACTAATGTGTGAAATCCATGACCCACATATTTCACTCTTTATACAAAACTATGTCATAGGGATGAGATAGTATCAAGTGGCAAGGAAGGAGAAGTAGCAAAGCAATAGAAGACAGAGAAAACAAAGGAGGGAAAAAATGTCAATGTGATAATGCATGGGGGGAGTGCCCACCAATGCATGAAACACAATCTGATGCCTTGTCATTGCAAGGGAATTCATCATAGGTTGGTTCATGATGCCTGACTCTCACAACCCACATGCCACCATAATTGATGCAAATCAAATCTATAAGGTTCATTATTGGTGATGTGATGACAAGCAAGGATAATACAAATAGAAATGAAAAAAACAATATATGAAGATACAAGTCAAGTAGAGAATGCTGAGAGAGAGAAAAGCACATCTAACTATTGCAAAAGTAAAGAAACAATTAAACCATGAAACAAAATGCAAGTAAGGCTAACTACCATGAAACTAGCGTAGCATCTAGACCATGAAATTAAATGTAAGAAAGTCTAACTACCATTAAAGTAAAGAGGAAATAGACAATGAAATTAAATATTGAAATTAAAAGAAATAGAGAGAGAGTGAGACAGTGATGCCTGCACATAGTTCAACACAAATGATGTCATGCAAGAGCCTACTTTGGTGGTACATATGAGAGAACCAAGCATGCTAGGGCATGCAAATAATCTAAATGTAATGGTGTAAACTATGAAATGACGTAAACAAAACAAAAAAAGGAAAAGGATAAGAGTTAAAAACACAATGCCTTTACTTACCATGGCATTGTAGTTGTCAGAGTGGGATCCTCTAAGGCATACAAAACATGCAAAGTGGGTAATATTAGTGCTAAAGTGAGATATATACCTACAATTAAAGAAATTGATGATTTCCCTGAGCAAGGAAGGAGAGGAAACTCCAATTACTAGGGAAGGACAAGAAGTGAGAAAAGGTGAGGAGGGGAAGGGAAGATGAGGTGATGACTCTAGAGTAGAACCAATGAAGGCATAAGAGGTGAGAAGTGGTGATGTTGGTGAACATGTGTGAAGGAAGAGATGACAATGCTATCACATAGTCAATGAGGAAACAATATGTGGTGACACTTTAGAAGCACCAATAAAGGAAAGACAGGTGCAACATTGACTCAAAACTAGTGAGGGTATGGGAGTTGGTGATGCTCATGAATCACCAACAAAATAAAGATACATAAGGTGATAGTCTTTACACGGAGATAATTAAGGCACAAGGAAAATAATGAAAAGAAAAGGCAAAAAAAGGAGGAGGAAAGAATAGAGGTGGAAATTCTAATGAAGATCTAACAAAGGTAGGAGTTGAAAGGTGAGAGAGCGGAGATCCTAGAGAGATGGGAGTGATCTTGTAAATGTAGGTTATATGATACAACCACTGAAGGAAACATCTCAGGAAGATACCAAGGAAAGTGATAAGCATACTAGCTTAGAGGAGTCATCTTGAGTTAGTCTCTACTTGAGATAGTGAGTTTGTAACACCCCGGTTTTGACCCCTATTGCATTAGAAATGTATATGATGTAAATATCGTTATTAAATCATGGTGAGGAGCTAAAGGCTAAGGCCCTGCCATGGATTTAGCGTTTGTATGTATCGGCAGTTAAAATCGATACCTATGGTTATTGTGTTAGCCATGCACAATATATTTTGAACATCATGTAAATATGCCATTTAATAAAAATACCCACAGCTAGCTATGTCAATGCAAAAAAGATATGGGGGCATGATTTCACAAAGAATGGGGAGGTAAATTATTCAAATCCTTGAGCCAATAGGGTAAAGACAAATGTCAATGGGAGAACCCATAAAGCTATCAATTACCTTTTTTGTCTTTTGTGCCCAATCAATTATTTCTTCCAGAAATTGGTTGAGGTAGTTAATGCCTTGGGGTGGGAAGAGTATGGCAGTCAAATTCGAATTGGGGCAAGCCATCATTTTTGAAAAACATGTTTTTGATTTATTGGACAGGTAAATGCTTGGAAATGCATGCCCATCCCACTATTCACCCATGTCCTTCATTTCCTCACGTGGTTGAAGCTTGTTGTGTGTTTCTCCTTCACAATTTATGTTGTTTCCTCATTCTCCTCCATACCCAGAAATCTGTTTTGTATTGTTGAGCGAATGGACAGAAGAGAACCACAATTTTGGGGTTTATAGCAGCTCCTGGAATGTCAATAGACGTTTCTAAAATCGAATTGGCTCTCCAATGGTTGATTTCCTCATTTGCAATTTCGTTTTTGGTTTCGAGGTCATTTTTGTTCATACTTGGCACTTGTGTTTTGTTGTTATGTAAATCCTTTATTTGGTTTGAACCATTAGGAGTGGAAGAGGGAATAATTGGCTTGATATACCTAGTCAAGAGAGGAACCTCACAGAGAGATCAAGAGGGGTTGGTTATTCCTCTATGCACACCTTGAAGAGCACTAGAAGGGAAGGTATGGCCTGAGGGGTTGTGTAGTAGAGAAGGGGATGCTTCCTTGTGTTGGGTGTGTAGGTATTGTGGAGGCCAAGCGAAATATTGTGCAGGTGCCCATAGCTCTGTGGTTAAGCTCACTATCTTAGAAATTTAACCTTTCCACCTCCTTAGCATCCTAATAAACCCAAATGTAGTTTTGGCTTGGCTGAATTTTGATATGTCTTTGGCTATGTGTGAGCCTGTTGTTGTTCCCTTATTCCTTGTGGGAATCATGCCCAGCTTGGGGGTGGTAGTGGTGCTGAGAGATTGATGAGCACACTGGCCTATGGTTGGGTGGAACGTTTCAGTGACATAGTTGGTTGCGGGACAACTCCTTCGCAATATAAGTATTTTCTTGTGTTAATTTTGCAATGTATTTGCTTAATGAATTAATGAACATGTTGGATGTATTGGATGGATGTATTTTCTTTTGTTGTATATTGCATTATGCATTTGTATATGTTTTTATTTCTAGTGCATTTTTATTATTATGCTCATGGGGATAGATTGACCGGATCAGATAGCAGTGTAGTCGTGTCCTCTCTTGAGTAGAGGGGTGGGGACGTGACAGAATTAGGGGGAGTTGATCACTAGAAAGGTGACCAAAGAGAAAGGAGATGCAAGGAAAGAGAGAGAAGAGATAGGGAAATAACTATAGGTTTCTTGATTCATGAAAAAACTAGTGCTAACAAAAATAAAATCCCAGGTTGGTCCCATAAATACTTCATCAGGGACAAGGTTTCATTCAACTAAGTGAACCACATACCTATATGAATACCTTCAAAGGCTAGTATAATTATACACTATATCACGCTACACTAGAAATCTCGGGATAAAGATGAGTTTTTCTTTGAGAATTCAAGCAACAAAGGTAGATAGGAAGGAGAGAGAAATGGAGGAAAGAAAGGCACAATAAATGAGGAGAGAAGAGAAGAGAGACCACCCTAGGTAAGTCATGACATATGAGAGGAGGGAAAAGGATCAAGTGACCTAGAAAGAGACATTAAATGGTATCAACATGTTAGACTAGTGTTGCATTAAGAATGAAGAGGGTGGAAATTTCACCCTAAAGGAAGAAGAAAAAGAGGGAGGAGCACTTTCCCTAAGTAAAGGAGAAGTTCCATAAAAGAACTAAGTGGCGAAGGGGAGAACAAGGAAGGTGAAGGAGTAAGAGTGAAACACAGACAAAGTCATCCATGTTGGAGATGGTTGGTTAAGGATAGGAGAAGCTAAAATATGATGAGAGACTGAGAGAACAGGAAGGATACAAAAGGTGTGTTGCAAGGGAAGAGGTTCCAAAGTAGGGAATATGTAAGGAAGAGGGGTTACCAAGTGACCAAGGAATAAAAGGAGGAGGAGAGGGCATTGAGGAAATCCTAATATAAAACTACTCACCATAGTTTAAGTATGATAAAGAAGACTCAATCTCTATGTCTCAATAGGTCATCTTAATACAACTAATGATATAAGATGATGTCTCAAGAGAATCAATAGACATAATACCCCAAGTTTGAGTTAAGGGAAGAAACCCAAATGTCATTATTTAGACTTGGCTTCATGTTGAGGAATGGTGTCAAGTTGAGATGAAATAGCTTGTGTTTAAGAAGTATCATGACAACATGTAAAAATTAGGATTAGGGTGGTAGATAATGAGCCTTGTTGAGAATAGGAAGAACCTTTCCCTTGAAGGACATGGCATTTAGTTTATAGTGTGATTGTTATGCTTATGATACTTTCTCTAATTGTTTTAACAAACGAGTTTCTTTTGTGTGAAGATGACAATCATATGCCCTCTTCTTTTGAAAGAGTCAACCACTTGGTAAGATAGCAACATCACCGTCTCGATTTTAACCCATTGTGGAAATCAAAGACTGCCAATTATAAACATGTTAAGTTGTACTCACCACACATTCAGAGGCATTGAGTCCAACAAAGGAAACCAATGTAAAGTTAATGGATCAAACGATTTTTCCGCGTTGAATAGCCTCCAAAGTCATATCTCCTTCTTTGTTGGTAGAGGTAGTAGACATATCAATTTTATCCTTCCATTGATTTTTATTTTTTTGTTTTTAGAAAGAACACTTTGGTGGATCCTCCTTCTTCCCCAAAATATTTAAATGGAAGACGATGTTAACTACTACTTGCAATTGTGGCTAGTAACTCCAGCCTAGTCAACTAGATTTGAACTTAGCAAACGATTCAACCAATTGTGCTAACCTTGCAACATTCCATTGATTATTTTAATTACAAAGCATTTTCATAATCCAACAAACATACCCCCGAGGGGTAACTAAGTTGGTTAGAGTCTGAGACCAAAGACTGTTGATATTGAGGTCGGAGGTTCGATTCTCACAAATCCAACTCTCTCGGTCCTTCAGGGTTAGGCTCCTCAAATTGGAGCCAATAGGGCGAGGCCCCTTCGGGTGGGCCCCCTATAATTGTTATTGTGGATGTATGACCAATAAAAATTACCATACATCTCACAAACTATATAATTGTTTTCATAGTCAACACATTGCAATCCAATTCAACAACATATAATAATTTATATTTTATTTGTATAATTAATAATAGCATTAATTATACTTAATCAAATTCTATACCATACATTTAAACACATAAATATTATTGAATTGAATGTCTCTTAAAAAAAATATTCAAAATAATAATATAAATTTGATTAATTTAATTTGACATTTATTAATTTGCAATTTTACACACATTTTTACAAAGTTTTGAAAGTTTTGAAAAATTTCATTATTAAACATAATATTTTAAAAACTTAAAATAAATTCACAAATTTTTAAAATACAATATTTGAATTTTTTTTTATTGATGCATGATGTCTTCAATGAAGTATAATTAGAGCCATTTTAATAATACTACATTATTATCATCGTCGTCGTCATAATAATAATAATAATAAATTACTTTTTAAAACTAAAATTTATAAAAATATCATGTATAAGTGCTACCTGATGTTGTCTAATTTAATGTTATTATTATTGTATTGTAACAGAGAATATTACCTAGCGACTAGTCTGAAACACCCTTTATGAAGTTGTTGATGTCGATTAGTAAGTACAAACCATTATTGCGTTTGGTCAACCATTTTCAAACAAAAGTTACATGAACCATAAACTAGCTCTCATGGTAGTGTTACTGTAATATTTGGTTGTGCACCATGTATTAGATTTTGAAACACGAATGGATGCATATTAAACCAACTACATGGCATGCATAGTTCTATTCTAGTGTGCTTAAAATTCAAATAGTTCAAAATCAGATTTAGAGAGGAATATATTTCAGTATGTTATTACAATGAATTGTACAGGTGCATATACATCGATGGATCAATTCCCAAATCCTACAATCAAGCTGCAGATCCTACATTCAAGCTACAAGCTATAGATCCTAAAAAATCAAGCTACATGATCTATCGGATAGGAAAGAGTCATCTACAAGATAGGAAAGAATCACACGAGAGAATCAGAGAGAATCAGTCCATATCACAACACTCCTCCTCAAGTTGGTGCATAGATGTCACACATGCCCAACTTGCCCAAAAACTTCAAGAACACTCGACTTGAAACTACTTTGGTGAGAATATCGACCAACTGATCCTCTGATCGAATCTTAGGAAACTCCACAATCTCCTCATCCAACTTCTCCTTAATGAAGAATCTATCTACCTCCACATGTTTTGTTCGATCATGTTGAACCAGATTATGAGCAATATCACATGTTGCTTTATTGTCACAATATAGTCGAATTGGATGCCTTGGCAGATAGCCCAAATCTTTGAGGAGAAATCTTAGCCACAATGATTCACATACTGTAAGTGCCATATCTCTAAATTCAGCCTCTGCACTTGATCGGGAAACAACATTATGTTTTTTGCTTCTCCATGCAACAAGATTACCTCGTACAAAGGTGAAATAACCTGAAGTAGAACGCTTGTCATTGACTGCTCCAACCTAGTCAACATCAGTATATGCATCCATGCTTTGACAATCTTCCTTTTTAGTGAATAAAATTCCTTTTCCAGGAGCAGACTTTACATACCTCAAAATGCGCATAAGTGCATTCATATGTTGCTCACCAGGATTATGCATAAACTGGCTAACAATACTCAAGGCATAGGCAAGGTCCAGACTTGTGTGTGCTAAGTACATCAATCTTCCTACGAGTCTTTGGTATCTTCCCTTATCAACTGGTACCTGATCAGACTCAACACATAACTTCAATCCTTCTTCCATTGGTGTATCAGCGGGTCGACATGCTGACATACCAGTTTCCTATAACAAGTCTAAGGCATATTTCCCTTGAGATAGAAAAATCCCTTGATCAGATCGAGACACTTCGATCCCAAGGAAATATTTCAAGGGGTCGAGGTCTTTCATTTTGAATTATCTGGACAAGTAACCCTGTAGAGCCTTCCTTTCTTCAGGATCATTTCCTGTAACCACCATGTCATCCACATATACAATAAGTGCAGTTATCTTACCTTAATGTTTCTTCAAGAATAAAGTGTGGTCTGAGTTGGTCTGACGGTAACCAAATGATTTCATAGATTTTGTGAACCTTCTGAACCATGTTCTCAGAGACTGTTTCAACCCATACAGTGGCTTCTTTAATTTGCACACCTTTTGACTATGTGTTTCTTGTATCATGCATCCTTGTGGGAGTTCTATGTAAACTTCTTCGGACAAATCGCCATGTAGAAAGGAATTATTCACATCAAACTGTTGTAATGTCCAACCCAAGTTTGCAACAAGAGACAACAAGACTCGTATTGTATTGATTTTAGCTACATATGCAAATGTCTCTCTATAATCGATCCCATAGGTTTGGGTGTATCCTTTTGCCACCAGTCTCACCGTAAAGCGTTCAACTGCAGCATCTGCTTTGTACTTCACAGTATAAACCCATCGACATCCAACTGGTTTCTTTCCTGGTGAACAGTCAACAAGTTCCCAGGTTTTATTCTCCTGCAAGGATTTCATCTCCTCATTCATAGCGGCTTTCTACCTTGGGTCAGCTAAGGCTTCCTCCACATTGTTAGGAATAGATATAGTAGATAATTGATTTACAAATGACTTATTTGATTCTGACAAACGATGGTTAGACACATAATGACTCATGGGGTATTTAACTTTACTAGAAATTTCGGGTTCATATGTGGGTTAGGGATACCTCTGGTGTGACACTATGGTAGTTGTCTTCTAGATGGTTTAGGAGCATCCTCAGCAATCGATTGGTTTGGTGTATAAGCTGTTTGTGGTGTGAGAGACTTGGACGGAGGTGGAGCCACAACTTCAGTTTCTGGGTGTTCATCACTACTTGGATCCAAATTCAAACCACCCGCATCCAATTCGCCCACTTCTTGATTCAGCACATCAGAGAGTTCCCCTACTTCCAGTATGGCCAAGTTTTCTTCCTGGATGTGAACAACCACATCTTCAAAGATGTGATCATCATAGTATAGAGTCTGAATTTCCTTCTAGTACTCCCCCTGAAGTTCAGGCTCAGAGGAAAAATACATCGAGTCTTCATGAAAAGCTACATCTAATGTAATAAACATTAGTTGGGTTGGAGGATGATAGCATCGGTACCCCTTTTGATAAGCAGCATATCCGAGAAAGATACATTGCAGCGCTTGAGGAGACAACTTGTTGCGTCGATGCTTATGGAGGTGTACAAAAGCTACAGAACCGAAGATGTGAGGAGATAAATTTGAGACGACTAGAGCAACAACCGCTTCAGCGAGAGCCTAGGATAGTGTCTGGAAATCAATAGTGTTGGAGGGTACCCGGTTGACCAAACGCTGCAGAGGTAAGTGCTTCTCCCCAATAGGATAGAGACATATGGGCTTCTATCAACGAAGCACGGACAACCTCCAACAAGTGGCGGTTTTTTCTCTCAGCCACCCCATTCTGCTGAGGTGTATTGGAACAAGTAGTTTGATGAATAGTTTTGTGTGCTTTCAGATACTGCTGAAGTTCAGAACTCAAATATTCGCCTCCATTGTCACTACTGAGAACCTAAACCTATGCATTGTACTGAGTACGAACCATTTTATAAAAAAATTTAAATAACAAATTCACTTCACCTTTAGACTTCATCAAGCACACCCAAGTCATCCTGGTACAGTCGTTAATAAAAGTAACAAACCAACGTGATCCACCAAAGGTAGTGACTTTGGACAGACCCTAAACGTCAAAATGTATGACCATAAAAGGAACATGACTTTTATTCAAACTTAATGGAAACGAAGCACGATGGATTTTTGCAAGTTCACAAACGTCACAGCGAAAACTAGACACATCAAATTTTGCAAATAAACTAGGAAATAATTTCTTCAGGTAACCAAAGGAAGCATGCCCCAGACATCGATGCCATAACCAGATTTCAAATTTCTTCTTCTCCCCCTCAAAGCCATCCACTGTTAAATCTTGATGCAAATTTCCCAAACTCTTTAACACTAAGTCCAAGTAATACAGCTTCCTTCACCTAACACCACAGTCAATTGTTTTCCTTGTTCAGATGTCCTTAAACACACAAAAATCATGCCAAAAAATTACAACACAAAGTAAGGTAGTGGTGATTTGGGAAACTGACAACAGATTATAATCCAAAGACAGAACAACTAAAACATAATCTAGATTCAAAGTATCAGTGAGAGGTAAAGACCCTTCTCCAATAACTAGGGCCGAAGAGACATTGGTAGTGGAAACAAATTTTTGTGAGGACGGTTTAAGGGGTGAGACCTATCTAGAATCAAACGTCATATGATCTATAGCACTGGAATCAATTATACATGCACTATTAGAAACAAGTGTAGAAATATTTAAAACCTTACCACCATTACCTGTCACTACTGCTAATGCTGAGATCTGACCAGCAACACCATCCGATGTCTTTGTTTCGACAACCGCAACACTGGAGGTCCTCTTGGAATTCTTCCTCCATGAATCGCGGCTATGATCCCACCATTCTGGATACCCCACAAGTTCAAAGTAGTGGCTCTTGTTATGACCAATTTGATTGCAATGACTGCATTTGTAGGTGGATTATCGGCACCATCAGTGTTCTTAGGCTGGCTTTGAGAAGGTTAGTTCTGATTTGACTGATTTCGAGTCACCATGGCTGAAGCTTCATATTTTTTTGGTTCTCCATTCATCATTACGAGTCAAACAGATTCGCGGCGGACCAAAGCATAACATGCATCCGATTTGGGGATAGGATCCTTTCTCAAAATTTCACCATGAATTTGTTCGAATTCACCATCTAATCCAGCAAGAAAAATATGCACCCTTTGTCGCTAAACTGATTTTCAGTAAGATTCAACATCGTTCTCACTCTCCATGATCACCTTAACATGATGATGCAACTCACAAAATATCTCGGTTAATTCTCCATAATACACAGAGAGTGTTCTGCCATTTTGTTTCGTGGAGAAGGCCCTCTGATTCAAGACAAACACCTGCAATTCATCTGCTCCACACTACAACAAATCCTGGAATTAGCGTCCCTTTTTAGTGTAATTTTTTTTTTGCATTGAGTGGTCAAACTAGATGCTAAATGGGACGCGTCATGGACAAAACTTAAAGTGTCTTTTTTTGCGTCCTAGATAGCATCCAAAATAGCGTCTATTTTTTTGCTTCCAAGATAACATCCAACTTTTCTTCCTAAATAACATCCTATTTTGCTTCTTATAGAGAGTCTGTTATTGCTTCCTAGAGAACGTCCACTTTTGCTTCCGAAATGGCATCCCCGTTAGCACCATATTTGCATCCATTTTTGCTACCACTTTAGCATCCCATTTTGCACCATGTTTTACTTCCAAAATAACGTCCAACTTTGCTTCCTAAATAACGTCCCATTTTGCACCACGTTTTGCTTCCAAAATAATGTCTAACTTTGCTTCCTAAATAACGTCCTATTTTTCTTCCTATAGAGCGTCTGTTATTGCTTCCTAAATGGAATCCTCGTTAGCACCATATTTGCATCCAATATTGCATCCATTTTTGCTACCACTTTAGCATCCCATTTTGCACCACGTTTTAGCGCCAAGTTTTGCATCCAATGTTGCTTCTAGATCTAGAACATAGTGGGCTTCCATTTTAGCTCATGTTTTTGCTTCCTTATTAGCACCACATTAGACTTGTTATTTAACACCTACAACCATATCCATTTGCGTGCTATTATATTTATTATATCAATTTATTATAATTATTCATTAATTTCAATGGTTCTCATTTATCATTTACTTCATAGTTCTTAAATAGCATAATGAAATATTCAAATTAATTGTAGATACAATTGTTGAGATTAATTGCATGGCATTTATGAATAAAATTAAGAGAAACATGCAACATTTATCCAAAACAATAATATTAATTTTCCATTAAAAGATCATCAACAACTTCCAATATATATAAATTTAAAATATAATAATAATAACTTCGACATTATTTTTCATTCAAAATAAGTGAAATTGCAAAACATCATCACATCAATAATCTATCATACAGATAATCGTATTAAGGTTAAAAGAACAAGTGAACAATATATAGTGAAACTATCAATATCAAAATTTATCAACAGTAATCCAAGTTTATATGTCAACATGAATCCACCATACAAATCAAAATGACCCAAAATGTAATATGAACTTGGATAATCACAAAAATAACAATATGTGTCTAGTAGCATGGAAAAAGCAAAAAACATCCACAATCTCAATAGAAGCATCAATGGCTACCATCATAGTCATCCTCATCATCTATCCCAACATCATATCCATCATCATTTTCATTTGACACAACTGTATCATTATCAGTAATATCTTTCTCTGGTGCATCGGTGGCAACATAATCAGTATCATCAACTACGTCATCTTCACCATTTTTCTGCAAATACCAAGAAATAATCAATTTAAAACATTAGTAACAATTTCATTACATAATGCATATTCTGTGAGATATTACAATATTAGTGTGATCATTTATGCATTCTCACTAGTTTTCCAACCATGCATATAAACATCATCTCATCAACATATAGTAACCACACATATAAAGTGTATCCACAACCATGCATACACACACATGTACACCACACATTTTCATATCACAATAGAAGAAGACGTAGAGGCAAGGAACCAGACCTTGGAATGCTATTAGCTGACCCATGTAACTTGAGAAGAGAACAAGACTACCCATATGAGTATCAACTTAGAATGGCCCATGACAACATCTAGAATGAATAAAATAAATTATGCTTTACAAGACAATACAATGTTTAGGCCAAATTCTTCTTCAAATATATGCTAACTACTTTTAGAGTTATTGAAGAAACATTGAACTTGAACTTTACCATCTCAAGTGAAAGTTGAAATTAACATGATTCTTTCTAAATCAAAACAAAACTATCAAAGTTGTCAAGTCTATCCTTTGTGAAAATTCAACTAATATGATTTTATTTAAAAAAAACTAAGGTTGTATTATCTAACTTAATCAACAATAGTGAAGATGCTCAGTTTTGAATAAGGATAAGCTAAAAGTTTGATCCACTTTATTTAATAATGCTTCACAACATTAAGGAATTTAACATAGTGGAATCAAAACCATACCAATTGAGACAAAAGGTGTGAGATTATAGACCAACACGTATAATACAAAACTGCAAAACCAAGCAATACTTTACCATTCATTCAAATTCCATTACAAATATGTTTATTCCTCATTAGGATTTTAGTATAAACACACATGGAATTCAGATTTCAACATCTTTGTAGATTTAATTACTTTGTTAGCATTTGCTACATGAGTAATTTGTAGAGTTAATTACTTGTTCAACATTCCATTTGGGACATGAGTACTTTTCCTAACTACAAAGTGGTCAAAGGAACTAGATGCATGTTGCAAGTTCCATCCATTTGCCGCTCCAAATTTGTGGGAGGGTGGTAATAAAAACCAAGCTGATTTTCTTTAGTACTACATGTTCAAGTCTACTATTATTCTTGTGTAACTACACTATGTTAAATACTACTTGTCTAGTTGTAAGAGATACCACCAATTATCATGCTCTACCTCACTGAAAATGCAATCAAAATCCATAATGATAATCCCATATGGTTCAAACAATCACACGAAACCTACAACAGTTTCCATTTAAAGTGTCTGACAAAGATTCAAGGCAGATTACTTCCACCATAAGCTACAACAGTTGGCTAGTAAAGTGCTTGTTAAAAGTTGTGAGCCAAATCTCTCCCACGCAAGGTCTAGAAGCCCAATATTGGAGAAGGAAAACCTACATCATTCAATTAGTAGGATTGTAAGGAAGTATAGAAGAAGGTTGTGAGAAAAACCATGCCCAAAGTCAACCAAGGGAACAATTAACATTTTGCTTGGGACATTATAGAGCTATATCCACTTTAACCACTTGGATTGCTTATACCCATCATATGTGCATAAATACAATTTAAGGAATCGATTCACCGCCTCAGTTTGACCATCTATCTATAGATGGAAAGTTGTACTAATCTTGAAGGATGTTCCTTGAAAATTCCAACTTGAAAACAACTCTTGCCAAAAATGAACTATAAATTGAGGATATTTAATGCAAATGATTAATTGACATGTGCCATGCAACTAGGCAAATTTGAAGAAGATTTCAACAATTTAACTAGACAACTAGACCGAACGTAGTATTTAACTAAACAACTGAGACAACTAGTATTGAGCAATTTTTTCTTCATTTGGTACATGATCAAATTCAAACAAATTCTGAAATATATGTCATATCTAAACTCGGGTGGTACAAAACCGAAGGACTTCAAGGCCACCATCGAAAGCAGCCCAACCATACAGGATGAGCTAAGAAAACTTCGACATTAAGTTGAGGAGTATGCAAAGCAGTTTCCAACAATTGGATTTGAAAAATCATCCATGAAATATAAGGAATGATAATACATGTGTTGTGGATCATCTCATGTCAGGATTTGTTTTACATAGTTCCAAAGCACATCACATCCCAGAATTCTTCTGAGTTCAACTTCAAATCTATACTTCAACTAATACAAATGATTGGAATCTAGCTTAAAGGGTGATGTAAGTTTTCAATAATAATGTGTTGTACTAAAAAAATTCTAAAACGCATATAGATATTACAAAATCTATGTTTATAAAATTTTGTCTACTTGTCCACATACTATGGCATTTTCTACGATCTATGCAATGCTTTCCATCTGGGTAAAACTCTATCTAAGGCTTGACCAGTCCTACAACTCCTTAGCAAACCAATCCATACTTTGAGAAAGCTGACCATGTTTTGTTCAACAAAAACCTAGAGTCAACTAAAGAAGATAATCATGATTCAAAAAAGGATCTATGTGAGGAAAAATAGGGACACTTAGGACTAAATTGCTGCAGTTCCTGGTTATCCACACAATCATGGTCAATTTGTCTTTTTGTAATCAAGGTAATTTGTTGTTCTAGAAAAATAATCAAGGTAATTATTTATCCACACAAATATGCTAGCAGTTCAAGGGGATCAACACAAACATGACATAAATGTAACAAGCGTCAATAACTATGGTTTTTTATCAGTTTAACAGAGATAGTAGTAGTGCTTAAAATAGGCTCTTGAATTACACTGAAAAATCGTTGTTACTACCAACACTTTAACATAGTGTTGATCAAGATAAACCTTCATGCTACAACTATCTACTTAAGGTAAAATATATTGAAACTTTGTAACAGAACCTGTCACTTAAATCAGTAACATGTCAGAACCCTAAATATTCCACAAATATCAGGAATTTCAGGCCCAAGAGGATTAGCTATTAAATAATTAGGGCGAAATTGGTTACCAAGCAAATCTGAAAATGAAGACTGTTAAAATGGGCTTTGGGTCTCCAACACTCTCTTAAAGGAATGGGGATGCCAACTAATGACCTTCTAATGTGCCCCTCTCCCTTAGAGATTCTTTTTTAGATCCTTCTGGGAAGAGCCATGTCGAGAGCACCCGTAGACACCAGAAATACTATTAATGAAATAGAAAGAAAGTGGCTAAACCTTCATTGATTGAAAATTGTAAGCTAATGATGTTGATATACTAAGCCACGGGGAGAGTGAAGGAGAATAACTAATAAGTATGCGCTTACCTTTGATCCCTAATATTCTCCATCTTAAAATGTAAATCTTCCCATGGATTTACATTTTCTTTTCTGGAAAGGGCGGTTAAATTAGAGAAGGAGGTCTCCACCTTCATCTTGGACATGTGTAAAAATTAACTGGATTTGGAATCTTATAGGCCTATTTGAAATCCTTGGCCAATATAATTGTGTCCCACCTTAAACTATTGAAACAAGTATTTCTATCTCTGTCTCCTTTTAAATTTGATCCAGCTGTGGACTTTTCATCCAAAGACTTTTCTCTTGTAAAAAAAAACTCAACACACTCCTAACCTAGCTGTGGAGAATCCAATAGATGTTTTCATCCATGTTGATCAACTTGACATGGATGGCTCATTAAGTGCTTTAGAAGCCTCCATTAGGCGTTAGGGATGAATCTGTTAGCCATGGTGGAGTAGTCCAAGAATTTTATATGCCCCCCACAATTCTACTTTCCTGGTCAACATACCCAAAATGGATAACCCTCCCACCTTTGACTCTTTTAAACCAGTGTCATTGTGTAACTTTTATACAAGATTATAGGTAAAGTCGTATGTTGTATTCTTATAAAGACTGGATTCTTTTGAAAGAAATGAAGTATCCAAGGAGCAAAAGAGAAAAGATGAATTTTCAGAAGGGGGGCCATTAGGAATCTCAGAGTGCATTTTCCTTAGATGCCCTTTATAGTTTTGGTTGAAGAACCAGTGTTATGATAAAAAATTCCTTTGATGCATACAAAGTCCACAAATATCGGTATTCAGGTGCTTACATTAGCTTGAAGACTACATCTTATGGGTCTGCAGTACGAATAATAATCTGCTTGGATGATTATGAAATGATCTTTATGTTCCTTTGCAAGGTTAATTCCATACAAATATAACTAGCAAGGTTAATTCCATACAAATATAACTATGACATTGGATCTGCTACCTTGCCATTGGTCTGTGTACCATTCCAACAGACCTGAATTACAGGGGTTTCCATTGGCCCAATGTTTGGATTGACTGGAATTTTTTTAAAATCAATGTCATCCTACTAATGTTTTAGTATGGTTGTTTTCTTTGCCAACCTTGAAAATGCCCCTTTCCTTAGTATCGACTCTTAACTTTTTCCATGGCTAAAATGGTGCCAAAATCTCATAGGTGATTGCTGGACACATTCAACTACTCGAGACCAATCATATTTTTTCTTCCAAATGAGAAATTGCATTTGGGGTATAATTAAATTACTTGTCCATAGAAATTATATTATTATTGCTTTTTCATTTTGGGAAAATAAGGTATTCTTCTTAGTAATTTGTTTAGATTTTTCTACTTACTTAGTTTATAATTATCTGAAATAACTTTAGGCTTTCGTTATTTTGTCCTGAAACTCAGTTACTGTAGTCCAACATTAAATTAAGATTATTTCCTTGGTCTTGTGTTTTCTGTTTGAGAGATGGAAATTTTGGGTCAGTGATATGTGTATTAAACTGAAACATAGAATGTTGAAGGATTAGCATGATCGATTGGTTGCTCAAATATGTAACAACAAATTAGTGGCCCTAGATAATATCTTACTAGTCCCAAACTGATGCATTTTGAGTCCCTGAACAACACCCAGCATAATCAAGTATTGGATCTTTACATAGAGTAGTACCCCTAATGTTACAATGTTCATGAAGATGCCAAAGATAGTCCTAGAAAAGGGGATGAATGTGGTTACGTGCTTGTCCCTCTCCAAACCCACTTCAACAACCTCCACAGCATGATAAACTCCCCAATGAGCCCCTAGGGGACCACATCTAGACAAACTTACAACCAGTGAAGAACCACAACACATCCCAAGCAAACCCACTCCTGTGAAGAATTAAAGAATTGGATGCACCCCAAGCAAACTGATGAAACTTTAAATATCCGAAATGCACCCTATGAAGATCCCAAAATCCCAGTGAAACTAGGACAATGACCTTGCCAAAAGAAAATAAATATCCCACCACAAAATTAATCCACCTTAACCACTAAGCCACCCAGCCTAAAACAACATAAAGAAAACGCTCATAAAAGCAAGGAACAAAATCAGGGCAGTGCCTAGAAAAACAACACACGGTGAAGAAAACTAGTTTAGTCTTCATCTAGGCTTCTGTTAGAAAGTAGGATGGTTTCAAACTTTGAATATAGATTTGATATACTTTATAATATATCATTATCAACTGATGATAGCATTTCCTCTACTTTGTCTTTATTTATCCTATATTGCATGTACTACATTGTATCAATGAACCAACTCAATTGGGTTTGGAGAAGACAAATACAAACACACACATGCATTAACTTAGCAAATCTCAACTTAATTCACTCTAAAATAGGTTCCTTTAACCCACAGGAAGATAAGAGGCCAGTGATACCCGTGCTCACTGCCAACCTCTATCACATGTTGGCACTGTTGTATCATTTTATATGCCAAAAGTTTATTTCTCTTTCAAACATAGAAGCTATTTAGCAAACAAAAATTCATATAAAAAAAGCCCAGACAAATACATATAGCAAGTACTTTTCCATATTGGTGTTCTACAAAACATTTTGTCCTACATCTAGTGGAAATTCAATGGATGTTCAGCTAATCCTCAAACAAGTTGAACCAAAAATCTTGTTAGCAAAGCAAAGCACCAAGCTGAAAAGTCCCCAATGCTCAAGTCGCAATCATAAATAGGTCATAAATGTCAAAATAAGAGAAGCATTGCATTGAAAAACATAGTTGTCTATTCAATGGTATCTTACAGCATAACAAAATTCCACACTAAGAAATCCCCCGCGTTTGAATTTCCCTATACGAATTTCTCCGTGATATAGAGTCTAGACTAAGTGATAAAACCTATGCATGTATGTTGGAAAAACCAAATTCTGAAAAGTAGGAATGCAAACCAAAGACCAAACATGAATGGTAAAATTCATAATGATTAAACCAAAAATTATGAATGCACACTCAAAATTCATGCAACCTGAAGTTTATGCATGCATCGAAAGGCTGAACAGTAGGCATGCAAACCAAAGACCAAAAGCGAATGGTAAAATTCATAATGATTAAACCTAAAATTATGTATGCACACTGAAAATTCATGCAACCTGAAGTTTATGCATACATCGAAAGGCTGAACATGTACGATGACATGTAAATTCTTGTTGGATAGTGGATACCAATGTTTATGCATACAAAAAGGCCCCATATGCTCAGCTCTACCCAATCTCCAATAATAATAAGAACATAGTCACTTAGTACATGTTTCCTAGATGGCAGTTACTATTATTGTCGGGACTGGAAAGAGAGTGCATTCATGACAAATCTGATGAACATCAACTATTAACTTTAACCTTGAGTTAGAATGAAGATTACGAGTTAGACAAAACCAATTGAAATGAAATGAGGATAAAATTGATCACTAGCATAACTTGACATTCAATTTATAGAAAATGACATCCAATCTAACAATGGTAGTTTATTTGCTTTCTTTTGTTAATTGTGTTGACTTTCAATTTATCTCACTATCAGCAAGCATCAGATCAAAAAGATAATGGAATCATAATGACAGAATGGAAAATCAAACTTACAGCACAAAGCTTCTTGGTGTTCTTCACGGCCTTTTTGAAATTTTGAAGAGTTTCTTGATGATATTCATCGTTTCCCCAAGAGAAGTCAAAACGAGCAACTGCCATTGTCAAATCATTGCTGCATTAGTGATTCAAGTTCCATTAACATGAATTGTATATACCCTAACTTTGTTTGATTGTGTTATGGTGTTCTTACACATGCACATGGACAATATATTTAAGTTCTACTCACAAAGACAATAGAATTCTTATACATCTAACTCAAAAATGTGAGCGGCCACACTCTGATCAATATTATAAGAGAAAGTTCACAAGCTTCCATTCCAGACAAAACGATCACCAAAATATGATTCAAGGTACAAAAGTAGTAAATGGTACTTCTGGAATATTAGAGAAATAAGTTGTCAATCACTATTCCATCACAACCATTTTGGAAATGCTACAAAGTATATCCAATAGCATTGCAACTTGACAATCCCGAAAGTATTAAAAAAAGAACAAACTATCATGGTTAAATAGCTTCTCATAACACCTTCTGCCATGTAATCTTGTGCACAAATGCGTAGAATCAAATCATTGAAAATTTTAATTCAGTCAAGAATTCACAGAGGTGCAAAATGAAAATCATTCCCAAAGAATACAATACAAAGGCAACAATTGATCAAACGAAATATTCAATAAACTTAAAATTGAATAACATGCATTGAAATGTAAAGCAAGGTCTTAGTCTTGTTGCAATCATTGCAGTGTGTTTTCTGGAGGTTTGACAAATAGATGGGGTCCAGAGGGTGTGTTGTTGTTTACAGAGGTGTTTGCCTTAAAGGCCACCATAGAAGACATTGTGTGAGGGGTTTGGATGTTCAGGTACAGATATTTCGTATGATCTTGAACACCCGAGGGATTTGAAGTCTAGACCACTCTATGTTTCAGAAAACAAGATGCATGCACTAGAAAACCATTTCAGTACCTGTAAAGAATCCCTCGGCCCCTTCTTCTCGTTTTCTTGCGCTTCAGTTGGGAAGATATAAAAATTGACATGTACAGTTCGAAGTCGAGGGAGGCCGTGGGTGTTGGTGTTGGTCTGCCCCCCACAAATGAGGTCGGGTACATTCTGGTTCTACTCATGGTGCTAAAGGGTTGTATCGCTCTTACTAGCTAGTTGGGAAGCTGGTAAATGAGGTGTGAGCTGAGGCACGCACACAAAGAAATGTCAGATATCATCTCGGTCTATGGAAAATGGATCACCCCACACGCATACCCCTTAGTGATCGAATTTGAATAAGAACGGGTCAGTGATCAAATTTGAAATTTGAAGGGCGGATTAGTGATCAAATTTGAAATTTGAAGGGCGAGTCTTAAAGGGCAATATAAATAATAGTACTTCAATTCACAATTATAAATTAACTAAACCCTTTCACGAAAAAAACACAAATACTTTTCTTTTAAATTTTTACAAATTTAAATAATTGAGCACTTCTCTTATTGAACACATTAAGTTGTCATATGTGCATCATTAACAGTAACGTAACAACTATTCTATTGTATTTTTTCTAGTTTGAGCACACTTCATTATACAAAAAAACTACTTAGACTATGCCATAACCATATTGGGGAATCCACATGCAATCCAAGCTTGAGAGATGTAAGAATTATAAGGATTGGGCACCTAAGGAAAAATAATACACAACTCAGAAAACATTAAAAAAAAAATCCTACATATCAAGCAAGTTAGCAAAGCTAGCATAACCGGGGTCGGGGCATCAACTTTTTTTGTTCAACAATTGTCATGAAAACACACATATATGGGATGGAGGGAAATGGAATCAAGCCTAAGTCAATTGAATCCTTGCAACTCACTACGTGCCTGAGTCTCAACAATCCACCTTTTAAATTGAACCAAAATACCAAAGTAATTTTATTAATGGCTAGATTTGAGAAAGTTCTAGGTGTGAGTAATTAATGGATCCGGGCTAAAATTTGTTGTAATTTGTATCAGTCCACGATTCAGTGAATCGATAGTCATGAGTAGGAATTTAAGTTATTGAATGAAAACAAGTAATGTGTATAACCTCTATGTCGAATTTGTTTTCCATGTTGATGCATGCCACTACCCTCTTTATTGTCTTACCAAAAGGCATGATAATGAGGAAGAAGACCTAAAATTATGGACTTCACCTTTAAAGAATGCCTTGCAAACACATTGGTAAGGAGCGATAAGAAGATCACAACAATCCAACGTGTCAAATATTAGTTGATAGTGTTAATTAAAGACTTATATGGTAAATTTAATATAAGACTTACTTATAGTTGTCTCTTACTCTTTGCGTCTTGACACATTTAATATTTTATGGTCTTCTTTGTGCCTTGACCCAATTCGTATTATAAGGTGAGGATGTGCATGCATAATAATCCTTAGTTATGATTATGAGATGAGGATTTAAAGAGAAGAGGATGTAAAGACAAGCAATTTTTATATGTATTTTGGTGGCGTCGAGGACAAATGTTGTGAGAAACCACAAATGTTTGGAAGGACGGAGGGATATTACATCATGATCATGCCACCCATCAAATTGAAGACTATTCTTGAGCCAACAATCGTTTTTTTTAATTTTATTAATAACTATTGTTTGTCCATATCGTGTTCCCAATGACACCTCTCTATAGCAATGCATAAATCAACCTTTGCACAGTTTGTGATCCTAGATACATGCCATTTTTTGTATTTGCATGGCATCGCGTGTTGTTTATAGTTGTCGTGAGTCTATGATAGTCATTCAATAAATGAAGTCTTGTATAGGAGGACTTATCAAACCGGCCTTTTGAATTTCATTTTGACGAAAAAAGAGCGGATATTGGTAGCGAGGTTCACATAGGTAGTAGGCAAAAAGTTTTGAGCTCGTTCGAGGCCTAGTAGTAGACTATTAGATGTTCTTTTTTGCTATAGTCATAGTTGTTGACAAATTGTCACGCTTTAGATTGTAACTCCAAGTGACTAGGGAGTGAGAGTCGCATCTCGATGGCTAGTGCCTCGTAGTCATCAATGATTACTATCTATCTTGCACAACTAAGCAGTGTGTGCATGACATGAGTGAGTGAGTGATTATAATTTATCATATTTCCAATATTTTGAATGATGAGTTGAACTTTATAGTATAGGAATTTCAACATCTTGGCAAATTTATATGGATGGGTAATTTCAAATGCCTCCCTTCTTTTGAAATGTTGATATAAATTACGCCCTTCTTAACTGGAAGGGTAAAATTCAGTTTTAAAATTTTTTTTTGGATGGAAATTTTAACTTTACACTTCTGGGAAGGGCTAGAACCGTTTGGAAGGGCTAGGAAGGGTTCAATTTTGAACGTTGCATGTACTTTGTACTTATGTAATTTCCATGTTCTTGGAGAAATGCTTGGGAGTCGAGCCTTTGAGTCGTGGGGTTCGATGACCCTATCCCAATTCTTGGGTCCACCGTCCATTCTATTATCTTTTGGTGTTGGTGTCATTATGATGTACACTTTGACATTGGTATATTATTTAATTACATCATTAGTTAATTGACAACTTGGTTTTCTAAAAGTAGTCCCTACACATTAAGAATGGTAGACCTAAATAGGATATGGAGGTGACCCTAGGTTTGTAATATAGTTATACAAGTCATTGTGTCTTAGTGTTATAAGTTCAACTCATATCTCTAAATACCTTTGTGATTAACTTAAAGTTCCAAGTAAAAGTCACTCTCAAAGAGTACACAGAGACAAGCTTATATATGCAATGTGTGTGTGTGTCCATGTGGATT
>LPNX010007437.1:0-12824 GCA_001517045.1 Pseudotsuga menziesii | reverse complement strand
GAAGTATTATGACATGTATCATCATCGTGGACATTGAAGTTGTCATCATCATCATCATCATCAATGCCATATGGTACATCAACATCATCTTGATCATCATTCTCATTATCATCATCAGCAGCAGCATTAAGTACATCATCAACAAAATCATCGTCATGATTTATCATTATGGTCACGCATATGCCATTAGTGTTCTTAATCACTCATTGACATTAGGATTCATGTCATGTAATTGTTAAGGTCATTTATATGTTGTTACAATTATTTCGATGATAATAGGGTTGTTTACATGTCATTCAGACATTTAGGTTCCATTAGAATCAATTAGGATCCAAAAGTGATACCACATGCATAATCATCGTTGACATCCACATCCACGTCGTCATCATCATCATACAATAAATCAACATCATTGTCATCGTCGTAGTCATCATCAATATAATTGTGATAATAACAAGTAAGGAGCCATACTACGCCACAAGAATGGATGATATAGTCTTATACTTATCAAATCATATCCATACGTTCCATCATAATTATCGTAATGCATCATCGTCATGTTGTTAGGGCCAACCATATGCCATTAGGGTCTATCAAATGTTGTTGGGGACACTCAAATGCCATTAGCGAAATTTAGGTGACATTAAGGTAATTTACCCCTCATTAGGATTAATCAAGATCCAAAAGTGCCATGATTACGATCATTTAGGTGCCACCATGATCAATCAAGATCCAAAAGTACTATCACATGAATCATGATCATTGACGTAGACATTGATATATCTGACGTTATGTCGGACATTTTCTGAACATAATTCCTAGCTCTAAACCTAGTGCAATTCCTAGCGCGGTTCCTTTCGAAATTTCTGGCATTATTCCAAGCGCTATACCTAGATCTATAATTGGCACTATGTTGGATGTTTTCTAGGCGCAATTCCTATCTCTATACTTGGCGCTATGTTGAATGCTTTTCCTACTGAAATTCGTGGCGCAATTCATGTCGCCAACCCTGGATTAATATATGGTGCTATTCTCTTCAGGACGTTTTTTTGGAGGCTATTATTGACATTATATGGGATGCTTTTGCAGACGCTAATTGGGACGTTAATTGGGATGCTAATTGCTAATTGGGACGCTAATTGGGAGGTTAATTGGGATGCTAATTATCGTCCAAAATATAGCCAACTTTTAAAAAGGGATGATAATTAGGATGCTAATTGGGACGCTAATTGGGATGTTAATTAGCATCCAAAATAGCGCCAACTTTTAAAAATGGACGCTAATTAGGATGCTAATTGGAACGCTAATTGGGATTCTAATGGGGATGCTAATTGGGACGCTAATTGGGACGTTAATTGGAATGCTAATTAGCGTCCAAAATAGTGCCAACTTTTAAAAATGGACGCTAATTGGGATGCTAATTGGGATGTTGATTGGGACGCTAATTGGGATGTTGATTGGGACGCTAATAAGGACGCTAATTGGGATGTTGATTGGGATGTTAATTATCGTCCAAAATAGCGCCAACTTTTAAAAAGGGATGCAAATAACTCCATTAAAAGCGCCATCCCATGGAAAAGCGTCCACTTTGTCCAAAAAATGATGAAAATTACACTAAATGTGATAGTGGGCACTAAAAAGGAAGCTAAAAGAGATGCTAATCACATGGTTTTGTTGTAGTGTCATCATAAAAAGCTTTAGAAAGAGCTTTCCAAATATCTCGAGTGGTGGGTAAGCAAATATATCGCTTCATGATTTCCGGGGACATAGACATCAACAACCATCTCTTGAACTTTTGTTTGTCTGCATACCACTTCTCATATCCATCATCCTTCTTAGTAGGTGGCTGTGAATTACCACGAATGAAAGAGAGTTTCTCCTTCTCAGCAATATGCATCTCCACTATTTGAGACCATAAATCATAGTTTGCTTCATCGAGTACAATCCCTGCCTTAAACGACGAACCTTCAGATTGAATAATAATGGGAGCATATTTGTTCCTAGATCTAGATTTGTTCCCAGATGTTTCAGAATCTGAGTTGAGCATGGTTCAATGAAGAGTACTAATGATTTAAGCTTCGAAGCTCTGATACCAAGTTCAAAATCAGATTTCGAGAGGAATATATTTCAGTATGTTATTACAATGAATTGTATAGGTACATATACATCGATGGATCAACTCCCAGATCCTACAATCAAGTTGTAGATCCTATAATCAAGCTACAAGCTACATATTCTAAAAAATCAAGCTACATGATCTATCGGATAAGAAAGAGTCATCTACAAGATAGGAAAGAATCACACGAGAGAATCGGAGAGAATCAGTCCATATCGCAACACAAACCACCACTAAGTAAGGGTTGGCACCATAAATCCTAGACCCACAAGATGAATCGACGGCCTAATTCTTTAGTCTCCCATTAGTAAACCAAGAAAGCATTTTTTACCGTTAATTTTTTTTAAAGGGGATAAATGAGGGTGAAAATTAATAAGCTTACTGCAAAATAATGATTGTTGGTGCAAGTTCATTGCTTGTTGTTAGATTTCAATATTAATGAACCTATCCTTAAATTTTAAGGTGTTATAATCTAACAACAATAAGCTTGTTGCAACAATCATTGCTCTACAACAGGCTAGTTATCATAACATTTTACTGTTAAAACCTTCGATAAGATAATGAATGTAGTCAATGTACTAACTGCTAAGTTTATGAGATGGGTTGGTGTACTAACTACTAAGTCTCTTAGATGGGTTGACGTACTAATTGCTAAGTATCCAATCAAGTGTCAACGCTTTAATTGTCAACCCATCAATGTGTCACCATATCTGCTTCTCACTAATTCATCCATCATTATGTGAGGACTGCCTTATGAAACATTAAGCAAACACTCCCATTCGCCTTTTCTGGCATTGTTGTGGTGTTTTTAATATGCAGAAGGCATAGTAGGGGTAGGGTTGTTCATTGGCACATTATGACAAAGTTCTAAGGGTAGGTGACCCTGAGATAGAGGATCATCTCGATAGGTTTCAAAACTTTCCAGTCCCTGCTGAATTACAAGTTACTAATACATCTAGCTTGTGGGCTATCATTGGATATATCCTTGGAAAGTTGTTTTTTCTCGGAGTCAATTTTTTTTGTTTTTTTAATATGCAAAAGGCCTAGCTCTTGACACAACCACCATGTCTGTGAAGGCAATTTCCTACTGGAAACGGTCCAACATGAGCAGACAATCATAACCTAGAGTAGGGCCATAAAAAAACAAGGCTTTGGCAGCCTACAAATGAAGTTAAGTTACACGATTGAGCTTGTTGATATGGTACACTTAAATGAACTGCATTAGTCTATGTAAGTGCCATCAGGTCATTTTACTGTAGAAGTGTTTCCATATTCAACAACCTTTAAAAAATCTCATTGTTAGCAGGATTAATGGCAAGCCATCTCAAATGCAGGTCTTTGAATGCGAATGTTATTTCTACAAACTTTCTAGATTCTCCTGATCTAGCCTTTGATGATGTCTTCATTGCTGATACAAGAATTATTCAGTGCAAAAGGAGATAAATGCCTCGTGAAGTTGACAAATTTTTTTGGAATGAATAGATAAACAAGAGCCACGACGTGGCAATGTCCCCGCTATTGTTAATAGTTATTGCTATAAGACAAATAAATTTAAATATGAGAGTTAATGATTAAAAAAAAACTGAAACTTTGAACACACATTTACAAACCCTTATCATTAAATTTTTCAAAGGCTTCTAAGACTACACAAAGAATCGAGGGCTCTGAGAGAACCCTCCTCGCTTTACTGTAACCATGACCAGTATTAGCATGGAAATTAAAACAAGAATTACTGAATGTAAATAAAGGATAAACCTTATGATATAGTAGTTGTACTTGCGCAAAAGACTCCAAATAGTCGGTTTCGATATTCATCGTTTCTCTGCGCAGACTCCAAACAGTCGGTTTCCATATCCATCGTTTCTCTTGTCAAAGAAAGGAAAAAGATTGAAAACCTTAGCCTAGTACTCCTCGATCTTACATGAAGAGTCCGACCAAATGAAAAATGGCTAGGAAGAATCAACATTAATAATTCTCTGTTCTAAACTAATTACTGCATTTTAAAAGGATCCAGATGGTTGAATTCGCAATTTAAACACTCCTCTTTTGTCGGATTCCGGCGGGTTGATTTGGTTTAAGGTATACACTCGTCCGTCTTGATGTTTCCCAAAGAGGCAATGGACAGATGGCCGAAAAAAGTTCCAAGTGGAGTATAATAGCAATCCAGATGTCTATTGGCTCATCTACCCAAAGTTAATGCTGGAGGATTGTCTACGCGGGGGAGATTATGTAAATATACTGTGTGCCAAAGCCCAAGGACCAGCTCAATAAATTTGAGGTACGTGTATGCCACGCATATAGCCATTGGTTTTGTATATTTAAGGAAAATTAAAGTTCATGATCTAATACATTATTTACCTCATAAAATATGATTATAAGATCATGTCACCTGTCGATCGTCCTCCGTAGTAGTGAAGGCTCGAGACAATCGTCCTCAGCGAGGAGCTGAAATTCAAGAAGTATAATCCTGAGTATATGCCATGGACCCAAGACTCAGGAAAGCATCAGGGGAGCCTCACTATGCTCTTTTTCACCAAACCGTGTCAATTAAGGCAGCAGTATGTAAGTTATATCAGACTTTTGACCTTCCTGCCCCTTCACCCACGGTAGAAAGGAGGGCTAAGGTAAGTTTGGATCATGCAATCTGGTGCTTCTAAGATCATGTCATAGGTTTAATTGTGCAAATTGTTCATGATTGATGGTGTCAACAGAACAACTCATTAACATGGCACATGATACACGCATCCATTATTCATGTGGCAAAGTGATACCCGCATGGAGTTAGTGTCTTGGGTTCCTCCCTCTATCGTCAAAGCAATCCAGCTCCGTAAAGTTAATCGTCCACACAGAAAGAAAACACGACGCTTCGCTTATGTAAGGTTTATACCCCCTGGCAGGGGGAGCCAGGTGGGAGAATGAATTAAACCGAATGAACCGCAGACCTGATATCTTTGATCTTGCTAATTGTACGTATCTCGATTGCTACCTGGCTCTTTATACCTCCTTAGATCTCTTCTCTCTATACCTACTGATCTATGGTCTATACCTCCTCGACCTTGCCACCTACCTGGTGATATATAGAGATTTCCGCCTGCTTGAGCCTAGACCTTACTGTCCGCCCAGTAAGGATGGAAACCGCCTAGGAATTACACGTCTGGTCCCACCTATATGGCACTAAAATTGAAATACACCCGGGGATAGAGCCGATCATAGTCAAAAAAAGGTCCCCTTTAATACGTACTCCACCATAATCTCTTTGATGACATTGTGATACAAGGGATAGTCGATATTTCAGTGCTATTGTGTTCAACTGGTGTTGTTCGTTAATGAAAGTTGATGAATAGAACTCAATGAAACTCAAGCCTCAAACTAAAGTTAGCTGCAATTATCGATGAGACTCCTAAAACTACAGTACTACCAGAAACATGCATGCATTATTATTATGATAAACTTATTCTTTAACTTGTTAATTGATGTACAGCGTGATGCAGCAAAAGAAACTGTCAAGAAATAGTTTTTATAATAATTTGACCGATTTTATGATGTTATACCTGAATAACGAACACTCCTCTATGGCTCACGTTTGGTTTTGGTAAAAGCTTAGAGAAAGATTTTGTGTACAATTGATAACAAGGACCTCTAGGATCTGAGGTCTACTATTATGACGTCGAATCGTTCATTTCTGTTCTCCAGCTCAGCCCTGCGTCGAAGAATTTCCATTAAAGCTTTAAACATTAGCTGGAACTTAAGAAGTATAAAGTATAGTTTTGAAAAAAAGGAGCATTAAAAATTCTTTACCTAGCATCATTGATAATGAGCTCAAGGCGAGAAATGGAGAACGCTTCTCTGTTCACACGAAGGTATTTGCTGAAAAAATCAACAACATCCTCCAAGCAAAGTTCAAAATAAAAGCAATAAAACCATAAATTAATGCAAACGCTTTGTTAGATACAAAATATAGCATGTACTTATCCTGTATATATAAATAGCTACCTATAGTCTAGTTAGAAATAAAATATTGCTAATTACACTTATATTACTTTGGCAATGTACTTTACTATCAGTGTAACTGCACAGAAATCTGCATGTCAAGAGGCATTCAGTATTTTACTGAGACAAGTCATCGGCATAGACATAACTGATATTTAACTAGTAGATCTTTCCAGGTAGCCATAGTATTGAGGATCAGACAGCGTCCTCTGCAATTCCAAGTCCCTGTGGAACCTGTTGATAAAAATATCTGCAGCGTTGTCAACATCTTGTTCAGAAATAACGTCTGCTTCTTTCTTCTCAGACGTTACTGTTGCCGAATCCAAGGAACCGAAGCCAGAAACTGCTCGAAGGGGCTCATGTCCCACTGGCTTCACCATGGACTTCGATTTCTTCAGGTGCCTGTTCTTTTCTTTTGATCTACCACCACATATGAATAACCAATTTTCACAAAATTGTTCTTTAGCTCAAATGTATAATTCAAATTCTGGTTAGCCTAGTTGAATAAAATGGGTATGTGAAATTTCCATTTAGACTATGTGAATGAAAGACAGAATGGAGCTTCTGCATTACTCCATACATAGCAGAGGTATAATGAAAGTCCTCCCTCAGCCTAAATGAATAACATAGATTTCAATGAAAGTCCTCCATTAGTTCAACTGGTAGCAGACATTTAGTGATATATACAAGATGAAATCGGTCGTGTTCACAATTCAGATCAAAACAACTCGGATCAATTATATACAATCTACTCAAAGACATTGGTCTACATATTCTCTTCTCTACCTGTATACAAAATATAGCCATTACCAAGCATTTAACTCAAATTTGTCAGGAAGGAACGGAGCATTTATATCCATAAATGTACTTGTACAGACTGGTAGAATGTCATTAAAGTACAAATACAGGGCACAAATACAGACCTGGATGCAATATGAAAATTAAAAGGGAACCGCAAAGAATTTCTCGTATCCCAAAAGTCCTATCCAGAGATTAAGATGGTTACTATATTATAGAGATGTATCCTGGAGGTGGCAAGTGTAGGGCCGTGTAGGTGTGCAACTGAGTGCATGGTGGTATAGATGGCAGTCGGTTGCAGAGATGGCTAATGGTCGGTGGCAGCCACTAAGTCACTCATGGCTTCTCAGTCTAATAACCCAACCACTAAGTCACAGGGGGCTGATGGACTGATCATATGACCAAAAAAACATTTTCAAAAGAGCAAAATATCATATGACCAAAAAAAATTACATTTTCAGAGCAAAAGCCTTATGTATGACCCCAAAAAAAAATTTACATTTTCAAAGAGCGAAAGATCATAATACACAAAGATAGTGACGTAATGGTGATAACTAAGTCATGGTCTTAGTTTCCAATCTTAGTTCCCATCAAGAGTTGGTTGCCCTATTGACTCTATTTTCAACATTATGTTCTGCAATTTTTTTCTAATCGTTTCTTCAAATCATCTTTGCTGTAATTTCGTTTATTCAAATAATCTTTGCTGTACTTTCTATTAAATCCTCATAAAATGTAGAATTTTGGGATATGCAAGTTTGATGCAATAGAGTATCATTCTAGAATCAATCATGTATTTATGTTAAATTAATATGGAAGTGTGGTTTAAGGACAAGTAATTAGGTGATCAGGTTTGTATTAATTAGAGATGGGAGTACAAAACCCTCTGTAAATATGACTGTAACTGTAATTAAAATGTCCTTATAATTATAAGTATTCTAAAAAAACTATCATAAACTACTATTAACCTTGTTTGTCATATGTCATGCTTATTTGTCAAGCACGAGGTTGCATATTTTGAATTCTAATATAGCCATTTATATGAATTATGAACCTAAGAAGACAGATAGGCATCAAAAATATACATCAAATACAAGTTTAGAAGGCACTCTTTAGAAGAGACCGTGCCAGTATTCAATGCATCCTGTAAAAATAATATGGCATTATACATGGAAATACCCCATTAAGACCAGAAAATGCTTCTTAAGACTTCCTGGATGGTCAAATGAACTTCTTTATGCGCCATAATTTAATTTAACTGAAGGATTCCAAAGTAGTAAACAAGAAATAGGTTTCTAGTGAGCTCACATCATTAATTATTAAACTAAATGCCAATAGGGATAAGGATGAGAGAAGTTTGATTTGTTTATTCTTTTGAGAAAGGCTGGATTAGCCATGGACGTTTCAGTTGGCTGTTAGTTCACAGAAAATCTCTGCCTTTAGATTAGTATGCTTCAAGAATATTCTTCAAATTATGCATGCATCTCGGTAGCTCATCCTTAATCAAGGATTAAAAGACTGAGATTACAATTTTAATTGAAGTAGCCATATAATTGGCTAATAAAAAATAAATAAATAAAAAGTCAATAGCAACTTTTATATTGCTTCTCACGACTTTACGATTTACTGAATTATTGGCAAAAGTTTTAGATCTGTGATCCATCATCAAAACAAAGAAGAGAAGAGATAGAATGGCAAAAGTTTCAGATATGTGATCCATCGTCAGAACAAAGAAGAGAAGAGATAGAAGGAACCAGAGAAGAGTTTTTTTTGCATCTTTTTATTAGAAGGGCATGGGTGGGCTTTGATCTACTTATGGATAAGTGTCCATAGGTCACGACAACATTTAATACAATCTTTGAAATTGAACCTTCTTCATAAAATGAAAAAGCATGGATGAAAAAGCAGAGGTAGGCTTTGATCTACTTATGGATAAGTGTCCATAGGTCACTACATCATTTAATACAATCTCTAGAATTAAACCTTCTTCACTTATGAAAAGCTCCTTGACTCCTAGCCCATTGATAATAAAAAAAAAACTCCAAACTCCTGGCCCACTTCACCAGTGGGCTAATAAAAAAACGTCCTTGCCTACTGGTGAAGTGGGCTAGTAAAAACTCCTCCCACTGATAAAAAAATTCCTCGCCCACACACGTGAAAAACTCCACCCAAAAGTTTATAATTCATTGAATAATTATTTACTAAATTATTGGCAATGGCAAAAGTTTCAGATCTGCGATCCATCATCAAAACAAAGAAGAGAAGAGATAGAATGGCAAAAGTTTCAGATCTGCGATCCATCATCAGAACAAAGAAGAGAAGAGATAGAAGGAACAAGAGAAGAGTTTTTTTGCATCTTTTTATTAGAAGGGCATGGGTGGGCTTTGATCTACTTATGGATAAGTGTCCATAGGTCACTACATCATTTAATACAATCTCTGGAATTGAACCTTCTTCACTTATTAAAAGGTGAAAAAGTGAAGAGTGGGCCTTATGAAAAAGTGAAAAAGTTAAGAGTGGGCTTTGATCTACTTATGGATAAGTACGACATACAATCTCTAGAAATAAACTTTTCTTCACAAACCTTCTTCACTTATGAAAAACTCCTTGACTCCTAGCCCATTGATAAAAAAAACTTCAAACTCCTGGTCCACTTCACTAGTGGGCTAATAAAAAAACTTCCTCACCTACTTGTGAAGTGGGCTAATAAAAACTCTTCCCCCTGCTGAAGTGGGCTAATAAAAAAAACTCCTAACCCACAGGTGAAAAACTCAAAACTCTTCACCAATGCCATTCATATATATGGATTTATAATTAAATTTGGTGAAAAAATCTGGCTTCACCAATGCCATTTATATATATAGGATTTATAATTAAATTTGGTGAAAAACTCTCGCTCTTCACTAATGCCATTCATATATATAAGATTTATAAATTTATATAGACTATGGTCTATTAAATGAGCCAATGAGCCAGGTCCCAAGATGAGTTTGATGACTAAAGATCATATCATCCCAACTTTTCACCCTAAGCATGCTGCGACAGTATGCAAGAAAATGTATACCTGAATTGACTTTTTGGTTTTTTAAACTAGTACCATGGTTTATAACTTTATCCTACAGGTTTCCATAGTAAAATTTCATGTCTTTTTTGGGAATAAATAAGCAACTATATCACCATACAGTTTACGAGTTAGCACATGGAAATATATACACACCTGTATGAACAAAAGAGGCAAATCTTGTAGCTTCTGAGCTCCATACTCCTGCAAAATGAGTTGGGCAAATGCTGGATTTGGATACCCGATATCTGGTAGCTGAGCCAATGTTAGCTCACTCGTGGCAGTAGCGAAAAGTGCTCTGTCACCATTATAATCGATTTCAAGCCGACCCTCTTCGGAATTGAGAGCGAGTCTCCCTGCTGTGTAGTCATAGGGAACCAGCAATTTTCTCAGAGCGCTGGCAACTATCTCAGCGACGTCATCCCGGCCTCCTAATTTAACAAAGAAATGGAGGGTCTCCACAGTAAACACCAAATTCTGGTCGAAGTTAGAGAGGAACAAGAATCTTCTTTCTGTTTCTTCACCAGGAAACACAAGGAACAGCTTCTGCACTTTGATTTTGAGATCTAAAATTGGATCCCCTGATCCTATTTCCTCCATTGAAATGCAAAATGCAGAATGCCGAGATGCTCAGTGATCTCAGATTCGACTTTCTTGCCAGACTTATTAATAGCTAGGCTGCGCGTCCCAAGGCCTTCTACTCTACTATTTTCGATGTTTCATTGAAAAGTGAATATGAAATGTTTCATTCATTGACATCTGGTCGTTGATTATATTTAGGTGTCTAACTGCCCGTATTCATGGAAGCCAAAGCACAGATAAGGTTTCTGTAATCCATTAAATGGCTCGTGATGGTTCAGTTTAACTGTAAATGCATTTTATGGGCATTGCTTCACTAGTACGTATTGGAAAATGGATAATTTCATAGAATCGTCCACGTAACTATTTTTCCAAATGGGACACAGATTGAGGTAGGCAGGTAGCACAAGTCGATCCTTCCAAGAGACTTGGATTCATCGACATTCCTAGTCATGGAAAAAAAACAAAATTTGTTCATACACCTTGGAACTAGAGATTAAAAACTGGACATGAAGCAGTAAACGCATCTGTACAATGAGATCAAACAAACACTTTAAATTCAATTTTGTATACATGGGGACTTGCACGGTGGAATTCATGGCCAAATTGCTAGTGACAGAGATGGCAGAACAATCAGAGCATTGGACAGAACAATGCGAAAAAGGAAAAGTTTGTTAACTGTGTGTTATGTTGCCAACATAGACACGTATGTATGATTATGAAAAAAGTATGTATGATTATGAAGAAACTAAGTTAATGTAGCTGACGTTAGCCCGCCGCCGGGTATTTGGGCACAAAGTCCCACGCCTACGTCACCTATATAAACCAATAAAAAGCAAGATAAATCAATATTTAAATAATTCCCCAAAAAAAATTTAATACAAACTATAGGAAAAATTATATGATTTTTTAAAGTTGCAACAAATTACTTTAAATAATCGCCTTGAGCGATTCATATATATCCCCTCGGGCACCTCCACCTTTCTCAAACTCTGAAACGTGTTTTGCAAGAACATGAGGAAAGTGAAACATAGATGAATGGGACCATTGGAACGAGTTATTTCGTCAGTAGTCTTCTGTTGAATTGTTTACAAATTCAGATATTTTAACGGATTATTAGAATTAAAAAATTTGATCCTTCTGTTCACCTGTCATCATTGAAATCTCGAGCTTCATTGCCGTCATCATTGACATCTCGAGCTTCATTGCCGACACGAATTTATCTTCTTCTGAATTTTGGTTCTGTTGTAAAAGTTTTTTGGGTGTCTGTGCCTTGAGATTCGATCTCCTTTTGAAAAACATTCAAGAAATCTTTCCTCACCATGGATCCAAACAATTGCAATTACTGCTTTGAATAGGAGCTTGACCCACATTGCTTGATTGACAGTAGGTCCATCTTTAGACTTGAATTGTTTAAAAATTTTGCCATTCTCATTTGGCAGGTCGCGCTCAATACTCTTCAAGTTCTCTGTTGTCAAAATCGTTTCAATGAGAGCCATTCCACTTGAAGGAATGTGTTTGTCAATGCCTCCTTTCGTAACCAACAATGCTACAAAATCGATGTTTCTACCTAAACACTGCGAGTTCTTGGGAACTAGAGACTTAACCCAATTCTGTAGAGCAACGAAACTGCTTTTTATAGCTTCAAGGGATCCTTATAGGTGTGCTTGACATTTCATTCTCAAGATTACTGTTCACCTGAAAATGAAAATGGTGTTTGAAGGGTTTCTTTGTTGAATTGCTGTAGGGCCTCCTTTATATATATATTGTAGGCACTGTAATGGAGGGAAACTTTTTAGGATGGGGAAGAAGCCAATCATGGCATGAAATATGAATGTAAGTCTCTCTCCTGGAGATAGTTTATGATCATCCATTTTTCTTATGTAAGACAGTTTATGATTGATATTTTCTATTTGAAATATATATAGGATAGTTTATGATCATCCATTTTTCTTATGTAAGACAGTTTATGATTGATATTTTCTATTTGAAATATATATATAGGCACTCTAATATAGGGGAAACTTTTTAGGATGGGAAAGAAGCCAATCAAGGCATGAAATCTGAATGTAAGTCTCTCCTAGAGAGAGTTTATGATCATCCATTTCTCTTTTACAGACATTTTATGATCATCCATTTGAATGATTGATATTTTCTATTTGAAATATATATATATATATAAGGTTTCTTAATTAAATTATTATAGAAAGCCTTAATATATATATATATATATATATATATATATATATATATATATAGGTTGTGGCTATGCCAACAAAAAAG
>LPNX010007409.1:36192-52370 GCA_001517045.1 Pseudotsuga menziesii | reverse complement strand
TGAAATTTCCCTTTATGGATATGTATTACGGAAATGTTTAAATGCTAAACTATGTCATTTTTGGATTCATGCTTTGTAATTTTTGTGTGTAACATTGTGACTATATTCTTTTATATATATATATATATATGGTTTACGTTTCATAATTTGATAATGTCAAAATTGCACTTTATGAATAAGAGTAATTTGTCGTTTTTGTCTGAAGATTTAAATCCAGAGTCCCATGGTATTCATAAATTTTGAATTTATGAATACCATTTGAGAGAGATGTGTCATGATGTCAGAAGTCAAGAGACATGTGCTCAGCCAATTGGCGAGGCCCCTCTTGCACATCCATTTTTTGGATGTTAGACTGATAAATGACATGTTAGTGACCTCAATATTTATAATCATGAGAAAACTAAAAATGACACATTAGGTTTTCTTTAATGTGTCTGTCGCCCAACCAGAAACACATATGGGTGTAGAACTCACATTTATAAATGAATAGATGAGGGCTCTCATTTAACATTCCATTATTGGATGTTAGACATAGGATACGTCACATTGACATGTCATTTATCACTCTAACATCCGCTTTTGGATGTTAGACTCATAAAGCACATGTCAATGACCTCAAAATTGCAATTGATAGATCAATTCATAAACACATTTGGATCTAGAACTCACATTTTTAAATGAATAGTGAGAGTCCCATGGTTTCGTAAATTGTGAATTTATGAATACCATTTGAGAGAGATGTGTCATGATGTTAGAAGTCAAGAGACATGTGCTCAGCCAATTGATGCATATATATATGGTTTACGTTTCATAATTTGATAATGTCAAAATTGCACTTTATGAATAAGAGTAATTTGTCGTTTTTGTCTGAAGATTTAAATCCAGAGTCCCATGGTATTCATAAATTTTGAATTTATGAATACCATTTGAGAGAGATGTGTCATGATGTCAGAATTTAAGAGACATGTGCTCAGTCAATTGGCGAGGCCTTTCTTGCACATCCATTTTTTGGATGTTAGACTGATAAATGACATGTTAATGACCTCAATATTTATAATCATGAGAAAACTGAAAATGACACATTAGGTTTTCTTTAATGTGTCTGTGGCCCAACCAGAAACACATATGGATGTAGAACTCACATCTATAAATGAATAGTTGAGGGCTCTCATTTAGCATTCCATTGGTGGATGTTAGACATAGGATACGTAACATTGACATGTCGTTTATCACTTTAACATCTGCTTTTGGATGTTAGACTCATAAAGCACATGTCAATGACCTCAAAATTGCAATTGATAGATCAATTCATAAACACATTTGGATCTACAACTCACATTTATAAATGGATAGTGAGAGTCCCATGGTTTCATAAATTTTGAATCTATGAATACCATTTTAGAGAGATGTGTCATGATGCTAGAAATCAAGAGACATGCGCTCAACCAATTGGTGAGGCCCCTCTTGCACATCCAATTTTTGGATGTTACACTGATAAATGACATGTTGATGACCTCAATATTTATAATAATGAGAAAACTAAAAATGAGACATTAGGTTCTGTTTGATGTGTATGTGGCTCAACTAGAAACACATATGGATGTAGAACTCACATTTATAAATGAATAGTTGAGGGCTCTCATTTAGCATTCCATTGTTGGATGTTAGGCATAGGATACGCGACATTGATATGTCGTTTATCACTCTAAGATATGCTTTTGGATGTTAGATTCATAAAGCACATGTCAATGTGTAGTTGCTTAATGTGAACAAATGAAGTTATGTTGCATCTATAAAATGTATAAAATAAATATTGTTTCAATTTTATTGGTTTTGTTCATAATCATACGTTCTTTCATTGTTTTGTTATATAGCTACAAATGGATCCTGCCATCTGGAGTTTGTTGCCAATGGAGATATTGGAACTGATTTTGTTGTGGGTTCCTTTTTTGACATTGACCCAGTTTGGATCAATTTCTAAACATTTCCAGGCTCTTCTGTGGCGACCAGCATGTAGAACTTCTTGGTTGAACAATCATATAACTGAAGTTGGTTTTGTTGTTGAAGTTTGGCACCCATACGAGATCGAAATACTATATAAGTTTATCAATTATATAGGACATACATCTTTTTTGCAAATTACCAATCCAGAAAACAATTATACAATTGAATGCATGGCTGGTTCAAATATTTTGCTATCGATGTTTTGTTCATTTCTAGGTCACAAGCGCTACTCCATTATTAACCTATTCGAAAGACGGTTTTTATATATAGGCGTGATTGAAATTGGAGTGCTTGGTTTCTTCACACTCATAAGCAACATCAGTGATCACAAACACGGATGGATAGTTGTTCGTCATGAAGAGACCGAACATGGTTCAAAATTCCTTATGTCCAGCAATGTCAATAGAGATTGCAGAGAAATTGATGTAACTGGTTTCATTCCAACCCCTCCTAAAGATGTAGTTTTCTTTAATGGAAAACTATATTGGCTACATATGAGAATCATTTCAGAGGAAGATCCTCTATATTCCTATACTATGTGGTCACTTGACATTGGATTTAACAAATGGGCTGGTCATGCGATTCATACAGGACTCATCAAATGATCCATGTGTTTGACTCTACATCAAAACCAGTTGCTATGTCTTGTGAACGATGGTAGGACAACTATATGGTCCATAACTGAAATGACAGATCTGAGGATTGGTGCATCTGCAGTTCAGGAGGTGCATGGGTTTTGGATATTTGGAAGAGATTTGAGATGGACCCTTTTAGAAGTTATGACACTCCATATAAATACACATTGTCCTAGGTACCTTCCATTTCGGGTTGTGGGGAGTTTTATTCTGATGTGTATGTATGGTCAAGCCCCGTACATATATTATGACCTCAACACTTGCAGGGTTACTCATGTAGGACCCGATGAAGGATCATTGCGTCGAAGTCATTGATTGCCTATGCCAATAGACATCTAATGTACCAACATTCTAATGTCTAGAAATTTTTTCCCTCTAACTCCAAGCATGAAAGTATTCGACGATTTACTCCCTTTTCCTACAAATTGGGATGAGTCGTTGGGGCGTTATGGCATGTAAACAATATGCAAAAATGATGTTTTTTTGCATATTTTATGAATTTTGATCATCTTTTCATATTATGTACATCCATGTAATCATTAGCTATATCTAAATTATATTGCACCAATAAATATCCATTCTGGATGTTAATTTTTTTTGCAGTGTATGTATTTTTTTGCGATCGTTTTTACATTTCGTCATTTTATATTGACTAACACGCAAAAAATGTTTTTCTTAGTCTAACACTTTTAAATTATACTTATGCTTACAAAACAAACCTGTGTTTTATGACTATTTTAAAATAAAGGCATATTTACATTAATCCATCTGCTAACAGATTCTCATATTTTGTGTTATAGAAATGGATATGGTCCCTGCGATTTGGAAATCTCTGCCAATAGACATACTTGAAATGATCTTTCTCTGGTTGCCTTTATCAATGATTATCCATTTGAAAATGCTTTGCAAAGGTTGGAGTCATATTGTGTCCAAAAAAAAATTCATCTCATAATGGAAACACAATCAAACGAAAGAATATGGAGTTTTGGTTGGTTTTGGCTCTTCTGGTAGACATCGGTTCGTTGGCCATTACATTAGCCAAATAGGAAAATGTTCATCTCTGTATATGCAACTCTTAAACAACGAATATAAAATTGAATCCATGTGTGGTTCAATTGTTGCAGTTTCATCCTCGAGTATCTTGTATCGAAAAAGAAACTACTACATCATCAATCCATTCACAAAGACTTGTACATTTGTAGGGTCTCTTGGTCTTTGTGATTGGGGTTTCTTTACATTGTTGAAAAATTTTCAACAACAAAAATACCATTGGGTAGTATTGAAACATGTTTATACAGAATTTCAAACAAGATATTTTATTTCCAGCAGCATTCATATGGGGTGGAGACAAACATGTCCTATAGATGGCGATGTTTTGCGGCCCAAAAATCCCATATTGTATAATCAAACAATGTTATGGGTGGATAGTCATGTGGTTTCTAGAGATAATCATATATGTATATACAAGCTATGCTGGATAGATCTTGAGAATAACAAATGGGGGTTCCAGTTTATTCCACACTCGAATTCAACGTTATCGATTAGCCTAGCATGTTATCGCAATGAGATTCTTTGTTTTATCAATGATGGGAGAACTATAGTGTGGTCTATAGAACAAACAACAAATCAAAATGATTCAACAAATTCTTCGATAAGAAATGGATGTTTAGAAGGTGGATTGCGATGGAGTATAATGTCTAATTTGACCTCAGGCATTAATCGCAAATGCAGTGGATATTTTCCTATTGCAGCAATTGATAATTACATGCTCATGTGTAAATACGACTGTCTTACTTTTGGTTTCTATGACTTCATTGATGCACATTCTAATTTTGTAAGCGAGGATAGAATGTTGGATTCTGCATTGTCCAAACTTGAAAATCCAACACAACTAAGTGTTGTTGAGCTTGTAGACAACATATCCATCATTCTAAGTTGCCCAAACATGGATTCAATTGATGATGTGTTTTTAATGGGATAATATAAACATATATGGCATGTTACTTGCATGTATGTTATGCAAGTTGACATGTTTGGATGGTTCTTAATCATACTTATTGAAAATATTTATTCCCAACAAACATTACCGGGTTTTTGGCAATAAGTGCTACATATGGAATGTTACTTACTTGTACTTATGCAAATCGACATCTTCAATACTTCATTATCATGCTTATTGGATTTATCTCTTCCGATTTTTCCCAATTTACATCCTCTATGAAATAGAAATTTATCATACATGCCATTTTTTTTAATTTTCTTGGATACAAAACTTGAGTACAATATTAGTCTATATCTTGGAAATCTTCGGCTATAAAATTATTATAAGATAATATTTGAATAAAGTTTAAAACGTTTATGTATGTGTTTCTTTTTGCTATACCTATAACATGACTTTGTACACTAATATGGTTTGACATTAGCTAATTTTTTATGTTCATGTAGATATGTCGTCGGAGAAAAATAGTGATTGGAGCAGTGAGAAGAACTTGATGGAAACATCGCATCACATAAAAAACGAATCCTCGCTAAAACACTATAATAATAAAAAAGGAAGATATTAATAGGAAACGTCGTTTATTATACAAAGAGAATAGTGAGAAAATCAACAAACAAAGAAGAGAACGTCATGGTCATTCCTTTGCAGATGTCATTGATTCTCAGGGAAAGCCCACTAAATTCCAGAGCATATCTGATATAATGAGGAGATCAAATCTCCAAAGTCAATTTCTATCATCAATGCCTACATATAGCGACAACTGTAACAAAAAGTTGAATGAAATTAATGAACCTTTCGTAAATCATACTTCTGGCGAAACGTTTTCTAATCATGGCACCGAGGTATAAGGATTACATGGCGTTGTCTATATTTGAAAATAAGTGTTGATATGTACAATATAGATATACTTACATACATGTTCAATGTTTAGATAACTATTTGCAACAATTGTCTGAATCGACCATATGATGAGCACGAGGAAGCTATGCATACAAATCAAAATGAAACAGTACATAATGATAACACCAATATAGATGAAAGAAGCAGTGGAATAAGAACAATTTATCTTGGAACTACAAAGGAAACGAATTCCAAATCTACTAGGAATGACTCACACAGCCACGAAAACAATGTATTGTTAAGGAATGAAGAACAAGGGTTTCAAAATCAACTCAAAACCGGTTTGCAAATGTCCAGTCCAGTACGAACTATTTTTGTTGGAACAACCGAGGTATTGTTTCACCTATCCATGACAACAACCATGCATTTGACCTTGATCAAAATAAGGTAGTATTAGATACAATATTATTTCATATTTGTGTGCAATAATTCAATGAGAAACTGTTTTGAAATTTCAAGATAGTAGCATCCATGGACAACAACTAGTCAATGTTGGACATAATTGTCGAAACGACATGATATCGATCAATGTCATTCCGTCTTCTGGTGACGATGACTCTCTACAAAATGTCGGTCAAAATTGTGTTGTGTGCAGCCAACCAAAGAACATGGACTTCAATCAGGAAAACAATTCTACACCTATGAATGATCAAGAAATAATTTGAAACTAGATCATGATCAGTAGACCAAGTGGAGATGCACAAAGGACTATTTCTCTTGGAACATCAAAGGTCTTACTCAGCCTATTCGTACGCAAGTTCCATATATCGATCTTACCAAAAGATTTGACATAATATTTAACATTGAAATTTTCACTTTTCAGGATAATAGCGCCGAGGATTGTCGAGGACACAACATGAAAACCCCAACTCATCTCAACGATATGATGGAAACCAACCTTTGTTATAATTTTCATGATGACAACCATTTGGGTCAGGTTTCAGGCGATGGTACTCGACTAAGGAAAGCCAGGAATCTACATCATCGCAACAACAGAGGAGAGAGATGTTGGCATGTCTCCTCTCACTCCGCATTGAATGCTAACATCCATGCTTAAGATCCAGGTTTAAATATACATACATCAAGAAACATGGTTGAGTTTTTCCAACAAATGTCCTCTTTCCATCAAGCATTTCATGCCCAAATTGATAAATTGTCAATTGTGCAAATGTGTAATGTTTGTCATGAATCATACCCTGGAATGAATGTTTTCAAAGGAGATCAAGGACCTATTTGTGTGAGATGTAGGAAAGAGCATGGTATCCATCATTTCTCTCGAGATAACAACATGAATCCTGGAAAACAACCTCCTGTTTTATTAGTTTTGACACAGGTTGAAGAAATGCTAATAGCATGAGTGAATCCAATACTGCAGGTCACACATGCACATGGAGGTCAATATAAATATAGTGGCCATACAATTAGCTTCCCGCAAGATATCGTTTCAATTGTTAAGAGACTTCCTCATCGAATAGAAGACGTAGACATATTAATTGTTAGAAGAAAAGGGCCTCCATCCAAGCACTATGATTGCATTGTTAGTAGGTCACGAGTAATGGATGCATTGCATTACAAAATACGGATGGACAAATATTACCGAGATGTTGAAGTTGATCCAGAATCAGTCGTATGTCTCCCAGACCATACAACAGATGCCTCTAAATTGCGTTATATCAACTATGACATAGCTGACTCAAAAGATATTGATGCAGCCATTGATAGATTTGGAACTCATCGACTCGAAACTCATCCTTCATCCTTTACAGCTAGAATGCCAAATGCGTAAAGAGAGATAGAAGAGATACGAAACTTTGTTAACAAAGAATATTCTTTGTCAGATTTAGATATGGAATGGCCAGAGATTGGTTTGTCTCCAATAAATGAATACAACACAGAAGGTTTGTTTGACATGGCATTTCCAACATTGTTTCCCACCGGCACTGCTGATTGGTTGCAACCATGTTTGAAGGATGTCCGCTTACATGAGTATGGGTTGCACCTACTTAGATATTGTGATCAAAGGCTTGGAAAACATCCAAGGTTTCGGTATTTTGTATTGAAAATGATAATGAGACATCGAATCCAAGGAATAGCTGCTGTATTCATGAAAAAAACATTGAAGATGGCATACCTACCACAATTGAAGATTTACGTAAGGAGCTCATTGAATTCCCTGACACCAAATTAGCCGAACGATTGATGCGTTTTGGTTCATGTCTTCGAGGAACAAAGGCATACTGGAACATATGCCACAGTGAGCTTACTGACATGATATCACAACTCAGTTTCCCAACTTTGTTTTTCACTTTGAGTGCAGCTGATACCAAGTGGCTAGACCTACATAAAGTTATGCCCAATTCTGCACCTGTATCTGCGCAAAACATAAATAGATGGAGAACCGATAATGTTATAAACTATCCACATATTGTTGCAAAGTATATGCATGAACGTTTCAGTATATTCCGTGATGAAATCATTGTGAAATACCTTCATGCTAAAGACTACTGGTATAGGTAATTCGTTTCCTTATTCTGTTTTTTAATCTAACATGTTAGATTATTACTTGAAATTTTGTTGCAAGCTAATATTATTGAAACATGATGAGTTTCATAGGTATGAATGGAAACATAGGGGTTTAGCACATATCCATGGCTTTCTATGGTTAGAAGGTGCACCAGACATGGAACAACTAGATTGGAAATACACGATAAGAGTTGATGCAGCAAGACGATACTTTGACAATTATGTAATAGCATGGAATCCTCGTGATGCTCACCACAATAATATATCTATTCATCGACCTCTAGAGGAATATCCTTGCTTATTGGATACCAGCGAAATATTCAATACAAATCCCCTTGATGACTATGAGCAACTAGCGAATCGAGTGCAACACCACACAAGATGTAGTGTTCATTCCCGTTTACGAAAAAAGATTCCTCCTACATGTGCCGATACAATGCACCATGGGAACTTCAAGACCAGTCAAAAATATTTGTCAATGAGAAAGGACACAAAAAATATGAACCTGCTTGCAACGACGAGAGGTTAAATGTTCATAACATTCCTCTTCTTTCAATATGGCGTGCCAATGTTGATTGCCAGCCGGTTCTTTCACGTCATTCAGTTTTGAAATACATTGCAAAGTATGCTTCAAAATCAGAGAGAATATCAGAAAGCTATCAAGACATGTTGACAAGAATTTCCAATGTCGTTGACTCTGACATTCCCTCTATATGTGCGTATAAAAAGTTTCTTGCTGAAACAATTATGGAAAGAGATATAGGAGCACAGGAAACCTGTCATATGTTGTTAAAGCTTCCTCTTGTTATTTCTATTCGTAGATTTGTTTCGGTTAATGTTGGCAGAAAAATATTCAAAAGAATTTCTTCCGACTCAGATAACAACAAATTCCCAACAGGTTCTGGGTTTCTAGAGCACTACCAAAATAGACCTCCATTTCTTGAGCACTTATCTTTGATTGAAACTACACGATCATGGTCTTTTAGTGGTCGACGTCAGAGAGAACCGTGGAATCCAAGAGATACACCTGCGATAGTTCGTGTATGGCCACGGTTCTGTGAGGTTCCTAACAGCAATTCATATTCCTTTGAGTTGTTTTTCCTCAGTGAATTACTTCTCTATAAACCATTCAAAAACATTCAAATTGATATTGAAGTCCGTACAGAAATTATTATTCAAAATTGGAGGATGCTTAGATATCGAGCTTGGCATGTCAATAGGATACCTTTGGGACCAGATACCAATGAAGAAGATGATGATACACATCAAGATGAAGTGGTTCATGAGAATGACATGGATGAGTGGGAGATGTTGTCACGTCTTGTTCCTCCCAATACTGTTCAATTTTCAGACATTGATACTCTTGGTCACAGAGACTTTGACTTGATCCATGCATGGAAGAGTACTATAGGTTCAAATAACAACTTAGAGGACCCAACATATTTCATAAAAAATGCACGCTTAAGAGGATCGATACCAGATCTCTCACATTCTAGGTTGGCTTCTCCATCCTCATTTTCTGATAAGCAATGTCTTTGTTTTGAAACTGTTATTCAACATTTCCATGAAGGACCTAATGCAGACCCGCTGAAGATGATAATTCAAGGAACTGTAGGGACAGGAAAGTCTTACCTTATACATTGTATTGGACATGAATTTTCAATGCATTCCATAAATGGAAAAATCCCTTTGCTATTGCTAGCACCTACAGGAGTAGTTGCCTTCAACATACGAGCCAAAACAATTCACTCGGCCCTTAGAATCCCTATTAAAGACTTCAAATATTTACAGGGTCAGTCACTTTCCATATTGCAAGAAAAAATGCGACATGTTACACACATTTTAATTGATGAAATGAGTTTCATTGGGCCAAGGTTGTTCCTACAAATTGATTCACGTCTTCGGGAGGCATTTCCTGAAAAAAGGTCAGTTCCTTTTGGTGGGAGATCATTGATTCTTGTTGGATATCTTGGGCAGTTGCCTCTTGTTAGAGATAAACCATTGTACGTAGGAAACACGGCTGGCAGGGTCTTATGGAATGATTTCACAAATGTTGTTACATTGAACACGGTATTTCGTCAACAAGGCACAGATCCAAATCAAGTCAAATTTAAGAGGTTGCTAACCAACATCAGAAATGGAAACCCAACAGTGGATGATTGGAATCTTTTAATGTCACGAATAGATGCAAATATGGATGGTATTGAAAGTAATACTTTCAATTCAAAAATCCATTTGTTTCCTACGAACACCTTGGTAAATGTACATAATCGATGTATGCTAAAGTCACTTGGAATTCCTATAGCACGATGCGTTGCTGAACATACAAAGAATAGAGATTTTACTGATGCTGATGATGACCAGCTTCAACAAGAGGTGCTTTTATGTCCTGGTCAGCGAGTGATGTTGACGTGTAACTTGTGGGTGGAAGTAGGGTTGGTAAATGGAGCACTTGGGACAGTTCAAAACATTTTTTTCTCTGATGGATGCAAACCACCACAACTTCCAATGTATGCTACAGTCTCTTTTGATGATTACATTGGTTTGCCATGGGACATCAGATATCCCAAAATTGTTCCAATAGCACCTGTTGTTAGAGGAAATCGCAAGCAAATCCCATTGTGTATGGCTTGGGCTCTTACCATACACAAATCACAAGGTTTGAATTTACAAAGGGCAACCATCGATATCGGTATAGCAGAGAGGCAAGGTTTAACTTTCACAACAATTTCAAGGGTAAAATCTATTGATGGGTTAAGAATATCTTCGTCGTTTACATTTGAAAGGTATTCAAAGATGGCCAAAAGTGCATATGCTACAATCAGGAAGAAATAAGAACAATGGTTGGAATCCATTTCAGCTTAAAGATCACAACTATTAGGTTATTAGGTAACTTGATTGTTTATTGTATAGATATTTATATTGACATGTTTCATTGTTATTATTTTAATTGGCAGCAAGAAATATAGATTGCAAGAGAGAAAACCAAATTACAAACAGAGTAGGTTTAATCCCTTTGTATTCATTTTATTTTCATATAGTTGTTGAGAAAAAGTTTTTTCCCTATATGTCAACATACACTTTTTCAGTATGTTCAATTACAATTCAATTTACAAGCATTTGTTAAGCTGTATTATGAAATAAAAAAATAGTGGCAACCATTATTTTTTTTTCTTCGTATTCTTTCTGTATGTGTTGAAAGAGTAACGATATAGTTAGTTATCTATTTTTTTTCATAATATCCTCACAGGTAATTGTAATTTTTTTAATTGAGTTTTATCAATTGAAATGATAGATTACGAGATGACATGCCGATTATTTTAACATATATATCCATGACCATGCATGTTACCATTTTATGCAACTTACATTTTGTTATATTGTGTAATTTAATTATTATTGATATCTTACAATTTTAGTGCTTATGCCACATTTCCTCCAACGTTGTTTATTGTATTATTTGGTTATCATGATGTTCGAATTCATAAAACCATATATGTTTTTATTTTCCAGATCTTTGCGTCAAATCCAAAAAAAATGGATATAAAAAAAATCAAACATCATCCAACAGTATGCATCAGACACCTCATAGACGAACCAATGTTGAGACGTCGATTTCAGATACATGTTCTACATCCTGGAAGAGGAAACCTTTCCAAACCATAAATTCAAAAGGAGATAGGGAAGAAATTTGGCATTACCGGTACACAACAAATATTTATTTATGGTTTTCGTACATATGGACAAAGATCATCAGGTTTTGGGTTGGTATATGACAAGCTTGAGGATGCAATAAAATATGAGCCTAACCACAGATTGGTGAAGAACTGAATTTGTGATCTTGGCAAGAAAACCAAAAACAATACTGAAAAAAAAGCAAAGAAAATCCGTGGTGTCATGCCAAGAAAATAAGAAGATTGTTCAACCACTCTCATCATCATCATTGTGTTTATTGACTCTATCGTTACATGCAGTTATGCATATGTGTTGAAGATATTTTATAAGTTCTAATACTATTTTGAATTTTGATTTATTCCTAAATAATATGTTGTCAACCTATATCTTATTTATATGTAGTTTAAATAGCTTTGTGTGTTCATTCAAAGAAATTATTTTAATGGTTTGTTATGTTTCTGTTGCAATATGGTAATGTTGGTTGCTGGATTTTTGTTACATGATTCCATTAATTAAATTTTTTTGTAGTAGTTGGGTTCACTTCTATTTTGAATTTCTTTTTGCATTCTTAAATCAATGAAGGGTTATCTTGGATTCTGATGTTCATTGGTGCCTATGGTGTCTTCTAACATTGCTTCATGGTTTTGTTCTACTATGTCTGTGTTATGCAAAGAAATTATTTTTATAATTTATTATATTTCAGTTGGTAATAACTATGTATTTTTAATGTTATTTTATAAGTAGTTTAAATAGCTTTGTGTGTTCGTTCAAAGAAATTTCTTTTATGATTTGTTGTGTTTCTGTTGCAATATGGTAATGTTGGTTGCTGGATTTTTGTTACATGATGCCATTAATTAAATTTTTTTGTAGTAGTTGGGTTTATTTTTATTTTGAATTTCATTTTGCATTCTGAAATCGAGGAAGGGTTATCTTGGATTCTGATGTTCATTGGTGCTTATGGTGTCTTGTGACATTGGTTCATGGTTATGTTCTACTATGACTGTGTTATGCAAAGAAATTATTTTTATAATTTATTATGTTTCTATTGGTAATAACTATGTATTTTTAATGTTTTTGTTTAGTTAATTGCAAATGGATCCGAGCATTTGGATTTTACTCCCACTCGAGTTTCTAGAGATGATTCTCCTATGGGTGCCATTTTCAACATTGGTTCGTTGTAGATCAATCTCTAAACATTGTGAAGAGCTATTGTCCAGGCCATATTTTGTTAGCGCTTGGAAAAATAACAATATAACAGAAACTGGCCTTTTAATTGAACTGTTGGGACAACATCAAAACCATTTTACATATAAGTTTATCAATCGTATAGGACATACATCCTTGTTGCATGTCCCTCATCCAGAATTTAGATATACGATTGAATGTACAGTTGGTTCAATCATTTTGCTCTCAAATATTGTCCTGTACGAGGGCATAATGATTATTACATCGCAAATCCATTCATAAAGCGTTTCTCAAATATAGGAATTATTGATATTGGAGACTATGGTTTCTTTTCTCTGATAGGCAACACTGGTCAACAAAAACATGGATGGATACTTGTACGTCATAAGCGTACTGAACATGGTCCTAAATTTTTTATCTGCAACAATGTCCAAAGAGTTTGGAGAGAAACAATTGGTGCTGATGGTGAACCTACTGCTCCTAAAGATGTTGTTTTTTATAAAGGAAAAATTTATTGGTTGCATGTGAAAATAACTTCTGAAGAAGGTGCCTCATATGTGTACAGAATGTACTTGCTGAACATTGAAATGAATATATGGGGTATTCATTCAGTTTACACATGACGTAGGAAACAATCTATGTGTCTGACCTTACACTGTAACGAATTGATATGTCTTCTGAATGATAGTTTTACAAGTATATGGTGCATAGATGAAATCCAAGATTTCAAATGTGGTCAACATTGTGTTCAACAAACAGACAGTCATTTCGAGGACGGTAGAGGGTTAATATGGACCCTTTTACAAGGTATGACAAGAAATATAAATATAAGTTGTTCAGACTATCTATCATTTTGAGCAGTTGGAAATTCTATATTGATGTGCAAGAATGCTGAAATTCCATTCATATACTATGATTTGGAAACTTGCAGTGTTACTCATTTAGCATTTGATGAAAGATCATCGCTTCCAAATCACCGTCTACCATTGCCAGCAAACAATCAATGCAGTAACATTATCATGTATCAAAATTTATTTCCTCTAACCCCAAGCATGGTTTTATTCAATGATTTTCTCCCATTCCCTCCGACATTGTTTCAGTCCCTGTAGGATTTTGGCATGTAATTCAATAGGTTTATGAGTCTTTGTAAACAAAACTATGTTTTAGTTTTTGCACTATGTGCAAATTTTGGTATGTTTTGGTTTTAAATAAAACATGGCTTCATTCCATGAAGCTTTTTATAAAGGATATGGAAATTTTGAGTAGCTATGTTTGAGTTTTCGCTTCAAATCAATATTTTTATTTCTTTTGATCTAAAATAAACAGATTTATGTACTGTATAACATCAAAATTTATTGGCTATATCGAGAATTTAATGGAAACTATATATTACATATTTTAAATAGTACAACTAATATTACATATCTTGCCCTCATCCACTAAAAGTATTTTATCAATTGTGTTGATAGTTACACTAATATATGATCTTGTGTCCTTCTATATTAATAAAAATAATGAAGTTAAAATGTAAACATTCCAATTAAACCAATAATCTCCAATACAGTCACACAAAGATTGCATTATCAACAAATGAATAAACAAAGCATTGGATATGAACTCGGTATGGGAACAAACATTGCACATTAAAGAACACTTTTTTGCACTTGAAATAACAAAGAAATTCCATAACTAACCGTATCATAATTTATGATGACTTTCTGTACTAAGTTGATGTAACGTAAAAGGTTTTTCAACAATTGCATATTTCAATTGCTCAAATAACAATTTAAATAATAAATACAATATTTCACTTTCTCAAGTAACAATTTAAATAATATATGTAATTGTCACAATTAAAATCCTAGATTTTGTGATTTTAGCAATGCATTCACTCATTTACATCATATTCATGGATGCAATGCTTACTATTTTATTGAAATTGTTACTTTTTGAATTCGTTGAAGAATTTTATTTTTTTCATAAATATCACAAATCATAAAATATATGGAACTGAAATTGCTTAGAAAATTATTCAGTCTCACATTAAATATACATCAATTAAACAACTGTTGCAGTATCCGAGTCTACGAAAACATTTCAGTACAAACATTGTAGATTATATAACAATTTTTCCCACTTGAACTTACAAAGATATTCCATATTTGCTCCACAATTGACATTTATGCCTTGTTCAAATGAAAACAACATAACTAGTCATCATGTACTTTATGATGCATTTCTATACACCACATGTCACAAGACACCATAAGCACCAATGAACATCAAAATCCAAGATAAACCTTCATCGATTTTAGAATGAAAAAATAAATTCAAAATAAAACTAAACCCAACTACTACAAAACAATTTAATTAATGGCATCATGTAACAAAAATCCAACAACCAACATGACCGTAGAGCAATGTCACAACTCAACCTAATGCTCAGTGACTATGATAATCCACTATAGCACTTCATAAATTAAACATATATTTGACTTATTAAATTACTTTTAATGTTGTAATGCAATCAACCACATTAATTAACATAACCATAATACAATATATTCATACAAAAATGACGCAATCGAACACAACCCTTTGTTTATGTCAAAACATAATTAACAACTGAAAATATCACTACACCTAATCATTGTGCAACATTACAATGACTTACATATTGTCACATTATCACATTACTCAACATAGCCATAATGCAACATGGCAATTACAAAACTTTTGCACTAGTAGAATGTAATAAAACCTTTCCACAACATAGCAAATTTTGATTTTAAATGCTAACGTTGGAGTGTGACATTTCCAATGCCAATTATCATAACCCTTTGTCAACCTCCTACATGCTATTTGAATGCTTGCATTCCCCAATGTATTTGTCAGATTATGAAATGAAACAAAGGCTATGTGACATTCACACAGTTTGCAATGATTTGAAGTCACATCTTCGTGACATCTTTTATGTCGCATTGGGACATTGATCATATACATTCTAATTGAGCCGAGAGGCTCTCTACAACCCAGTATGGGGGAGATCTTGTAACGTTATGTAACGGGGGAGATCTTGTAACGTTATGTAACGTTACGTAACTGGGGAGATCTTGTAACGTTACGTAACGTTATGTAATGTTACGTAACGGGGGAGATCTTGTAACGTTATTTTTATTAATAAAAAAAATTAGATTTTTTAATTATAAAAAAAAATAAATGTCGGCTAGAAAAACAACCTAATATGGGGGACATGT
>LPNX010007409.1:0-35961 GCA_001517045.1 Pseudotsuga menziesii | reverse complement strand
GTTTGAATCAAATCAATGGTATATATAGGACACACCAAAGTTGATAGCTCATTGAGTGTAATACTTAAGAAGAGGTTTGCACCTAGAGAGATTTGATCCGTCTCGGCTCTTAATAGAGCATAGGATTTGGATCTACGCTGGTAATAATGAAAATATGTTCATCGTTAATACATACTATTATTATGAAATTATTATTTGATTACCAGTAGTTAACTATTATTAATATTATTTTACTAACATCTAAAATAACATATTATAAAAATCATGTTATTATTTTATTGTTACTTTACTACAATTATTTTCATTATTAAATACTATATTTTATTCCTTTCACATCAATACTTTAACTAATAACCATATTTTAATAATAATAATACATTAGTATTGTTAAATATTAATATTTTCTTTGTATGGTTGTTATATTAATTTATTACTTTATTCGAGTTATTCTAATTAAATACTATATTGTATTTAATATTCTTATGTAATAAAACATTAACTAATTATAATTATTAAAATTTTACTATTATCTAAAATTTTACAATATATTACAATGTATGTTAAAAACAAAATTATTAATACATGGATTGTTTCCAAATATTAATTACACTTACCTAACCAATATTATTACTAGTTTGTTCTTATCTAAAATATTATAATATATTTTTATAAATAACAAAAACATTTTTACTGAATTAATTGTTTCCCAATAGAAAAAAATATCTCCAAACTAAACTATATTTATATTCAAGATTCATAAATTAATATGGATTATTAATTTGTTGTAATATTGCCATACATTATTTATTATTTTAAATAATACATTATTTATTATTTTAAATAATACAATGTATAATTCTATAAAAAGAGACATTTATTTAAATCCAAATGGATATTAAAACTATTAAGTGTAAATGTATTAAATTTCAAGTCTAATAAATTATTTATAATATTTAATTAGACTTTTTATTTATATTATAATAATTAAATAAACAATATTACTCTCATTAATACTTTTTCTAATAATTATTTATATTTATTATTATATATTTGAATAATTAAATAAACATTGTTATTGTCATTAATATTTTCTAGATATGTCCATGGGCTCACCCGTTACTAGCAATAACCACATTAAATTAATTAATGTGCCTGAATACGTCGATAGGCGTAAATTTAGGCACATACTTTTTATATTAATGTTTTTCCCTATGGTATGTGCTTAAAATTATGCCTATCGACGTATTCAGACACATTAATTAATTTAATGTGGTTGTTGCTAGTAATAATATCTTATTAAGATTGAATTTAGGTCTATAGATTTATCTTAAACCCCTATTTATTAAGCATGTGAGATATCTAATTTTTTAAGGTTTATTATTTTTAATTATAAATTTATTATAAAGAAAAATGGGCATCCTCTCTGTCCTTAATAGATTTGGATAAATCTATATTGGTTTTATTTTTTATTTTTTATTTTTTACTTCAAATTTTTTAATTATGTTTTTATTTTTATTTCTTATAAAAGAAATTTCTTATCAATTATTCTTTTCTTATCAAAATTTTAATTATTTAGTTATGTTTTTTAATTTTTTTAAGAATGAAAATATTAAATAAAAATATATATATATAGTTTTGTATGAAATAGGATAAATATATATTCTTGAAACAAAAATCAGAGGTTAACTTTGAATAGGTGTTACATATTTACGCTGTAAGGCGCTTTTATTTGGGGTCATGTTCCTCGTTAAGAATTTTCAATTGGTTCATTCTTGGTCGTCCCTCCGACTAATCATATTTTGCCACGTGTAATTTTTTTCAACCAGTCTGTCGAAGGGCTCATCGTCGATGCCCATCTGCTCCCCGCCGCTGTAGTGGGTAGTACTATTGGGGATTCCATCCGTTGATACATCCATTCCACCAGAAACCCTTTCGCCACCATAACATTTCATGGCACCCAACTGGGGCTCAAGTCGGCTCCCATCGTAGCTTCTTAGTCCTTTCGTGGTTAACTCAACAATGGTATATTCTTCCTCTTTGTTCCCCATCAATTTAAAGATCTTGGAAATGAAGAATCCCAATTATAATGAAGATCGTGATTGGAAGAAAAAAAATCATAACAGTGGAAGAGCAAGTTACAGGAATGGCCAGAGCAATTCGTGGGACTATGCAACCTTTGTGAACTCTTGACTTCTCCGCATAACCACACTTTTTTCATCTTCTCTTTCGAGGCCAACCAAAGCTCCATCTCACACTTTTATCATCCTATGCATCATCCCACATTCTGGATGCATATTAGGACGGTATCTTTCCCTCAACAGTTCTTTCCCCCGTGAAAATATTTTCCATTTATTATAGCCACTAGTTCTATGCTATCTCTACACATACTTGTTGTTTCTTTTTCCGTTTCCATTGCCTTTTACCATACCAGTCCTTTAAGCAAATTATGACATCGACTCCTCCATCAGGTCTTCCTATCGGACCACCCCCCCACGTAGGGCTTATGCTTCCATCCCAGCAAGGCTTGGCAACATACTTCCCGGCATCGCTTAGCAGCCATCCTCTGGAAGAGTTGAATTCCCTCAACATGCAACCGACACTAACTGTAACAAAACTTAACGAGCATGGTAGACACATGGCGATGATGAACAAAGACGCGTGGCATGATTTTATTCGGCAGAGGGATGACCAATTGGGAATTGTGCCTACAAATCAGACCTCAAAGAAAGAACGCTACCTATTTTAACAATTTTAATATCTAGGTAGATCCTAGATCATGGATTTGGAAATTGTGGGAGTATAATCGAACTTATCCTCCACCAACGCCTTGTTCTTGAGTTTCCTCACTTTTAAAACAATTTATAATGTCTATCGTTTAGTATTTGTTGCATATCTACCATAAATAATGTTGTAGTAGGAATGGATTGGCATTGAACTTCATTTGGTCAGAAAATGTGAACAAGTTAATTCTTTTCTCTTGTCAATTCATAAACGGGGGATATTGGATTATCTAGAGTATGAATAGGTTTTATGGGGTTCCACTAGGTTTTATAATAAATATATTTAACATAGGTGCTCATTATCCTTTCATTTTGAGGTGATTTTGATAGTTCATATGCTCCATATGGTATACAACTATTGGTTATCATTTCTATGATTTTTATTTGTTAGGGATTCATTATACATGTATCTTACAATAAGAAGCTACGCAAAGGTCACAAACTTGACCCACATCTAAAAGAGAAATTTTCCAGTGGTAGACTAATGGTTGTAATTGCTTCATGCCTTGGAAAATGTGGATGTGTTGGTGGGGATGTTTTTTTACTTATATGAAGTGTTAGACCATTTAGACAAGGAATATAACATGTTTTATTGGTAGTACCAGGTATTTTCTTGAGGATGAAAATATCGAGTTCTACATGAAAAAGATTCAGAAAAGGAGCTATTCTTGCTTAAGCACGAAATTTTGGTTTCTTCTACATTTTAACGATGTTAATGAACCTATGTTCCGAATGTTTAGCATTGCCCCCAATTAACTTCAAAATAACATTATAGTTAGGAAGGATGATACTTTTTTTTGTTAACTTATGAAAGTTCTATTTTCTTTTGTTAGTCCTTAACTCCTTGGAGTATAGAAATTACAAATTTCTTAGATGATTGTCTTTATTTTATTTTTATTCTATCCTAAAATGGAATTTCATGCTTAAGAACCATTTTTTGTTATGCCTCAAGATATTTGTGCAAGTTAAGTTAATGTTTTTAGGGAATCTATGGAAAATGGTTTGCATTTAAGACTTTAAAAAAATCAAGATTTTTTCTTATAAATTATCAAAGCTAATTTACATTTATGTTTGACTATTTTCACAAGTGAAACTTTTTGGTAGGATTCTAGGGTAAGCGAGGCTCTCTCCCAACGCCTTACTTTTTTGTATAAAGTGAAAAGTATTATTAAATTTAAATTTAAATTTTGGAAATAAAACAGAGTAGTTTCATTAATGTTTATTTATGTCAAATGAATAAACATTAATATTTTATGATGTCTATTCTATATGTTTTAATAGCTTTTTTTCTTAAATTAATTATTCTCGCTTATGCTACAAAACAGTGATGAACAATGGTTTGGTTTGGATTATTATTCTAGCCACGTTAAAAGATTACAAAAATAAGTTTGTTGTTTAATAAATAAAATAGATCAAAATAAATTTTTTTTTTTCTTTTTCAATGTGGTTTATGACCTTAAAGTTCATTATGTCTACAGCTCCAAGCCAAGGAGCTCACTTGAAGGGGGATTATTTGAAGGAGCCTCACTCATATTGGCATTACTTCAATGCTTAACACCATAGAACTCAAAGAATTGAACCCTGAACCTCTACCTTATACCATATTGGTCTAAGATGCTCTAACCCACTAAAATACATGCTAAAATGGACTCATCATATAACATGGTGAAATGTGACTTAGCTTTATTGACCAATCAACTTCACATAAAATTAAACTTGGTTTTTCTTTCATGTTCCATGAGATTTTTATGCTCTTTATTAAAGCATTTCCAACGAATATAATCATCTGTGATTTTTTTAGTAAATATGTATAAAATTTATGTATAAATGAATATCTTATATTATTTAACCTTTTTTTCAATGTTTTTCTAAATATTTTTTAATTATCTTTATTTTTAGTAAATATGTATAATATATATAAATGAATACCTTATATTATTTAATTTTTTCAATGTTTTTAGAAATACTTTATTATATATAAAGTTTACTAATTTTTTATTTTGTAGCTTGGTTGTCATCAAAACATTGAAACTAATATTAAGGGACACACCAACAAAAGGAAATTTAAATAAATTGCCATTTGATCTAACCATGTATTGTTAAATAACTTGAAGTTCTAAATTTGATCATCATTCAAACTATGAGCCAATTACTAATTAGCATTACTACAAAATACCAATGGTTCGAACCATAATTTGCTGCATCAATTTATATCATTGTTTTTTACCAGCCTAGGTTCAAATCCTAGGCTCTATCAAGCGCCGAGGCGGATCAAATCTCGCAAGGTGCAAACCTCTTCTCGAATAGCTCCTTGCATGCAATACCTGAGAAGAGGTTTCCACCTCGGGAGATTTGATCCCTCTCGACGCTTGATAGAGCCTAGGATTTGGATCTAGGCTAGTTCAAGTCGTGGGAAGTGACACAAAAATGGAGTTTGATCAGCATTGAATGGAACATGTTAAGTTGAAAACATAGATACAATTCTCAATGAAATAAAATAAATGAAAACATGGTTCATCGTGATAAATCCTGGGTGGATGCAGGAAGGATTGTGCAACCAAATCAGTTAGGAAGAAAACAATGTTTGTGCTTGCCAGGTTAATAATGCTTTCATCCTGACCACATGGTAGAAGAATTGGTTTCATATTACACCAGAACAGTCCAATGGAGACTGTAGCACAGAGAAGAATGAGAACTGTTCTTTGGAGTGTGAGACTCAGAACATACCATCGTTTTTCTCTGAATGCTTGGCCGCATATGAGCTCCATTCCCATGGCCAACCCAGATATGACGTAATAACCTATTATATTGGAGAAACCATGGAAAGCTAGCCTCCTTCTAGCTCCAATTAAATTGAAAAATAATATATACACCTCACCTTTTTAGGTAAAATTATAATTAAATTGAAAATAATGAATTCAAAATTTAAACCATAATAATGAATTCAAAATTTGAGCATATCTTAATTTTGTTTCATTATGATTCATGGATGTATGGTACAATGCTCATGGAAAAACAATCTTGGGAAATGAAGGCATTGATTAGTGTTTGAAATAATACTTTTTTTGAAATTTTATAAACTTTTTCAGGAGTAGTTTATTTTTTATTTTCTTTATTTTTAATTGAAATTTGGTAAAAATAAATTTAACAAACCTCCTTGAGTGCAATTTACCATGGGTTGTTTAGGAGGTCTTGCATGGTTGTTTGGGAGGCCTTGAACATGGTTTTAAAACCATATGCAAGGCCAAATTTTTTTTGCTGATAATTACATGGCATCAAATTTTCCATTGATATTACATGTGCCGAGGGAATATATCCATGTAAGCTTAGTATCTTTAGTTTCTGTAGTGAAATAATACCCGTTAAATACCTCGACACAATTAGCATTCACAATATTTGAAGTAGATAACATGATAATCAATTAAAATAATAAGCTAATGCCATTACAGGGATCAAATCCACTCAGGGATTAGATGAATTCTCCTACCAATTATTCTCAATAGTGAAATGTGCAATTAATTTTTTTCAATGTCTATGTAGGAATTAGAGGGACTAGAGGAATTAGAGGGATCAAATCCACTCAAGAATTTGAGGGATTCGCCTACCAACCATTTTCAAGAGTGAAATGTGTAATTAATTTTTTTCAATGTCTGTGTAGGAATTAGAGTATTTAGAGGGGTTCACCTACTGCTTCAATGTCTACTTTTCATTTTCATAGTCCCATAATCTAAAAACCCTTATTTAAAACCTTGCAATACATTTCTTTTATTGTACATGGTTTAGGAAGGCTTTACAAATGGTTTTAAAACCATGTACAAGGCCTCCTAAACAACCCATGGTTTTATTATATATTGTTTAGGATCCTTGCACATGGTTTTCAAACCATTAAAACCATGTGCAAGGCCTCCTAAACAACCCATGGTTTTATTGTATATGGTTTAGGAGGCTTGCACATGGTTTTAAAACCATGTGCAAGGCCAACATTTTTTGCGGATAATCAAATTTTTTATTATTATTATTTTGTTAGGTAAAAATCATGCTCTATCCATTGTGCTTTTATTGTAAGAATATTTTTAACATTCTCAGTATAGAAATCTGTCAAAATAACATTGTGCTTTTATTGCACAAGTATTTTTAACATATTTAGAGAGAAAGAAAATGCTTTACTGATGAGTCATTTCCCTTAACTGAACTTTTTTTGAACTATACATATCAACTCTTACAATTATTTTCCGTTTCGTCCTGGGCAATTGCATTTTTTTCTAAAACTCCAATGTTTAGAGTTTAGTTTCAAGTTTCAAAGGTTGTAAGGCCATGCTTATTGTCCTTTCAAATTATTTGTTTAGATAAAAGGTTTGGCCTTTTAGATTGCCATGGAATATTTATTTCAATGCACTCACTCATCTCTCTCTTTCTTTATATTCAGTCTGTTGATATTCATAGTTTGACGAGTCTGTTGTCGATATGGACTCAATGTCCATAACAATAATGTAATTATTGCAATAGGCATATTGTCTAGGTATATGACTTGATGAGGGATAAAAAATTGAAATGCAAATTAAGATATAGGTGGATCAAAATATTAAGATTGTAGGTGTTAAGATTTGCATTTTAATGGGTGTTTAATTATTTAAATGTTGGTAATCCCAAGAAATAAGATAATTTGAAGGTTTTGGCAACAAAAAAATAACAAGGATTTTAAGACCTAATATGTACCACACCATGTCAATAAGGATCTATTTATCCAGTAATAGTACAATTGTAGTTCCATTTTAGAAATTTTAAAGTATAATAATGAATTTAGAATTTGAACATATCTTAATTTTGTTTCATTATGGTTCAAGGATGGATGGTACAATGCTCATGAAAAAACAATCTTGGGAAATGAAGGTATTGATTAGTGTTTGAAATAATATATTTTTTGAAATTTTATAATTTTTTTAGGAGTAGTTTATTTTTTATTTTTAATTGAAATTTGGTAAAAAAATTTAACAAATCTCCTTGAGTGCAATTTACCATGGGTTGTTTAAGAATCCTTCCATGGTTGTTTAGGAGGCCTTACACGTGGTTTTAAAACCATGTGAAAGGCCAACACATTTTTGCGGATAATTACATGGCGTCAAATTTTCCATTGATATTACATGTGCCAAGGGAATATATCCATGCAAGCTTACTATCTTTAGTTTCTGTACTGGAATAATACCTGTTAAATACCTCAACACAATTAGAAAAATCTGAAGTAGATAACATGATAATCAATTAAAATAACGCTATTGTCATTAGAGGGATCAAATCCACTCAAGAATTAGAGGGTTTCACCTACCAATCATTCCCAAGAGTGAAATGTGTAATTAATTTTTGTCATTAGAGGGATCAAATCTACTCAGGAGTTAGAGGGATTCGACTACTAATCATTCTCAAGAGTGAAATGTGTAATTAATGTTTTTCAATGTATGTGCAGGAATTAGAGGGATCAAATCCACTCAAGAATTAGAGGGATTCACCTACCAATCAATCTCAAGAGTGAGATGTGCAATTAAAATTTTCAATGTTCGTAGATCCATTCATTAGTGGGAATATATATGGGCTGACTCCTCAGTTGGGACGTGAGCAATGAGATGCTTCATTTTTCATTTTTTGAGGACATGTTAGATATTAATTTTATGATTTTTTCATTAAAAATCATTTTAAATTAATAATATTTTAGATATTCATATTGCATTACATCATCTTAATAAAATAAAATAAAAAATATATTAGACAGTAAATTCATTTTTTAAATCAAATCTGCCACGTCCCCACCCTTCTACGAGAGAGAGGATGCAGCATTACTGCTAACAAATCTAGGCAATCTAAGCCCCAGAACGTAATATAAAATGCATTGAACTTTAAAACATACACATATGTGTAAAACATGCAATATACAGTGGAAGCAATTACATTTCATTCAAGAATTCAACATGTTCATCTTAATTTGTAAACAAGTACAGTTGAAGAGATAAAATACATAAGAATACTTATCTTGAAAGAAGCTTGTCCCGTAACCAACTCTGTCACTCCAATGTTCCACCCAACCATAGGACAATGTGCTTGTCAATATCTCAGCACCACTGCCACCCCTGAGCTAGGCATGATTCCCATAAGGAATAAGGGAACACTAGTAGGCTCACACATAGCTAAAGATGTATCAAAATTCAGCCAAGGAAAAACTGCATTTGGATTTATCAGGATGCTAAGGGGGTGGAAAGCTTGAACTAATAAGCTAGTGAGCTCAAGCACAGAGCTATGGACACCTACACCAGATCTGGCTTGGCTTCTAAAATATCTACACACCCAACGCACTAAAGCATCCCCTTCTCTACTACACAGTACCTCAGGATATGCCTTCAATTCTAGTGATATTCAAGGTGTGCAAAGAAGAAAACCAGCCCCTCTAGATCTGTCTCTGTGGTTCCTTCCTACACTAGGATTATCAAGCTAGTTCAGACCCAATTCTACTCCAAACTAGTTTAGATCAAGGCAAAAGATGCACACATAGCAAGATACAAAATTCTGGGTGGAGGAAAAATGTTTCGCAACAAAAAATAGATTGGTAGAATGGGGAAAAACAACCCAGAATGAGAAATTCGAATTCAACAACGATTCTAGGCATTGCATCAGCCAAATTGACTGCTACAAACCCCAAAATCGTAATTGTTTGTTGGCCATTCACTCCACGGAACCAAAACAGAATTATTGGGCATGTAAAATGAGGAAAACGACAACAAATCGTGAATGAAAGAGCCCATCACTCAACATTACCAAACCAACTTCCCATCCATGGGGAAAAATGAAGAAATATGCCCCCCCAACATGAAGGAAACACACACAGTAAACAAAAACATGAAGGAAAGCAACTCTCCAAGATTCCACTATGTGAGGAAATGGAGAACGCGGGAACCAAATGGGCATGCATTTTTGGGTGTTAACTTGCCCCAAAAGTCAAAATCGTGTTTCCCAAAAACTTATGGCTTCTCCAATTCAAATTTGGACTGCCATACTCTTCCCATCCCCATGCAATAACTACCTCAACAAATTTTTGGAAGAAATAAATGATTGGGTGAGCAAGACAAGAAAGGTGGTTGACATCTTGATGGGTTTTCCCCTTGACATTTGGCTTGTCCCCATTGGCTCAAGGTTTGAATATTTCCCCTCCCTTGTCCTTAGGAAATCATGCCCCCATCTATTTTAATGTTTCATTGACATAGATGGTTGTGGGTATTTTATTTAAATTTCATAGTTACATGATGTCCAAAATTATAATATGCCTGGCTAGAAAGAAATACCATTGGCAATGATTTTTAATCATCGAAATATAAAACACTAAATCGATGGTGGAGATTTTTTCTTTAGCTCTAGACCATGATTAAATACAATATTTACATCATATACATTTTTAATGCAAACGACGTCAAAACTGGGGTGTTACATTCCCCTCCCCCTTCAACATCATTGTCCTCACTGCTTTACACAATTGAACAAAATTTCTACACTGGCACCACCCTCAGTGCTCCGCAGAATTGAACAAAAATGGATGTGCCAATTGCATGGCATCCTCCACTTCCAATGTAGCCTCTTTAGGACCGTAGTGCTGCCATTGCAATTTTACCTACCCTATGGCTTGGTTTCGAAGCATTGTGACCTTCCTATTGAGGATGCGCATTGGCTCGATTTGGAACTCTCCCTTGGGTTCCACCTGAATCACATCCCAATTTATCACATGGTTAGGATCATGTACATATTTCTTAAGCAAAGAAACATGAAAAAAATTATGAGCCTTAGTGCTAACAAGAAATACAAGTCTATATGTAACTGACCCTATTCTTTCAAGAAATTCAAACGACCCACAATATCTAGGTGACAACTTGGCACAACTTCCAAGCTTCAAGGAACTCTTCCTTTCCCTCACTCTAAGGTAAACATGATCCCCAACATTGAACTCTCTCTTCACCCTATGCTTATCTGTATAGCTTTTCTATCTATCGTGGGTTGCCTTTAGATTCTTCTTGATCTTTACAACCTTCTGCTCCATCTCCTTGAGAAATTATGAACCAAGAACAATCCTTTTCACTAGATTATCACATGTCACTAGTGTCCTACACCTTCTCCCATACAAGGATTCATATGGACTCATCCCCAAGGATGATTGTTGTCCATTGTTATATGAAAATTCTACCAAGTGTAAGTAATCTTCCCACTTGGTTGGTTTTTCCATCACATACATGTGAAGCATATATTCAAGCACCTAAGTCACTCTCTCTATCTTCCCATCAGTCTAATAATGGTAGGAAGTGCTGAAGTTCAGCGTTGTACCCAAATATGAAAACAAATCTTTCCAAAAATTGGAAGTGGACTTGGCATCTCTGTCAGAGACTATTGCCTTAGGCAATCCATGCAATTTGAAAATATCCTTCATGAATATTTTTTCAATGTCATCAGTATTATGTGTGGACTTAACCGGTATGAAATGTGTTTCCTTTTTCAACTTGTCCACCACAACCATGATGGAATCATGTTGTCTCCAAGTCATTGGAAATATTGTAATAAAATCCATGGAAATAACTTCCCACTTCCATTATGGAACTGGAAAAGGCTGCAACAAACCTACTGGGTGTTGATGCTCAACCTTCACATGTTGATATTTCATGCACCTTAAAATATATTCAACCATGTCCTTTTTTATTCCTGGCTAAAAATACTGCTTCCTGGCTGTAGCAATTGTCTTCTGATATCCTGGGTGACTAGAAAATGGAGCTTGATGGATCTCATCCACAACAACTCTCCTCAAATTTTCTACATTTGGAATATAGATTCTGTTCTTATAGGTAAGAATTCCATCTTCTTTCAATTGATATCCCTCATACTTCTTTTCAAGGATTTGATGTTGCAACTTTTCTTTTACCTCCACATACATTTCATCTTCAATAGTATGACTAACAATATGTTGTCTCAAATCTGATTGGAAAATAATAAGAGATGCCACATGCATTTCGTGCACCTTCCTACTGTGTGCATTAGCTACTTTATTCTCTTTTCCTTTTATGTGTTTGATTTCAAAATCAAACTCACATAAAAACTCCAGCCATCTTTCTTGCCTAGCATTTAAAGTGGGATGATCAAACAAATACTTCAGACCACAATGGTCTGTCCTTAGCTCAAATCTTCTTCCCATCAAGTAATGCCTCCACATCTTGAAAGCATGTGCTATGGATCCAAGTTCTAGATCTTGAGCGGCATAGTTATTCTCATGCTCCTTCAGCTTTCTTGACTCATAACATATCACGTGGTTGTATTTCATAAGGACTCCTCTAAGCCCAGTGACCACATGCATCAGTACACACCACCAAATCTTTTTCCGGTTCTGCAATCTTCAATACTAGTGCACTTTGTTAGGATATTTAGACACTTAGGAATTAGTTAAGATCAACTTGTGTAATATGTCTGTTAGGTAAAGTGTGTTTCTTTAGTATGCATTAATATGCATTTGTAAATATTCTAATCCGATGGTCACAATATGTTCTACACATACAGTGATCTGACAGTTCAAATTCTCTTAGATCATACCTACCATTGATATGTGGCTTAACACCTGATTGGTCCATGATTTCTATTTAAAGAGCATGGAGGGTCCTTGGCTAGTTGATCGATTATCAGAAGCTCATGTAACTTTCTTTCTTTTGCATAATAAATTGCTCCAAGTAGTTATTTGGATGTGGTCATGGACTATTTCCCTCTCAAGGATTTTAACCACGTGACAAACATTGGTGTATTGATCTATGATTTATTTGTGTGAGTGGATTCTCTTGGTGTTCGGTATTTTGGGAGTACCCTGTGTACCCAATCATGGTATTCGAGCATTTATAAAGAGCCGCTTCCGTTTGTGATCAAGATCTGGAACTGGTGTTGATGAAACTTTGAAAGGGTTTCTGGTTCTAGAGTTTCTGTGCATTTGTGTCCTATGGGAGCTATTCCATTGTGTCGGGAGCACCATTTTCATTGTAAAATAGTTTTTGTTTCATTGGAAATTGTTTCCATTTGATCCAAAAACACTCATTTCGACAAATCTGAAGGTATAATGTTACAGTGACGGATTTGTTTTATTTTTTTATATCTCTCATATTTTATTAGTTTTATTATTAGATATTTATTGTTTTAGTGTTGGACTATTGCCTTACCTAGCTGCGTATGCTCTTTTTCGTGCACCTTGCGTGATCGCGGCGAATCAGAAACAGAGAGGGAACGTTTTTTTTCTTGTCTTCTCGGCTACGTATGCTCTTTGTCGTGCACATTGTGTGATTACGGTGAATTAGAAACAACGAGAAAACTTGAAAACGTAGACTTTCCGACTAAGCTAACCAAGATCTAACCCCATAGTGTGGAAAAGTTTTTTTTGTTTTTGTTTTTCATTTTTTTTGTGATTTGCAAGAAAAAAAAGGCAAGCACGGAGAACGAAAGAGAAGAGTAAAAAAAAAAAAAACCTTCTTCTTTCCATTATTTTACGTACCTTTTAAACTTAGCTCACTTGGTCCAAAGTTTCTTTATTCCTTAGTAGGTCTTGAGTTCAAGTCTTATTAAGCTACTTTTTAGTGCATGCAATTTCTATTTTCAAGTTATTTTATTGTAAAAATGCATCTCACTTAGTAAAATAAAATAAAAAGTGAGTCACTGAAGTCTTTTAATTTATTGCCGCACTATTTAAAGTAACATTAAAGTAACGTTATTGTAAAATTGAACATTACTTATTCTACAAAAGTGGTTCACTTAAAAACAACTTTATTGTAAAGTGATTGTCAAAGGTTGATCTTGAGAAGAGAGGGGTTCTTTTTTTTAGTTAGTCAAGTTAATATCTGCCACGTCACTATTGGGGACACCTTCAACATTTTCTTTGATCAAGTATAACTTCATCATTTGGAATCATTTTTTAGTGTCGTTTTGTTTTTTAAAACCTGCTTTTTCGAGCTCTTTGCATCCAGGTAGTTAGTTTCTGTTCTTTCAGCCATTATTTTCAAGTATGGCTGCCCATTGTGATATTATACTTACCAGTTCTAACTATTTCCCATGGAAATCTTGTATGGAGGATGTTCTAAGAAGTAGGGGAATTTTCAGAATTACCTCAAGGAAAGAAACATAACCCACTGATGATGCTAAGAAAATAAAATGGGAAAATAGATGTGATGAAGCTCGTGGATTGATTCGGATGTCAATCTTTACTAATTTGTGATTCCACATATCTGGAATTGATGAACCTGATAAAGCTTGGGAAAAGTTGGAATCTGTGTTTGGTAAACACAATGAAATTCGAGGTCATCAACTTGAGAATGAGTTGATTTCTTTGAATCCAAGTGATTTTTCATGCATTCAAGACTATTTATCTAAGCATAAAACTCTTAAACTCTTATGTGAAGAATGCAAGATTAAGAAAGAAGACAAACAATGTATTTATCATATTCTTTTCAAACATGGACCTGCATATTCTATTTTTGTATCTACATTTTACTCTATGAAAGAATCCTTGACTGCAGCTAGCTATCAAGAGCCTGGTATTGAATCCTTTTGTGATTCCTTAATTAGAGAGCAAGATAAGATCATTCATATTGGAATAATTAACAATGCAGATACATCTGGGAAAGCCTTGTTGCCCCAACAGAAAGAAAAGTCCAAGCCTCCCAAGAAACATAATTTTCACAATAATAAGCCAAACAATAGTCCCAAACCCTCTAAGTCACTCCTTCTTTAAAAAATGACAAAGGATCCAAGCCAAAAGGAAATAAGACTGTGCGTCATTTCAATTTTTGTGGGAAAGATAATCATGTTGAATCTAAGTGTTTCAAGAATATGGAAGCCTTGGAAGCAGCAATGAAGAAGCACCACATCATCCTAGATTCATCTTCAGAATCTACCTCTCATGGACATGCACTTTGTGTTTCTGGTTACTCTTATATTGCATCTTCTTCTTCTACTTCAAATGAATGGCTCATTGATTCTGGATCATCTTATCATATGGCTAAAGATAAAGCCATCTTTTCTACTATGCATGAATGTAACACCAAACAAATATTTGTTGGTGATGATAGATCTCTAAGTGTTGTAGGATCTGGAACAGTTCCATTAGAAAATGGTCATTTCGGTGATGTACTATGTTTTCCAAAAATTTCCTACAATTTGTTATCAGTCTATCAAATTACTCATTCGGGTCAACGTAAAACTGTGACATTTACACCTCACCAAGTTATAATCAAGGATTTTAAAAATCCTCAATGTAACATCCCGGTTTTGACCTTGTTGCATTAGATGTACATGATGTATATATTGTAATGATCATGGTGTGGAGCTAAAGGCCAAGGCCCCACCATTGATCGGTTATGCTATGTTTTGGATTTAATTTGTCACTGATGGTATATCGGGGCATGTGGTATATATTATGTTAGTCATCATGTAAATATGCATCTTTAATTAATTAAATGAACCCGACCAGCTACGATCACGGAAACTAAAATGAGAAAGGGGCATGGTTTTCACAAGGATAAGGATGTGGGGGAATTTGTCAAGCCTTGGCCAATGGGGTAAAAATCCATGTGTCTTCTTTCCTTGCCTTACCCAACCACTTTCATTGAAGAATTGTTGCTGGTGGTTGAGGCAGTTAATTGTCTTGGGAGTGGGGTGGCAGGACTGTCAGTCCTCACCCACATGCACACTCCACCACGGTTGACTTCACAATGGAAGAAAAACCACCGCCATCATTCACGCAGACATCTGTTCTCTCCACGCCTGTGCTGAACACTCACGCACTCCCTACTCGTGTCTATCCACTGTTCTGTTCATCCACGCACAAGCTGGAATTCTTGTCCATCCCCACGCAGGGATTGTTGGTTGTTGTTGCTCACGCACAGGAGCGATCCTGGTGTTACCCACGTCGCTTTTCCTCTGTGGATTTGTGAGTGGTGAGGCCATATCCTTTCCTCAGGGGTTGTGTGGTGGGTTCTGCGTTGTTATCATCTACACAGCGGACTGGGAGTTGTTCTCTTTCATTCCCATTTGCAGCTGTATGCTTTTCTCTTAGACTGGTATGGTCATTAAATTTTCTATCATTTAAATGTTGAGATTGGAGCTCTAAGTTCTTCCTATGAGTCATGGTGGCCGCTGTCCCTCTCAAGGTCTGTTGTGATTGTTGTGGCTTCTTTATGTTTGGGGGTCTATTTCATGTCTTCCTCACGCACAGACCGTTTGGAACCATTTTCCCCACGTTGTGAGCTGTGCTCACTGTTTATGGTTTTGGGATTGTTGTTTTCCCACATTCATTGGTGCATTTGGGACTGTTGTAAATTCGCTTGAGTCATTTTGGCCACGATAGGGCCAAGAATGACTGAGAATTTGCCTTCCCTGTCTTAAGCTGTATCGGTTGATTGATTGCATGTGTGCAATGGTTGGTCTTCGGACTGTGTAAGGAGCAGGGATGGGGTCTTGGGTTGCTTGATAAAACTGGTGGCGGGAAACCACACAGACAGAGCTAGATGGCTGGTCTTCTTCTCCATCACCCGTGAATAGCACTGGAAGGGAATGCAAGGCCTGAGGGACTGTGTAACAAAGAAGGGACTGATTCCTTGTGTTGGGTGTGTTTGGGTGTCTTAGAGGTCAGGCTAGTTCTGGTGTAGGTGTTCCTGGCTCTGTTAGGAGCTCACCAGCTTAGCATTGAGCCTTTCCCACTCTTTGATGGCCTGATCAACCCAACAGTGTTAGCTTGGTTGTGTTTTGTATATCCTTGGCTATGTGTAAGCCTTCTTGTTCCCTTATTCCTTGGAGAATCATGCCCAGCTCGGGGGTGGCAGCGCTGCTGAGAGATTAAGGAGCATGCTGGCCTATGGTTGGGTGGAACCTTGCAGCGACGTACCTGGTTGCAGATCAACTAAGTTCATAAGATAAGTGATCTTGTCCATTTTTACTTCTGCAACCATATTTTCTGTTAATGAATGTTATGAACATGTTGAATGAATGCTTGTATGAATGTTGTTGGTTTCCACTGTGTATGATGATTAATTGCATATGTGCATGTTTTAGTTCAAAGAATTTGTTTAAGTATTCTGTTTCAGCAATTTTGTGCATTCACATGTTCATGGGGCTCTTAGCCCGCTGTGCTTGAAGTTTGGGTCGCGTCCTCTTCGCCGGTCGGAGGCATGGGGATGTGACAGTATGGTATCAGAGCATCAAGGTTGCAACAATGGGCCTCTATGGACCAAGAAGGAGCAACTGATAGAGGGTAGAATTACCTTCTATGCCCAGCAGAGATCAGAATTTGAGATTGCAGCAAATTTCAAAAAAATGGTCCAAGTGTTGGAGCAGACGGGAGAGCCAGCGGGAAAGACTTCCGCTGTAGTGGAAGAGCTAGGCGGAAGGACTTCCGACGTAGCAGAAGTGCTAAGCGGAGCATGCCCGACGGAACAGTTTGAAGAAAACCGCAAAAAATTTGTCTAAGTGTTCCGCATTAGAACAATTAGCGGAATTGACTTCTGGCGTAGCGGAAGAGTTAGTGAAACGGAAGCCGCTGTTGCGGAAGCCAAAAGCACTAAGTCTTCCGACGAGAAAGATCGCCGACACCGAAAGTTTAAATTTTCTCTAAGTAAAGGGCAGCCATCAGAAGGAGTTTGTCTTTGGTGTGCCGCCGTTGCGGAAGCCAAAGTCATTAGCCGGCTGATGAGAAAGACAGGCGACGCCGCAAGAAAAGTTTAAAATTGTTCTAAGTAAAGAGCGCTAATCGAAAGAAATAGTTGTTTGGCGTGTTGCTGTTGCGGAAGCCAAAGGCACTAAGCTTCCGATGTGGAAAGAGCATCGACGCCGGAAGCCACCGTTGTGGAAGCGAAAGTCACTAGTCTTTCGATGCAAGAAGTCTTTCGATGTTGATCAGGTTGTGTCGCCGATTGAAAAGAGAAAGAAGATCATGTTCCGCCGTTGCAGCTGCGGATGGAAATTCTTCACCGACGCAAATGAAGAATGGAGCCGATCTAGCAGTGAAGAAGAAGGCGAAAAGGGGAAAATTGAAAAATTTTGGTTTAGGATAAATACGTCGGAAGGTTAGAACTTTCGACAACCGATGAGTATGGACATCGGAGCCCGCAGTGGAAAGAACGACCGTCGTTGCGGAAGCGAAAGCACTAAGTCTTGCGACGGGAAATACTGTCAACGCTGATCGAAAGAGGAAAGTGGGTCGTGTGCCACCACTGCGGAAGTCCAAAGCACTAACTCTTCTGACGAGAGAGACCTTCGAAACGTTGGAATGATTAGTGGTTTCGGGAGCCGATTCTGCGGAACGGTTAGTTGTTTCGGGAGCCGATTCTGCGGGAAATTTAGTGGAAATGAGATCCGATTTTACAAAGAGGAAATTTGAGTTTTCCGTGGGATTCCCCAGCAAATTTTGACTATTTTTCAGTGGGATTTTTAGCTGTTTTACAGTGGATTTTCAGGGCTGAAAATGAGAAAGTAGCAGCGAAGATAGACATTCTTTGATGAAGAAAATCTAGTGTTTGGAAAAACTTGTAATTTTATAATTTTCCAAGAGAAGGTAAGTAATGCTGGTTTATATTAATGTTATGTTACTAACACGTTTGCAGAGTCATAGTCACTTTCCAGGGAAGTATTCCAAGTGGTGTAGTTTGACATGTAAGTGGTGGTTCAGTATGAGAACCCATGATGGGTATGATGCTCGGGATTCTCACGAGCGAGCAGAAGATGTCATGGGAGAAAATGTACGTAATAGAAACGATGACATAGAGTATAATGGAAGGAGATTCCAAGAGACACCGTTAGACGTTGCAGCTACAATGAGAAGCTTGATTAAAGCCCAGGAAGAGCAGCATCAGTTGAATGATGCAATGTTGCAAAGTTTGAAAGACTTACAAAGAAAGATAGATTCTGGACGAGGTACAGCAAGACCAGAAGGCGGTAAGAGCATTACTATGAGAAGGAGAAGGACTTCTAGTGGGACATCTGATTCGGAAGAATCCAACAGGGATTCCAGCTTTTCTTCTCATAAAAGAAAAAAAAAGAGACACCATAGGGATCGCTCTCGGGATGAATTTAAGAAAGCCAAACCTCCTATGTTTGATGGTGAGGTAAAGACTGGATAAGAAGATGAAGCTTGGCTTCTTGGGATAAAGAAGTACTTTCAAGTGCATGATTATTCAGGAAACATGAAGGCAAGAGTTTCCATATTCAACCTGAATGGAAGAGCATCCATCTGGTGGGAACACTTCAAGCAAGTAAAGAGGATCAGTGAAAGGAGACTTAAGTGGAAACAGTTCAAGAAGTATTTCAAGCAGAAATACCTCTCTGAAAGGTATTATGATGACAAGATTAAGGAGTTCCATGAGCTTAGATTGGGCCAATAGACCATGGAAGAGTATGCAAATAATTTTTTGGAGCTATTGAGGTATGTCTGGTACATCAGAGATGAAAAAGTGAAGGTCCAGCGTTTTCTGAGTGGATTACCTCAGTCTTACAAAGATAGGATTGAGTTTTATGAACCTAGAACTCTTGAAGAAGCAATAAGGAAGGCTAAGTATTGTTATGAGCAAAGCAAAGGTAAACCTGATTACCATAAGGCATGGAAGGATAAGAAGAATGAGAAGTTTTACCAAAGGAAGAAAGGTTTCAAACCTTCTAGCTTCAGGAATCAGCAAAAGCAGCCATCTCAAGCTACGAGTAAGCCAGTTGGGGTGACCAGAGAAAAGCCTAAAGATTCACAACAGAATAGAGGGCCAATTCAATTTTGGAAATGTGGAGGACCTCACATGCGCAGGAATTGTCCACTCGAGAATGAGAGTGTAAGACCAACTTATAACGTCCAAGAGACAGAAACATTGGGTCAAGTAGCAAGGGCAGTTCCTAGGATTTATGCAGCATTGGAAGATCGTCAAGAAGATCACCAGTCAGCTGTGGTTGAAGTAGCAGGTAAGATTGTTGAGCAATGTGTTTCTATTTTAATTGGCCCTGGTTCTACACACAATTAAATTACTCCTAGAGTAGTGGAGATTTGTTCTTTTAAGAAAGGAAGACATAGGAAGTCTTAGTTAGTTCAGCTAGCCACTAGAACTAAGAGAAAGGTCAGTGAAGTGGTAGAGAAATGTCCATTGGTCATGAATGGATTGGTCACTTGTGTAGATCTGAATGTTCTACCGCTAGCTTCCTATGATGTTCTCATTGGAATAGATTGGTTAGAAGCTCACGGGGTGAAGCTTGATTGTTACAATAAGACTTTTGAATGCATGAATGAAGAAGGGAACCTAGTAGTTGTGAAAGGTATTCCAAAGGTAGTTTCAGTGAGGTAGGTTTCAGCAATGCAGTTAAAGAAGTTCTGTAGGAAGGGTTTCCAGTTGTATGCAGCTTAGATTTTGGAGGAATCGAGAGATGAAACTCCTAGGTTGGAGGAATATCAGGTGTTACAGGAATTCAGGGATGTGTTTCCTGATGAGATTCCAGTGCTTCCTCCAAAACGGGACATTGATTTCACAATTGAACTTGTGCCAGCAGCACCAGTGTCCAAGGCACCCTACAGGATGAGTACACCGGAGATGCTAGAGTTGAAGATGCAACTGCAAGAGTTGTTGGAAAAGAATTATATTCGGCCAAGTGTGTCCCCTTGGGGAGCACCAGTTCTGTTTGTAAAGAAGAAAGATGGCACACTCAGGTTATGTATTGACTACAGACAATTGAACAAGGTTACTGTGAAGAATAAATATCCTTTGTCTAGGATTGATGACCTCTTTGACCAAATGAGAGGAGCAAAGGTATTTTCCAAGATTGACTTGAGGTCTAGTTACCATCAGGTGAGAATCAAGGATGAAGACGTTCATAAGACAGCCTTCAGGACAAGGTATGGGAATTATGAGTTTGTAGTGGTACCATTTGGTCTCATGAATGCACCAGCTACATTTATGTGCCTTATGAATAGTGTCTTCAGCAGGTATTTGGACAAGTTTGTTCTTGTTTTCCTTGATGACATTCTTGTTTATTCTAATAATGAGGTGGAGCATGAAGAGCATTTGAGATTGACATTGCAATTGCTTAGGGAGCATCAGTTGTATGCGAAATTGAGCAAGTGTGACTTCTATAGAGATAGAATTCAGTATTTGGGTCATATTATTTCAGAGGAGGGTATATCGGTGGACCCTAAAAAGATTGAAGCCATTCTGAATTGGCCTACTCCAAGAAATGTGACAGATGTAAGATCTTTTATGGGACTTGCAGGATACTACAGGAGATTCACTGAGGGATTCTCCAAATTTTCACATGCTATCACTTCTTTGCAAAAGAAGGGGATGAAGTTCGAATGGACATCGAGGTGTGAAGAAAGTTTCCAGAGGTTGAAGAATCTTCTCACCAGTGCACCCGTATTGAAGGTTGCAGATCCAGAGAAAGATTTTGTGGTATGTACCGATGCATGCGGAAAAGTGCTTAGAGGAGTCCTTATGCAAGACAACCACGTGATATGTTATGAGTCAAGAAAGTTGAAGGAAAATGAGATGAACTATGCCACTCATGATCTAGAGCTTGCAGCCATAGTATATGCTCTCAAGATGTGGAGACATTACTTGATGGGCAGGAGATTTGAGCTCAAAACGGACCATTGTGGACTGAAGTATCTATTTGATCAACCTACTCTGAATGCTAGGCCAGCAAGATGGCTGGAACTTTTATGTGAGTTTTATTTTGAAATCAAGCACATAAGGGGAAAAGAAAATAAGGTAGCTGATGCAATCAGCAGGAAGGTGCAAGAAATTCATGTGGCATCTCTTAGTATTTGCCAATCATATTTGAGGTAGCAGATTGGCAGTCATGTTGCAGGAGATGAATTGTATGAGCAGGTAAAAGACAAATTGCAGCAGCAAGGTCTTGAGAAGAGGTATGAGGGATATAAACTGGAAGACGATGGACTTCTCACTTATAAAGGAAGAATTTATATTCCAGAGGTAGCAGATTTGAGGAGAGTTGTTATGGATGAAATCCATCAAGCTCTGTATTCTAGTCACCCAGGATATCAGAACACAATTGCTACAGCTAGGAAGCAGTACTTTTGGCCAGGTATGAAAAGGGATATGGCTGAGTACATTTCAAGGTGTATAAAATGTCAACAGGTAAAGGCTGAGCATCAACATCCAGCAGGTTCATTGCATCCTTTTCCAGTTCCGGAATGGAAATGGGAAGTTATTTCCATGGATTTTATTACAGGATTTCCGATGACTTGGAGAAAACATGATTCCATCATGGTTGTGGTAGACAAGTTGACTAAGGAAGCAAATTTTATACCAGTGAATTCTACGCATACAACGGATGACATTGCAAAGATATTCATGAAGGAGATTTTCAAATTGCATGGATTGCTGAAGGCAATAGTATCTGACAGAGATGTCAAGTTCACTTCCAAATTTTGGAAGGGGTTGTTTGCATATTTGGGTACAAATCTAAACTTCAGCACTGCATACCATCCTCAGACAGATGGTCAGATAGAGAGAGTTAATCAGGTGCTTGAATATATGCTTCGCATGTATGTGATGGACAAACCAACCAAGTGGGAAGATTACTTACACTTGGTAGAGTTTGCTTACAACAATGGGCAGCAGGCATCCTTGGGGATGAGTCCGTATGAAGCTTTGTATGGAAGAAGGTGTAGAACACCAATGACTTGGGATAATCTAGTGAACAGGGTTGTGATCGGACCAGAATTGCTCAGGGAAATGGAGCAAGAGGTTGTAAATATCAGGCAGAAGCTGAAAGCAGCACAGGACAGACAGAAAAGCTATGCAGATAAGCATAGGGTGAATAGGGAGTTTAGTGTAAGGGATCATGTTTACCTCAAAGTGAGGGCAAGGAAGAGTTCCTTAAAGCTTGGAAGTTGTGCCAAGCTGGAACCTAGATATTGTGGGTCGTTTGAAGTGCTTGAAAGAATAGGACCAGTTGCATATAAACTTGCATTGCCTGCTAGCACTAGAGCTCATAATGTTTTTCATGTTTCTTTGCTTAAGAAATATGTACATGACCCTAACCATGTGATAAATTGGGATCTGATTCAGGTGGAACCCAAGGGAGAGTTCCGAATTGAGCCAATGCGCATCCTCGACAGGAAGGTCACAATGCTCCGGAACCGAGCCATAGGGCAGATAAAGGTGCAATGGGAGCACTTCGGACCTGAAGAGGCTACATGGGAGCTGGAGGATGCCATGCGATTGGCACATCCATTTTTGTTCAATTCTGTGGAACACTGAGGCGATGCCAGTGTAATATTTTGTTCAAATTTTGTAAAGCACTGAGGACAGTGCTATTGAAGGGGGAGGGGAATGTAACGTCCCAGTTTTGACCCCGTTGCATTAGATGTACATGATGTATATATTGTAATGATCATGGTGTGGAGCTAAAGGCCAAGGCCCCACCATTGATCGGTTATGCTATGTTTTGGATTTAATTTGTCATCGATGGTATATCGGGGAATGCGGTATATATTATGTTGGTCATCATGTAAATATGCATCTTTAATTAATTAAATGAACCCTACCAACTACGATCGCGGCAACTAAAATGCGAAAGGGGCATGGTTTTCACAAGGATAAGCATGTGGGGGAATTTTTCAAGCCTTGGCCAATGGGGTAAAAATCCATGTGTCTTCTTTCCTTTCCTTACCCAACCACTTTCATTGAATAATTGCTGCTGGTGGTTGAGGCAGTTAATTGTCTTGGGAGTGGGGTGGCAAGACGATCAGTCCTCACCCACACGCACACTCCACCACGGTTGACTTCACAATGGAGGAAAAACCACCGCCATCATTCACGCAGACATCTGTTCTCTCCACGCCTGTGCTGAACACTCATGCACTCCCTACTCGCATCTATCCATTGTTCTGTTCATCCACGCACAAGATGGAATTCTTGTCCATCCCCACGCAGGGATCATTGGTTGTTGTTGCTCACACATAGGAGCGATCCTGGTGTTAACCACGTCATTTTTCCTCTGCGGATTTGCGAGTGGTGAGGCTGTATCCTTTCCTCATGGGCTGCGTGGTGGGTTCTGCATTGTTATCATCTGTACAACGGACTGGGAGCTGTGCTCTTTCATTCCCATTTGCAGCTGTATGCTCTTCTCTCAGACTGGTATGGCCATTAAATTTTCTATCATTTAAATGTTGAGATTTGAGCTGTGGTTCTTCCTGTGAGTCATGGTGGTCACTGTCCCTCTCAAGGTCTGTTGTGATTGTTGTGGCTTCTTTATGTTTGGGGGTCTGTTGCAAGTCTTCCTCACTCATAGACCGTTTGGAACCATTTTCCCCACGTTGTGAGCTTTGCTCATTGTTTATGGTTTTGGGATTGTTGTTTTCCCACGTTCATTGGTGCGCTTGGGACTGTTGTAAATTTGCTTGAGAGTCATTTTGGCCACGATAGGGCCAAGAATGACTTAGAATTTTCCTTCCATGTCTTAAGCTGTATTAGCTGATTGATTGCACGTGTGCAATGGTTGGTCTTCGGACTGTGTAAGGAGCAGGGATGGGGGCTTGGGTTGCTTGATAAACCTGGTGGTGGGAAGCCACACAGATAGAGCTAGAGGGATGGTCTTATTCTCCATCACCCGTGAATAGCACTGAAAGGGAATACAGGGCCTGAGGGACTGTGTAGCAGAGAAGGGACTGATTCCTTGTGTTGGGTGTGTTTGGGTGTCTTAGAGGTCAGGCTAGTTCTGGTGTAGGTGTTCCTGGATCTGTTAGGAGCTCACTAGCTTAGCATTGAGCCTTTCCCAGTCCTTGATGGCCTGATAAACCCAACGGTGTTGGCTTGGCTGTGTTTTGTATATCCTTGGCTATGTGTAAGCCTGCGTGTTCCCTTATTCCTTGGAGAATCATTCCCAGCTCGGGGGTGGCGACGCTGCTGAGAGATTAAGGAGCATGCTGGCCTATGGTTGGGTTGAACATTGTAGCAACGTAGCTAGTTGCGGATCGACTTCTTCATAAGATAAGTGATCTTGTCCATTTTTACTTCTGCAACCATATTTTCTGTTAATTAATGTTATGAACATGTTGAATGAATGCTTGTATGAATGCTATTGGTTTCCGCTGTGTATGATGATTAATTTCATATGTGCATGTTTTAGTTCAAAGAATTTGTTTAAGTATTCTGTTTCAGCAATTTTGTGCATTCACATGTTCATGTGGATCTTAGCCCGCTGTGCTTGAAGTTTGGGTCGCGTCCTCTTTGCCGGTGGGAGGCATGGGGACATGAAACTCAAAATGTCCTTGCTACTGGAACTGTTGATGATATTACCAAGTTGTACAAATTTAACAACTTTGGGTCATCACCTTTTCCTTCAGTTTTTGTTGCTCATAGGGATAACTTGAGCAAACTTTGGCATGAGTGATTTGGTCACTTAAATTATCGCTCATTGCAACAACTATATAAAGGCAATATGTTGACTGATCTTTCGATGGTATCTTGCAAGGATGGTGTTTATTCCAGTTGTGTACTCGAAAAACATCATCGGGACAGTTTTGACAAAAGTGCCTCTTGGTATGCCTCAGTTCCCTTGGAGCTTGTGCATAGTGACTTGTGTGGTCCTCTTCCATCTGCTTCCTTTTCTAGTTTCAAATATTTCTTAACTTTTATTGATGACTACTCCAGACGCACTTGGGTTTACTTCCTAAAAATTAAGAGCAAAGTATTTAACATGTTCTTGGCCTACAAGGCCCTTGTTGAAAAACAATCTGGTCATCAAATTATTAAGTTAAGATCTGACAATGGAGGAGAATATGTTAACAAAAAGTTCACTACTTTCTACACTGAACAAGTAATCCAACAACAACACATTGTTCCATACACACCACAACAAAATGGTGTAGCTGAACGGAAGAACCGCACTTTAAAAGAAATGGCTAATTGTATGATCCAATCTAAGGGACTAAGTCTTCAATATCGGGCTGAGGCCATAAATTATGCAGATTACATAGTTAATCACACACCCACTAAAGTTTTACAAGGTATAACACTGGAAGAAGCATGGAGTAAAATTAAATTAGATGTAAGCCACTTCTGTGTGTTTGGTTGTGAAGCATCGGCTCACATTTCGGATGAAAAATTGAAAGCATTGTAGCCTAAAAGTGAAAAGTGCATATTTGTTGGATATTATGAAGATGTACAAGGTTATAGCCTTCTTTAGCCACATTCTTATGATATAATCATTAGAAGAGATGTTAAATTTGATGAAAATATCTTGGCCTGTGAGCCTAAATTGGCGGGTGTGCCATCTTTGGCCAACGAGCCTAATTCGACGATTGTGCCTTCTTCTTATTCTTCCAACTTCCTTGACAGGTTTCCAACTCCAGTTTCTGATGATGATAGTGAGGATGAAAATCCACCTCTGCCTTCTCATGTTCCTCCAGTTGCACTAGCACCAATGCTTCCTTGATGGGTCTGTTCAACATGTGAAGTAGTTTGTGATCTTGTCGGTGATCCTAGAGAACAACGTCAAACACATTCTCAGTTTTAGTGAGCCTCTTCTCTTTTGGCTCAAGTTTCTAAGAATCATGATCTAGAAACTTTTGTAGAAGCTTCAGGAAATCCATATTGGGATACAGCTATGGATGAAGAATATCGTTCCTTAATGGTGAATGATACTTGGGATCTTGTTCCTATTCCATAAGGAATAAAACTTGTCAGATGTAAATGGATCTACAGAACTAAGTATGCATCAGATGGAAGTGTTGAAAGAATTAAGGAAAGGTTAGTTTCCAAAGGTTTTTCCCAAGTTGAAGAGATTGACTACAATGAAACCTTTGGCCCTGTCACAAAAATGAATTCCATCCACCTTGTTCTTTCCCTTGCATCCTTACATAACTGGGAAGCCCATCAAATGGATGTCAAGTATGTCTTCTTACATGGTGATTTACAGGAGGAAATTTACATGGAACAACCTCCTGGATATGTTTAGAATAACTCTAGCCTTGTCTGTTGTCTTAAGAAATCCTTATATGGCCTTAAGCAAGCTCCTAGAGCTTGGTATGCCAAAATGGATAGCTTTCTCCTTGACACTGGTTTTTCTAGATGCCATTATGACCCTAATGTCTATACCAAGAAAGTAGGAAACCATCTCATCATACTTTTTCTTTATGTTGATGATCTTATCCTTACTGGTAGTGACCCTAAACTTTTAACCCATGTGAAATCCAGTCTTAAGAAAAAATTTGAAATGTCAAAATTAGAACATTTGCATTATTTTCTTGGTCTCCAAGTCTTGCAAACCAAAGAAGGAATATTTATTTCCCAGTCTAAGTATGCTTGTGACCTTCTTTGTCTCTTTCACATGGAATATTGTAAACCAGCCCCCTCTCCCTTCTATTCTAGATTCAAACTTTATGCCACTAGTACTTCCCCTAAAGTAGATGCCACCTTGTATCGACAGCTTGTTGGTGGTCTCTTATACTTGACTCATTCCTGTCCTGACCTTTCCTTTATCGTTGGTTGTGTTTCCTGTTATATGCAAACACCTCATGAAAGTCACTGGAAAGCATAAAAAAGAATACTTCAATATATTTGAGGTAGAATTCAGTTTGGGATTCATTACAGTATAGGGGGGAACCTTTGTTGGTTGGTTTCACTGATTCAGATTGGGCTGATAATCCTGATGATCGAAATTCTACTGCAGGTTATGTTTTCAGTCTGGGATATGGACCTGTCACTTGGGCTTGTAAGAAACAACAAGATCTTGCTCTTTATTCAGCAGAAGTAGAATATCAAGACATAGTTAATGCCAGTCAGGAATCTTTATGGCTTCGACAGATCCTTTTAGAGTTTGGATTTGAGCGACAGCAGCCTACTCTACTTTGGTGCGACAATCAAAGTGCCATCAAGCTTGCCAAATATCCAGTTCTACATCAATGAAGAAAACACATTGAGATACACATGCACGTCATCAGAAATCTTGTTCATGATCTTGTTCTTGAAATGCTCTACTCCCCTACCGATGATCAAGTTGCAGACATATTCACCAAGTCTCTTACAGAAGTGAATTTTTTTAAACTTCGATCTATGTTAGGAGTTTAGGAATGTGTCATTAAGGGGGGATAGGCTGTAATTCCTCCTTCCTTCTCATAATAGTGTCACTTTTGTAAATCCTTTAATCCTATCCCAAGTTGTTCTTAAGGGGGGATGTTAGGATATTTAGACACTTAGGAGTTAGTTAAGATCAACTTTTGTAATATATCCGTTAGGTAAAATGTGTTTCTTTAGTGTGAATTAGTATTCATTTCTAAATATTCTAATCCAACGGTCACAATATGTTCTAGAAATACAGTGATCCGACGGTTCAACTTCTCTTAGATCATACCTACCATTGATATGTGGCTTAACACTCGACTCCTTCAAGATATTGACCGCATGCATTAGTACATAGCATAAATATTTTTCTGGTTCTGCAATCTTCAAGACTGGTGCACTTGTGAGAATATTCTTCAACTGCTGGAAGCTTTCTTCACACCTCAGTGTCCATTCAAAATTTATTCCCTTCTTTTGCAAAGAAGTGACTGTATTTGTAACCTTGGAGAATCCTTCAAAGAATCTCCCTTAGTATCTTGCAAGTCCCATAAAAGATCTTACATATGTTACATTTCTTGGAGTAGGCCAATTCATAATGGCCTCAATCTTCTCAGGGTCTACAGATATGCCCTCATCTTAGATAATGTGACCCAAATAATGAATCCTATATTTATAGAAGTCACATTTGCTCAACTTTGCATACAACTTATTCTCCCTGAGCAATTGCAATGTCAATCTCATATTTTCTTCAGGCTCTTCCTCATTCTTAGAATAAATAAGGATGTCATCAAGGAAAACAAGAACAAACTTGTCCAAATACCTGCTGAAGACACTAGTTGTAAGGAACATAAATGTAGTTGGTGCATTTGTGATGCCAAATGGTACCACTACAAACTCATAATGTCCATACCTTGTTATAAAGGTTGTCCTCCCTGGAATTTCATCACAAAAAAATCCTTGAATTCCTGCAACACATGATAGTCCTCCAACCTAGGGGTATCATTCTCTGCTGCCTCCAAAACATGGGCTACATACAACTAACAACCTTTCCTACAGAACTTCTTCAGCTGCATTGCTGAAATCTTCCTAACAAAAATCACCTTTGGAATTCCTTTCACAACCCTTGAGTTACCTTCATCATCCATGCATTCAAAATTATAACAGTCAATATTTACTCTGTGAGCTTCTAACCAATCCATTCCAATGAGAACATCATAGGAAACAAGTGGTAGAACATTCAGATCTATACAAGTGACCAATCCATTCACAACCAATGGACATTTCTCTACCACTTCACTAACCTTTCTCTTAGTTCCAGTGACTAGCTGAATTAACCAAGATTGGTTATGTTTTACTTTCTTAAAAGCAAAAATCTCCTCTACTCTAGGAGTATTGTAACTGTCAGTAGATCCAGGCTCAATCAAAATAGAAATAGATTGCTCAAAAATATTAACTACAACTTCAACCATAGTTGACTGGTGATCTTCCTGGTGGTCCTCCAATGCTGCATAAATCCTAAGGACAATCCTTGCTACTTGAACCATTATTTCTTCCTCTTAAATGTTGTAAGTTGGCCTTGCATTATCATTCTCAAGTGGAAAATTCTTGCGCATGTGGGGTCCTCCACATTTCCAACATTGGAGTGGTTCTCTGTTCTGTTGTGGTTCTCTGGAATTTTCTCCCACCACTATGGTTGGATGCTTCTCAACTTGGGATGGTTGCTTTTGCTGATTCTTGAAGTTAGAAGGTTTGAAACCTTTCTTCCTTTGGTCATACTTCTCATTCTTTTTGTCCTTCCATGTCTTATGATAATCAATTTTTCCTTTTCTTTTCTCATAGCAATACTTATCTTTTCTTATTGCTTCTTCCAAAGTCCTAGGTTCATAAAACTCAATTCTATATTTGTAAGACTGAGGAAATTCACTTAGGAAACAATGGATTTTTACTTTTTCATATTTGATGTACTTGACATGCCTCAACAACTCTAAGAACTTGTTTTCATACTCTTCCATGATCTGTTGTCCCAATCTCATCTCATGGAATTATTTGATCTTATCATCATAGCACCTATCAAAGAGGTACTTCTACTTGAAATACTTTTGGAACTGCTTCCACACAATATTCCTTTCATTAATCTTTTTCACTTGCCTGAAGTGCTCCCACCATATGGACGCTCTTCCAGTCAAATTGAATATGGCTACTCTAGCCTTCATATTTCTTGAATACTCTTGGACTTGGAAATATTTTCTCATTCCTAGAAGCCAAGCTTCAGCTTCTTGACTGTTTTTTACCTCACCATTAAAGGTATCGACATTGCCTTCTTAAATTCATCACGTGAACGGTTCTGGTAGCACCTATTTTTTTTATTCTTGTGAGAAGAAGAACTTGAACCACCAATGGATCCTTTAGAGTCATATGACCCACTAGGAGATCTCTTTATTCTTCTACCAGTGCTTTTACTTCGTTCTGGTCTTACTTTCTGCCCCAAATTTCATCCGCCTCTAGATGTCTGTCAAACTTTGCAGCATGGATGCATTCAGCTGATTCTACTCCTCATGTGCCCTAACCAATATTTCATTATCTGCCCTGTAACTTTGCATCTCCACCCTTAGGCTTCTCATGGTGGCTGCAAAATCTGGTGGAGCATCTTGAAATATTCTCCCATTATACTCTATCTTAGCATTCCCAACTCGAATGTTTTCTCCCATAAAATCTTCCTCATGCTCATAGGGATTATGTGCATCATCATACATGTCGTATGTTCTCATGGCTCAGCCAAACCAACTTTACCGAATTACACTATCTGGAATGCTTCCTTTGAAGGTGACTATGATTCTGCAAAATGTGTTCATAAACACAATTGTTAGCTGCATAACATTCACAAGGATTCATAATTACTTACCTTCATTTGGAAAAATCTCATATTGACAACTTTGTCAAAACATAGAATTTTCTTTTCACAAAGAATGACTGTCTCAGGGGGACGATGGGAGTCAAGGGGGTCATTGCTATTTTTCATCTTTCTGGCTTATGCAATCCCACTAAAAAACCTGCTAAAATTCTCTATTTCGGAGCAACTCAGCTTTTCCACCTGATCGACGAACTCACCAAATTTTTCCGACATGTTGGCTGAACTCAGCATTTCCTTTCGATTGGCAAACTTTGCCTTGGCTCCCGAAGTGTCGGAAAACTCTGATTTTGCGTCCGATACATCTAGAAACTTGCCCTTTTCTTTCGATAAAAAAAAATCATCGTTTCCTTCCGACGTGTCGATAGAACTTGTTGAGTTCATCCAACGTATTGGGAAAAACTCACCTTTTCTTGCCGACAGGGTAATTTTCGATACTTACAAAAATTTTGAATTTTTTTTCTTCTTTCTCTCATCGGTGAAACTAAAATTTTTTGCTTGATACAAATTGGAGACACTCACCTTTTTTTCCCTGTATGCATTGATGAAACTCACCGAGTTCATCTGACATCCATCGAAAAAACTCCCAATTTTTTTTTGACATGTCCATAGTTAGAAAAATTCCGAAAATTTTCCTTCCCTTTTTCCCTGTCATCGACTCAACTTGCCAAGTTATCCCGATGTGTGTCGGGGAAACTTACCAAACTCAGTTGACGTATCGGCAAAACTCACCAATTTTACCCGATTTCTCAACACTTAGAAATATTTCGAAAATTTTCTTCTTCTTCTTCTCATCGGTTCAACTCGGCATTTCATGTCAATGCCATCGAATCAGCTCAGCATTTCAAGCCAATATGCATCACCGTGATCTTCGTCGACTTGACTCAGCTAATTCAGCCGACATATTGACAAAACTCACTAAGTCTTTCTGACATGGAAATTTTTTCGTTTCTTAGAAAAATTCATGAAATTTTTTCTTTTCTCCGACATCGGCTTAACTTAGCCAATTCAGCTGACACTGTATCGGCTCAACTTGGCTAACTAAGCCGACATAGGAAATTTCCAACACTTAGAAAAAAATTTGAAATTTTTTTGTTGGCCTGTACTCAACAAATGGTAATCCTGCCTATGTCACTGTCCATCTTCTTGGCCCATTGATGCCCAATGCTGCAACATGAGCTTTGATACCACACTGCCACGTCCCCACACCTCTACCAGAGAGTGGACATGACATTACTACTAACAAATCCAGGCAATCTAAGCCCCATAACGTAATATAAAATGCATTGAACTTAAAAACATACACAGATGTGTAAAACATGCAATGTACAACGGAAGTAATTACATTTGATTCAAGCATTCAACATGTTCATATTAATTCGTAAACAAAAACAATTGCAGAGATAAAATACACAAGAATACTTATCTTGAAATAAGCTTGTCCCACAATTAGCTATGTCACTACAACATTCCACCCAACCATAGGCCAGTGTGCTCGTCAATCTCTTAGCACCATTTCCACTCCCGAGCTGTGCATGATTTCCACAAGGAATAAGGGAACACTACCAGGCTCACACATAGCTAAAGATGTATCAAAATTCAACCAAGCCAAAACTTCATTTGGGTTTATTAGGTTGCTAAGGAGGTGGAAAGCTTGAACTACTAAGCTAGTGAGCTCAACCATAGAGCTATGGACACCTGCACTAGATCTGGCTTGGCTTCTAAAACATCTACACGCCCAACACAAGGAAGCATCCCCTTCTATGCTACACAGTCCCTCAGGCTATGCCTTCCATTCCAGTGCTATTCAGGGTGTGAAAAGAAGAAAACCCAACCCCTCTAGATCTGTCTATGAGGTTCCTTCCTACACTAGTACTATCAAGTTAGTTCATACCCAATTCCACTCCAAACTAGTTCATACCAAGGAAAAAGATGCACACACAACAAGATACAAAATTCTGGGTGGAGGAAAAATATTCTGCAACAAAAATGGATGGTAGAATGTGGAAAAACAACCCATAATGAGAAATTTGAATTCAACAACGATTATGGGAATTGCATGAGCCAAATCAACTTTTACAAACCCAAAAATCGTAATTCTTTGCTAGTCATTCACTCCACAACACCAAAACGGATTTCCTGGGCATGCATGTTGGGCAATAGGGCAGAACCGAGTTAATTCTTATGCGTCGCACCAACAAAAGACCCACCGTGTTGGCCCTTTCGGCAACAACCTGCGCGCAGGTTGCAGTCTCACCCGAAACAGCAATGGGGTGCCGCAGAATCAGGTTTCCGCATGCAGAGAGGGGTATTACTGTACCTTAGCCTTTAAAAGCAATTATTAATCAGCACTTGTAAATTTATCATTCATTCACATATGACTTCGTAGCACAATAAACAAACTAAACTTGCATAACCCACTACGGGGAATTCACAGCGAAGCTTATTACTAGCAGTGATCTTATGTTATCAGATATATTCAGTTTAATGCATGAAAATAACAGAAGCAGAAACAACACAACAAAACCACGACACCAAATATAACGTGGTTCACCCCCAGTGTAGGGGCTACGTCCACAAACTACGTTTTATTCCTCTTTCCTCAAAACCACAGTTGATCTGCGCACTCAGCTGCAGATCCCTTCAGTCCTTAACAGTCGCGCACACAGCAGCAGGCTTCTGTGCACACAGCTACAGATCTTTCTTCCTTTTCTTACAAAAACCCTCTGCGCACACAGCTGCAGAGGTCGTCCACGCACACAGCTGGGACTTATCCTTTCCTTACAAAAACCAACCTTACTTCGCCTTATCTTTCTTTTCATTAAAAATCCTAACCTATCCTTTTTACGCAAGCGCTTATTTATACTGCGCAGTTTTACAAAACCATGGTCTTAAACCATGGGCACCCAAAAACCCTAAACCCTGGATTTAAACCACGGGTTTATTACAAAAAAGAGGGTTTTGACTTACCCTGACACCCCTAAGACTATTTTGGCCCATAGCTCCGCTTACAAATTTTCTAATTAACCGCGGAGTTACCCAAACATGGAGTATGCGCCCCAACAGGCCCCTAAGACTCACTAGTGGCCCGTCCCGGGACACTCTGCGAGGACTCTGGTGGGCAAATCTTCTGTGCGAGGGCTTGGAAGCGACTGGTGAGATTATGCAGTATCGCATCAGCGGCTTTCTCCTTTTCCACCAGTTCCTGTAATACTGAAGAAGAGTATGTGTCAGCCTTTTCCTGCGCAAAAGTGTCATAGGTATTCAAAATTTTGAGCTGGCTCTCCGTAGTATTGGTCAATTCTAATGCTTCATCAACCAGGGGCTGTAACGCATTTTCCAGTATCATCACCTTCGTCCTGCAAGACTTGATTTCCTATTGAAGTTCCTTGCTGCGCTTTACTTTAGCCATCTTCTGCATAGGTGGCAGCGTCTTGATTTCTATTCGGACTGCATCTAACTCATCCTGGCGCAACTTGATGGTTTCCTGAATCTTCCCTACATCTGGATGGTCCTGCAGGTTTGCCCATGCTTCTATGCTGTCTTCCATTAGTTTTACGACACTAGCCACGTTGTCTGATATTTTTGTTGCTGAAGCCTTGATATCCTGCTGGCGCTGTTCTCAGACCTCTGGTGGAGTCTCAGGGGGAATGCGCAGTTGAAGTTCTGCAATCTGTTGCTGATGTTCTATATTCATCCTTTCCAGCTCACTGCAGGACTGCTGGGCATAGTCTTTCATCTTAGCAATCTTCTGCTTTGGTTCCTCTGTTTCCTGTATGTCGGAGTCAGAAAGACTCCGACATGCCTCATCCAATTCTTGCATTAGCGTAGTTGTTGTCTGTTCAGCCTCTTTCTTTTGTTGTGTGATCTCTTCTAGGCGTGCGGCGAAAGTTTTGTTTTGCTTGATGGAGTCTTCCAGTTGGATTTGTGACACTTGAGTTTGGGTATGGATCTCCTTTGTAATCGCGAGCTGACGGAGGTGCAACTCTGACATAGGTATCTTTGTATAATCAAGCTCCGCGGTTATATTTGTCTGGGGTCGAGAATCGATGTCAGGCTGCATTAGATTTGCACTTGATACCTGTCCCTAGGGATCCCTAAGTGGCCATTGCCTAATGTCCTACTGCGTGGGTGCCATAGTGCTGCTTGTCGCAGTACTGGGCGCTGATTTTGCGGTTAGCTCTTTTAACTCCGATACCCTGTTTGCGATACCTGCGAGGCCGGCAAGATGTAGTTCCGCGAATTCGGACCATTTTTTAGTAAGCGCTGTCATAGACTGTTCGAGATCATGCTCCAGTGCATCCATCGTGACAGTGGCTTCCTCCTCGATATCTTTATCCTTTGATGCTTTTACCTTTTTGCGGGACTGTGGCTTGGTTACCTCGGCTACTTCTGGTGACTTGCGCTTCGTTGGTGGGGTAGGATCTGTTATGGTCTTGACCGACTCCTCATCCTGTTCATCCTGCTCATCCTGTTCACTATCTCCACCCTGGCCGTTGTCATTTATCTGTAAATCACTTGGGTCTTTGCTATCTTCCAATGGGCTTTGCTGCTACGCCTGACTAGTACCTGCGCCAATATTGGTAGCTGGAGGAACCGGAATAGAGGGTTTTTTCCCTAAATCTTTCAGCCATTCGGCTGGCCATTGCTGAACGACCCACCGGATATCTGGTTCGGTGACTACATATGGTAATTTGAAACATTGCCGTTGAGGATCTGCACGAGCTTGAATGAAAACATGATGCATGTCGGCACTAAAGTGCGCGACCCCCTCGTATTGAGAGAACACTTCGTTGGTAAGTCGAGGTGTTCGCACTATCTCATAGTGAAGACTCATAGCATAGAAGATGAACACAGTGTTCGTCATCTGTTGAGTTTCCTTATCTGAGGATACCCAAAGGGAGGCATAGCTTGCTGCTCCTGGCATGCCGAGGTTTATTTCGACAAACTGGGCTTCAGTAGGTTCTTTCCACCCAACTAATGCAATAAGGATTATAAGCCAAGAATAATGAAAAGGTCTACCTTTTTCTTGCGCATCGTGGGCATCCTCCAAAAACTCCTTCACAAGATAGTCGGCCCAATTATAAGTATACCCCTCAGCGCAGTTCATAGCAATCCTGATAACCGGGGCAGGTACTTCAGTTGGCCTGCATTTCCTTATGAGTTTGCAGGCTAAGAG
>LPNX010007381.1:0-24776 GCA_001517045.1 Pseudotsuga menziesii | reverse complement strand
GAATATTTCTTTAATGCATAATTTTTACAAATTAAATGAAATAAATAAAATGTTTACAAAAAAATTCAATGTCATAGAAGTCCTTGTAATAGAATTTTTTGAGATTTCTTGAAATATGTGTTTAAAGGTTCAAATCTGCTTTACTTTTGGTAAATCCCAAACTAGATTGAAATCCATCAATTCTACCATACCATGTCCTGGGTGCTTGTTTCAAACTGTACAGATATTTCTTCAATTTACACACATGGGACTCCCTGTCATGTGTCTCAAAACCAAGTGGCTCCTCCACATACACTTCCTCTTGCACTACACCATTCAAGAAATCAGTCTTGACATTCATCTAGTGTATCTTCCACTTCATTACTACAGCCAAAGCAAGTACTGATCTTATGGAAGTGTATTCGGCTATAGGTGAAAAAGTTTCTTCAAAATCTATTCCTTCTTTCTGGGAGAAGCCATGAGCCACAAATCTTGCTTTGTATTTTTCTATGCTGCCGTATACAGCATGCTTGAACTTGTAGATCCATTTGGAAGTTACAACAAACTTCCTTTCTGGTCTTGGTAAAATATCCCAAACATCACTCTTCATGATCGATTGATACTCTTCGATCATAGCATCCTTCTATTATTTCCTTTCTAATGCTTCTTCATAGTTTGAAGGTTCTTTATCAATAATGTCACATAGTAGGGATACATAACCAAAGTGGGACCTAGTTCTATTTCTTCCTCTATGTGTTTCTTCTGGAGCCCCATATCTTTCTACACCTTGGATAACTTCTCGTACCCAAGCAGGTTTCCTCTTGTGAGGATTATTCTCGTGAGGTGGATCTACATATTCTTGAGGCTCTTCTAATTCTCAATCTTCTTCTTGAATTTCTTCGTTCATGGTTGTGTCATGAATTCTAGGTACTTCTGTTTCTTCAAATTATTCACCAGGTCTCTTTCTGGATTTGATGTAAGCTGAATATTCATCAAATGTTACATCTTTGTTGATGTCGATCTTCTTGAATCCTGGGAAGTATATTCTGTAATCCTTCAATATTTCAGACTATCCCACAAATATACCCTTCTTTCCTAAAGGATCTAACTTTGTCCTCTTTTCTTTTGGAATGTGTATGTATACAGGACATCTAAATATTTTGAGACGCCTGAATTCTGGTTTCTTGCCGTAAAACACTTCTTCATGTGTCTTGTTCTCATGTACTCTATGTGGAGTATGGTTATGTACATACACCGCTGTTCTAGCACCTTCTACCCATAGATGCATGGGAAGGTCTTGATCATGAAGCATGGCCCTTGAAGCTTCCATGATTGTTCTATTATTCCTTTCTATAACCCCATTCTGTTGTGCAGTGTATGGAGTGGATGACTCCCTCTTAATCCCTGAATCTTTGCATAGATCTTTGAATTCATTTGATGTGAATTCTCTGCCATTATCTGATCGAAAGGTATTGATCCTCTTTTTTGTGTGGCTCTGGATCAAGGCTTTGAATTCCTTGAACTTGCTGAATAATTCATCTTTGTTCTTCATAAAGTATATCCATGTCTTCCTAGAAAAATCATCAATAAAATAAACATAGTATACATACCCGCTTAAAGAACTGGATGGCATCGGACCGCATACGTCGGAGTGAATGATTTCCAATATTCCTTTTTCCTTGCTCTCGCTACTTTGAAATGTCTTCTTTGTCTTGTTCCCTTTCACACATCCTTTGCAGACACCATCATGTTTTGTCTATATTTCTGGAATACCTTCAATAGATTTGCTTGCAAGTGGTAGTGCTCTGTAATGCACATGTGAAAGCCTTCCGTGCCAAAGTTCATTTAGTTCTACTAAGTCATGAACCAAATATTATTCTGGTTGGCCCTTCAATTTGTATAGACCTCTTTCTTGTTCCCCAATCACTACTGCATCATCAATAGTCTTTCCCTTTGGCCACATAAGAACTTGGCCATCTACGAATGCAACCCTCATTCCTTTTGCATCCAATGCAGATATGGAGAGGATGTTCTTCTTTAGTCCTAGTACAAACAATACATCTTTCATCTTTATATACTTTCTGGAGTCTAGCTTGTAGGAGGATTCAACACTATGTTTTATTGGATACTGGTAGTCATCCCCAAGTTTCACCTTGTGAGGTGACTAATGTTCAGATAGTTTCACAAAGGATTCTTTGAATCTCATAATATGTTTGGAAGCACCACTATCTATAATCCAATCATTGATTCCATGTGTGATAGTTCCCATGAGAGTGGAATCAAAACATATTCTTCATCACTTGAAGAATCATCACTTTCTTGTCTGATTCTCTTTGTGGAAGCTTCATCATCCTCTGCAGCATGAGCATGATGTCTTCTCTTGTTTCCCTTAATCTTGTGAGAGCTATTTTTTTCTTTTAGGACAGTCTCTTGCAAAGTGTCCTTTTTCATCACATGTATAACATCTAAGTTTAGATAAATCTCTTCTAGTGTTATCTTTCTGGTGGAAGTGCTTACCTATGGAATGATGAGAGATTCTTCTGCTTTTCTTGGAGTGTACTCTGAGAGCTTGATATTCACTTCCCATCTTTTCTTCTCAAGCTTCTATCCGAGCTTCTTCTTGTGAGCATTCCTCCCACAGTCTACTGAAATCGACTAACTTATTTATGGAACATATCCCTTGAATAAAAGAGTCCCATGATCTAGGGAGACCATTCAAGGTGGTCATCACAATTTTTGCATTCTCCACTTCCTCATCTACTGCTTCCATCTATTCCTTGATCTGAGAGACTCTTGAAAAATAATATTGGATGGTTTCTGCATTCTAGATCTTTACATTCTTCAATTGGATTCTCAGAATCATCTTCCATTTTATGTTATTTCCTTCAAATAGTTTGGTCAATGCATCAACCATATCTTTAGGTGTCTTTAGGGAGGACACATGTGGTATGAGGTGATCCTTGATTGAATCAGCAGTAATCCTCTTAGCCATGAACAATTTATTTTTGTGTAATACATTAGCCTCATCTCCCTCTGGAACTAGAAACTCTTCATTGATGTAAGATTCCAACTCATTTTCTTCGAGGACCAGGGAGATCCTATACTCCCAGGCTCAGAATTTATCAGCTCCCTCAAGCTTTTAATCAATATTAGTATGATGAGACATCTTAACTGAGAACCTCAAATGGAAATACAAAAGATTTAGATATTACCAGGTTAAGATGTCGAATATGGATCTCGAACTAGATTTCTGTAGAGCTGGTTCAGGAGCAGATTAGGGTTTGACTTTCCTGGAGTTATTCCCAACCAAAAACTTTGATCCTGATCTCTAAACTTTGATTCTGAGGAGGATATTAATTGAGTACCGGGCTCACTCAAAAATTCCACTTCTTTGGAAATACCTAATTCTCGGCAATAGTGTCGGGTCAAAAACTGAAAATGCTCAGAATTAGATTTGCTTCAATAGAAATATGCGCCCTAGAGAGGAGAGTCATTCCAACCTTTTGTTGCTGAAATTATATGGAGAGAATTCCAAAAAGTAGGAATCCCTAGTTTTTGCAACTGCACAGTTTCTTCTTCTCAGGTTAGCTTTGATCCCATGTTAAATTTTTATCATTCAAGATAGCATTATATTAGGATCTTTAAATAAGATAATAACAAGAAAAATAATCAAACCAAATATACAATGAACACAATGTTTTTCCTCGGGGAAACCATAAAGGAAAAAACCCCACAAATTCCTCAGAGATAGAATTAGCACCAAAAGAAAAACCCCAAAAATAGTAAGATGATCTCCCGATAGCAATTGTCTCCCTCTCTATTGTCCAAGCAACTTCTTCTCTCTAATGTTATGCACTACAACTGAGTGTGAGTGAGTGTGTGATAAATAGAGAGGCTCACTCTATATTTATACTAATTCCCAATTTGACAATAACTGACTAGGGCCGACTTCTCTAAGAGATTCTAATAACCCTAGGGCCGCACAACTACGGGGACTTTAACCCTTGATTAATAAGAGGGTTACCCACAATGACTTTACATGACTTGTTTACATTATTGAATCTTGTGATGGGAACATCGGGGCATGACATGACTCAAGTACATTACAGACACTTCCTGGAATAAACATCGGGTTACAATACATAATATATACAAGTGAATACATTCTGAAGTTACAAATACATAAACACTTCTTACACGTTTTACAAGATCTAAAACCCTATAAATTTTTAAAATCGAACATATTTTGTAGGTATAAAAGGATGGAAATTCGAGTGCATCCCTTGTATAGTCTAGATCCAAAAGCATTGAAAATATGCAGGTAGATCTATGGGATTAAAATGCAAACTTACCTTCCTTAGCAATGTTTTTCGAACTCACTTCTACTTCCTCCATGTGTTATTCTATATTCCTCCTCCACTACCATTCTCCATTCACCTTTTTATTGTCCTCCCCCTTCCTACATAATACCATCACCAATATATAGAAAAAATCCCATCCATACTACCAACTCCAATGCGTCAAATGGTAATTCAAGGGCTCAATAAATGATTCCACTTGCCCGAAACAGTCTTATTTTCTTGTGCAGCGAATAGGCCCTTATAGCATATGAATTAATGGCCCTTTTTATGGCTGAATGCTAGAATGACTAGCATAAAATAGATAGATTTTCCTGCACATGGTTTCTCCCACGATTTATCACGAGTGCCACTTCATAGTGCCAGTAAATCTATACTATTCTTAGATCCACTCAAGAGGCTACCCAATTGCATCTTTCAAGGAGATTCCTCCATTGGATAATAAATAACCCTCTTCCACGAATTACTTAGGCATGCCAAGTGGCGCTAGAGATAACTCCATTCTATTATTAAGTGAACCAATCCAACGATTTACTCAAAAAATTGTGCCACGATGATAACCTGATTTTGAGTAAGTCATGTTAAGAATTTGAGTTTTTAACTATAATAGGTGTGTGTGTTATATAGTCTGTAATTCCATCCTTTAGTAATATCATATACATATATAATGAGATCATATAATAATATATGCTAACATATGGGGCCATATGCTTGATCCAGGTAAATGGTATATCGCCATTTAGTATAAATTGAGGTATGTGGGTTTTGATATCTCCCTCTCAAAATTTTAAGGTGACTTCAATATATAGTCCCTAACAATTATTCTAAGGTTGTTTCTCTTTTATATCGAGTGTTACACGCCCCAATTTTGCAAAAAAAAAAATTATCTTCTTTGATTTTATTTAAAGACAATATGTTAAATTTTATGCTAAGTTGTAATTGATGACTCAACAGAGTCAAGGATATTTAATGTAATTATGAATATTTTAATTATAAATAAATAAAGGTGGAGATAACAGCTTAGGAGAGCAGTTAAAAGAGTGTTTAGTGGTTAAATTGGTGGAGGAGACTAGGTGGAGAGAAAACAGACATGTGGCAACATCCTCAAACCACTTCCAACGGTTCCAGGTAGCAACCTCCATACACTTGGGGTCATGATCCCCCAAGAAAGTGGGATCAGAGTAGCTGGCTCAATTAATGATAACTAACCCAAAAGACCTAGGAAATATTTATAAAAAATACCCATTGAAGAGAGCAAAGGCTGCTCATTCTAGAGAAGTGATCATTCAGGTGAATGTACTTCAGAGAAATTCAATGGAAGGGAATCGTGGAAAGATTTTGAGGGGATAACTGCTAAGTGATCTAGTGCAGCTTTTCAGCTGAAGGATTTTACTGTTGAGTGCAGAATATTTTACTGAGTCATTGGACTAGTCTGTGTTTGCATACTCCACCAGTTCTCAGCCTAAAAGACCAGGAACAGGGTTGGGGGTCCTAAGGAACCATTTTTTGAGCATTCTCTAGGATTTTGGTAGGGAGGAACGACCTCCTAACGATGTTGTTGTCCATCCTAATCAACTTCTACATTCTATTGTGTTATTGTGTTAGATAGTTAAACGTGAATCTGACCGATTAATGAATGTTAAATATTTAGTTGTAAACTGTTAGAGTTAGTAATATTTCAGATTATTGAAAGAATGAATCTGCAATAGATGGAAAATAATTCTAATCTATGTTTTTCCACGTCTAGAAGGACTAGACCATACTCCAACACAGAGAGAGTATTTAAAGTAGATGAAGAAAATGATAGGAGCCTGAATTGAATAGATCTGGTTCTGCATTTCATATTAGCAGAGTAATTTATTTCAAAATGTAAGTTATAATTAAAAAGTATAATGACCTAGTTATCTATGTTCTTTGTTTATCTAAAAATACTCATAATGAAATAGCAGTAACCTAGTACAGGTAGAAAGATTATTATGTCAAGAAAATATCCGAGTAGATAAGATGTTTTCTTTTCAGACAATAGATTATTTCTTTTATTCAATTTAAAATATGTTGGAGGATAATTGTGTTATGTTATTTATATATTCCCTTGTATTTATTTAGTAACTATTTGTAATGTAGTAGAAATATCATAGTCACACTACTTTATTACTTTCAGTTAAATAAATTAATAAACTACAAATACTTAGTTTTGTTTTATCAACTAAACTAAGTTTACTAAATGTTAGAAACCAAGTAGCGTGTAATTAAAATAAATACAATATAATGAACAAACTAAGTTACAGAGTCTTTTTAAGAACTCTGAGTAGATCTTGTCTGTGATTTATTAAATGAAACAATAAGAATATAATAATAACTAACATACAAACAAATGCTTATATATATGGAAAGAACTGTTTTAAATTTACAAAGAGGTTATACCTGTAAAAGTAAACTACACAGTCGAAACCCTAAACAAATATTATATTTACAAATAACAAACATTTGAGCGGTAATCTAATTACTCGGACTATATTATTAATAAACAATTAAATTAATATAAATTGTTTACAGCCCATTAAGGACAAACGAAAGACAAATGTAATATTTAGCCAGACATTTTCATATCACTCTTGTAACCCTATTTTAAAACAAATTTAACAAGTAACAGAACGTATTAAAAATAAACTGAAAGATTTATTCTTTTAACAAGGGTTTCATTCATGAACAACCCTAGCTCGTATTTCCCGAGCAATCAGTAAATATTACAAATACACTATGAGTGAGTTACAATCCTAATTATATATATATATATATATATAATATAATAAATAATAAATCCTTTATTCAGAGTCAAATAGGGTACAACCCTAAGCACACAGAGTCATAACTAGCAAGTTATATAACTGATATAGACAAACAAAACAAAGCTTTAACTTGTTAAAATCTTTTTTAAACCATTTTATCATTAAGACAAAGCATAAAGCTAAAAAAAAGGCCCTTGTAACCAAGTATATTTCTCTGACATGCCAAAGGGCTTAAGTTATAACAAATTTACTTCACCCAGCACCTTGGCGACGGTTCAAAATATAAACACAAGGAAAAACTTACAGAAAACCTTTTTACAAATAATAACTATTATAATATAGTGTATATATTATTAATATTCAAAAACAGAGAATCATTAAACCATGATCACGAGAGAATCCCATATTTTTTTAAGAAACTCAGTATATCATTACTTAACCACAGGCTATAAAACCTGTCAATAAGTTGAAAACAATGAATATAGTTCATGGCATTATAGCCGCAGTAACTCGACTACAAGCAAGGGTGTATTAAAAAAAGTACATACAATCAACTGAACTAAACATCGAAAAACACCGAATGAATCGAGGTCGAGCCACTTCTCCAACGAAACCTTTTTCCCTAATATGTACAAGCAGGAGGAGCCACATTATAACTTGGGCTTACCCGTAGAATTTGTGGTGAATTGAACTTGGGAAAAGGTTCTTCCAAGCCTATGAAAAACTACAAGTCTACAAATAAAAACCCAGGGTTTTAGTTAGAGCTGTTTTTTTCATTTATTATTAAACTGTAAATCAAAATTGGTAATAAAACAAAAATAATTACCTCACATGGAATTGAAGATTATGGAGCCACGAAGGAACAAACCAACACAGCAAATCGGTATAACAAGTATCCCAAACCCCTGTAATCGCTAGTGACAAAGGTGACAGGGACTCACTTTACAATCTACACCGACAACGAGAGCAAGAGAAAGCCTCAGTAAGGGCCACGAAAGAGACCAACACGAAAAAGAATACACTCACAGAGTTGCACTACCCTCACAATAGCTTATTGTAAGCAGGCAGAAAAACAAATGAGAGTTGTATGTCTCTCCAACCACCACACTTAAGTGGCAATGTTTCAGTCCATAGACAATGAATCTAGAGATGAACATAGGCATGCCCTCATGGCTGCAACAAACCAAATGTCACATAGACCAAACCCTCAACAGAACAATGAAGAGTTAGGGTTGTAGTGGAGACTTAAAAAGCATGCATTGCATGGTGAGGAAGGTTCCACGTGCCCCTTAATTTATCGAATCCATAGTGGGTCGAGTTCTATAGTATGCAAGCACGGTCAAGACCAAATCATTGTTAATAATCTCCATACTGATCAAAATGATAACATCATATACAAATTCAAAGCGTAATGTATCATTGATATTTATAAGTCAATATTGTTGGGGTATGAGACTTTAGAGTATCGTTAACCCCATGGTGATATTATAATCGTGAACATTAGATAATAACAAACCAAAGCTTATAGGGTATCGATAAAATTGATATGTGTAAACAATAAAAGCTTCAAATGGATTAATATCAACTAAGGAGAGATCCCTAGTAGGGTGTAAACCCTCAATTACAAATTAATAGTTTTTCATAATAATCATTGAATCTATTATTACATTGAAGAATTATGTTATTAGAGTGAGTCTTTAATTGATACTAATGGTGATGATTTTAATTCATAAATCAACATTATGTATATAAAAAGTATAATCTTTTACTCTAGAATAGATTCTTATATTTGTAAGAATTCTATAGAACTAGGATAAGCTTCAGAAAAGTCGTAATTATTAGTCTTCATACGTAAATAAAGCTCAAAATGATTTCAATCAAGGCTAATTGTTCTTAGTAGTAAAGGACAGTGAAATCATCTAAGTATACAGGTGGTATCACAAGTATTTTTTTTAAACAAATACTTGATGATATTGTAATATCATCACAATATTTAGGTCATGAAGAAATTGGACAAGTAGAAGTCACATTTTGTGGACAATTATACAATTGGTCAACTGTAAGTGCAATGCATTAATAATCTAATAACTTCCTACAATAAGCTTATTAAAAGATAAAGCTAATATTTCTGGGTAAACTTGATTCTCAAAAGGCCTTAGGTCTGTTTCTTTACTTATAAACAGTGTTGTAAACTTATAATAACAATAGCAATAAACTTTACTTATAGTAAGAGTACTAATATGCTAAATATTGGACTCTATTAAGGATTGGAAATAGCTTAGAGTAATCTATGTAACATTCATTCTTATAATAGTCCATCAATAGTGTAAAGGTAGTGATCATATCGACATGCTTTTAAATTACTAATATAGTTGCAACACAGATAAGGAGAAGGTACTTTACCTCATAGAACCCTTGAATTTAAGCAAGCAAAATTTTACTCTAGCAGTATATTCTATGCTAAAGAAGTATATCTAGATTAACGCCTTAATTAAACTCTTATTGGGTCAAAATTTACCTGCTAAGCCTATAAGATGCAGAATTCCAGAAAAGTTAGCAATCGCTAAGTAAACCCTAGTTAGAAAGTAACTTCTCACCTACTTGACAAAGACAAACTGTCAGTGTAACTAGAAACAACTGAATGCAGCTTATTTACATCACATATCAAAATTAAAATAGTATAAATCTATATGCATTAATGTTAATGGTGATTTTTGTTAACTGTTTCATTCTTGCTATTAGCTACTAGCAGTTATCTAACTGCATCTATAAACAGTTTATGTTACATCAAATTTTTTAAAAATTTGTGAAAATTTGGGGTTTTGACATGTGGTATGAGAGCACAAGGTTCAAACACTAGGCCTTGATGAAGCCCAACTAGCTTTTTATGAAATAGTAAATTGAATTATTATGTCGATGTATTTTCTTTTAAATGTTATTCAATAGAGAAATTGTTTCTAAAGTTTAACAAACAGGTATGGAAATACTGGAGGAATATGTAGAGGAGGAATCTCCATTTACTGAACCAGAAAACTTACCAAGAGATCCTATACCAGAAGATTTAACTACCAATTCCTCAGAACTATTACAAACAGTAAAAGACCTAAAATTTGAAATGGAATTTGTAAAACAAGAGAATGAAATAATTCTGAGGGCTCACGAGGAGCTTAATAAGATCCTAATAGAAAGGTTTCAAACTAAGGGTAGGGGTAGAAGAACTAAATCAGAAGATACAAGTCATCAACCTAAATTTAAAAAGATGAAACATACTAAAAATGAAAGCAGTTCATCTTCAGAGGTGTTTGTTGAACAACATAATTTGCATTCTACTAGTGATACTAGTGATGACAATCATTATACTAAAAAGAGGAAATACAAACCTTATGAGGAATTTTTTGGGGAATTCAAAAAGATAAAACCACCAACATTCAATGGAGAGACTGAGAAGGGGGAGGAAGTAGAATCCTGGTTATCTCGGATGAAGAAGTACTTCCAGATATATATAACTATTCTAAGCAATTAAAGGCTAGAATGGCTATTTACAATCTCTCAAGAAAGGATGACATTTGGTGGCAGGAATTGAAGAGAGTGAAGGGAATAAAAGAGAACAATGTAAATTGGATTACTTTCAAGAGGTACTTTAAAAAGAAATTTCTGTCTGAGCAATATTATGAGGAGAGAGAAAAAGAGTTCTATGAGATTAAATTAGGATCAATGACAATGAAAGATCTAAATAGCAATTTTTTAAGTCTGCTTAGGTATGTGCCATACCTTGTAGATGAGAAACCAAAGGTAAAATGATTCCTCAGTTGTCTACCTTATCATATTAAGGACATGATTGAGTATGACAGTCCAAAGACTTTGGAAGAAGCCATGAGGAAAGCCAACTTCTGTTACGAATAGAATCAGAAGAAGGAAAGCATGGCGAACTGGAAGGCGAAGAAGAATAATAATTAGTATGAGCCAAAGAAGAAAGACTTTGTCCCCAATAGAAATTCTAAGAACAATAAGGCCAGAAATTTTCCTAACAAGAATTTCCAAGGAAATAAGAATAATTCATCAAGCAATCAGAATAATTCCAAGGGTAAAGAATTTGCTAATAACTATGGTAATTATATCAAGAACTTTGAACGCAAAGAACCTATAAAGTGCTGGGAGTGTAATGGCCCACACTATGCTTCAGTCTATCCTAATAAAAAAAGACCGTCAGTAATATTCATACTATACAGGAGGAGATGACTGTTAGAGAATTAGCGAGGACTATGCCGAGAATCAATGCAGACTTGGAGAATCGACAATAAGAATATCAAAATTCCATGGTGGAAGTAGAAGGTATGATAAATCAAACCCCTATAACTATTTTGATTGATCCAGGAGCTAGTCTCAGTTATATTTCACCTAAAATGGTAGAAAAATGTAAATTGCTTGTTGAAAAATTTGAAAATTATTGTTTGGTTCAGTTAGCCACTGGTGCTAAAAGGAAGGTAACTTGTTTTGTAAAAGAATGTGCAATAGTTATGGATCATTTTGAAACTATTGTAAAGCTTAATGTATTACCTCTCGGCTTTTATGATTTACTGATCGGTATGGATTGGTTAGAACAACATAGGGTAATTTTAAATTGTTATGATAAAACCTTTACGTGTTTAAACAATAAGGGAAAACCAGTAAGTGTAAAAAGAATCCCTAGAAAAAACACCATAAGGAATATTTCTGCTCTACAGCTTAAGAGAACTGTTAGGATGGGTTGTAAAGCTTATGTAGTAACAATAACTGATGAGGAGAATCTAAATAAGACAGATAAATTAAAATTGGAAGACATACCAGTCTTAAGAGAATATGGTGATGTATTCCCCGGAGAAATTCTGGGACTACCTCCGAAAAGGGAATTAGATTTCACCATTGAGTTGGAACTTGGTGCTGTACCTAGCTCAAAGGCCCCTTATCGAATGAATATACTTGACCTTAATGAATTGAAGTCTCAACTAAAAGAACTTATTCATAAAAAGTATATTCAACATAATGTGTCTCCCTTGGGGGAACCTATAATCTTCGTTAAGAAAAAGGACGGAACCATGCGACTTTGCTTAGATTACCGTCAGTTGAATAATATGACCATTAAAAATTGATACGCGTTTCCCCGAATAGATGATCTCTTTGATCAACTACATGGAGCCACAGTGTTTTTGAAAATAGATTTAAGTTATGGATATCATCAAGTTAGGATTAAAGATGAAGACATCTTAAGACAGCTTTTAGAACTTGATATGGCCATTACAAGTTTGTCGTCATGCCATTCGAGCTTACTAATGCCCCATCTATTTTTATGTGTTTAATGAAGAACATTATGCATAAGTATTTAGATAAGTTTGTAGTCGTGTTCATCAACGATATATTAATCTATTCAAAAACTAATGAAGAACATAAAATACATTTAAAAATTGTTTTGCAAGAGTTACGAGATCACCAACTCTTTGAAAAGTTTAGTAAATGTGATTCCTTCAAGGATAAGATTCAGTATTTAGGTCATGTGGTGACCAAGGAAGGGATTTTAGTAGATCCCGAAAAGATAAAGGAGATCGAATATTAGCCGGTTCCTATGGATGTAACTGATGTTCGATCTTTCATGGGAATTACCGGTTACTACCGGAGGTTCATTGAATTTTTTTCAAGGATCACGAATACAATAACTTCTTTGCAAAAGAAAGGAAAGAAGTTTGATTGGAACCATAAATGCGAGGAAAGATTTAAAAAGTTAAAAATTTTATTAACCAACCCACCTATTTTAAGAATATCTGATCCAAATATAGAAATTGTAGTGTGCACTGACGCGTGCAATGATGGATTAGGTGGTGTTTTGACTCAAGAAGGGCATGTTATTGCCTATGAGTCTAGAAAATTACAAATTCATGAAAAGAATTATGCAACTTATGATCTCGAATTAGCTGCTATTATACATGTTCTAAAGATGTGGCGACATCACCTAATTGGTATAAAATTTATTTTAATGACTAATAATAAAGGATTAAAGTATCGGTTAGATTAGCCTAATCTAAATGCTAAACAAGCTTGGTGGCTAGCTTTTCTAAATGAGTATGATTTCAAAATCCAACAAATTAAAGGTAAAGAAATTAAAGTTGGTGATGCATTAAGTAGGAATACAAGGCTGCATTTTGCAGCATCTATCATCACTTATATGACATATTTGGATGAACAGCTTAAAGCGGGAATAGAACAAGATGAAATTTACCAAAATTTACAAACTAAAACTAAAGAAAATCCAACAGAAAGCTTAAGTAAATGTTGTATTTTGAATGCAAAATAATTTTTATTGTATAAAGACAAAATGTATGTACCTAAAGTTAAATTGTTAATTTTGGATGAAATCCACAAAACTCCATACTCAGGTCATCTAGGCTATCAAAAGACTATAACTACGCTAAGAAAAGAATATTTTTGGCCGAATATGAAGACTGAATTAGCAGAATATATCGTTAGGAGTTTTGAATGTCAGCAGGTGAAAACTGAACATCACAGCTTACTTCACCCATTACCGATTCCTAGCTAGAAATGGGAGATAATCAGTCTTGATTTTCTTACTGGACTGCCTAGAAATCAGAATTTAAATGATTCTATCATGGTAGTAGTTGATAAGTTAATTAAAGAAGCTCACTTTATACCTGTTAAAACTTCATATAAAGCTACAAATATAGCTGATATCTTTCTAAAATAGATTTTTCGATTGCATGGAATACCGAAAGTCATAATTTCATATAGAGATCCTAAATTTATAGGTAACTTTTGGAAGTCTCTGTTTAAAGGATTAAACACTACATTAAATTTTAGTACTTCATTCCATCCACAAATAGATGGACAAACTGAAAGAGTAAACCAAGTACTGAAAGATTTATTAAGAATGTATGTGAAAGACCAGCCATGTCGCATACCCCAATTTTGTAAAATTATGTAAATTGTTTTATTATATTCCCGAGACATTATGTTAAATTTAATGCTAAGTAGGGATTGATGACTCAGCAAAGTCAACAGAAATGGAGTGTAATTCAGAATATTTTATTATTAATAAATAAATTGTGGAGACAACAGCATGGGAGAGCTGTTAAAAAGAGGTTACTGGTCAAACTGGTGGATGGAACTAGGTGGAAAGGAAAAAGACAAGTGGCAGCATCCTCAAACACTTCCTAAGTTGCAGGTGGAAACTTCCCTATATTTGGGGTCATGATTCCCCAAGAAAGTGGAATCAGAGCAGGTGGCTCATTAAATGATAGTTAACCCAACAATGACCTAGGCAATCTTTTAAAAAGTACTCAATGAAGAGAGCTGAGGCTGCTCAGATATTTTTCCAGAGAGAATTCATTTAGGTGAATGTTATTCAGGAAATCCATTGAGGAAGAGGGAAATACGGTAATGAAGTTGTTTTAAGAGGATTACTGCAGTAACTTGATTTTATTACAGCTTTTTGGGTTGAGAGAACTGACTGGTAGTTCTGAGTTAATACTGAGTTTAGAGACTGGTATCTGAATTTGCTGCACCTAGTTCCAGCCAGGGAGTCCAGAGCAAGCTTGGGGGTCCTGAGAAGTCGTTTTCTGAGTGCTCTCCGGGAGTTGGTAGGGACGAACGGCCTCCCATTGCTGTTGTTGTCCATAGATTAAATAGGTTTTGTCACTTATTTCTTTATGTTTACTGAGTATGAATGGACGCATGTTATGTTTATTTTATATGTCTGAGGAGTTAGTCAGTTTAGTAAAGTTAGTATCTCAGAATATCAGTAGTTAAATCTGTTAAGAGTTACTGTGTTTTTCCACATCTGGGATCACGAGACCGTACTCCAGCACAGTACCTCAGTATTGTGAAGTAATATCCTTCTGAAGCGAGTTTCCTATTTAGTCACTTTCAGTAACTACAAGTATTTCAGGAATTTATAAGTTATTTTCTTATAGTTTTAAAAACTACTTCCTAGTACTGTATCTTTGTTTCCTGTAAATACTAGCTGCATTAAAGAAAAGATAGACTAAGCATTTCTACTGTTTAAGTCCTATAATGGTTATTTTTCAGTTTAAATGAATCTAACCTCTTAATGTTGAAAAGACAATACTAACAGTAGGATTTAATCACTTATTGGTTGATTTTACAGTTAAATCCCAGTGGTGTTAGTCTGTATTTTGGTTAAGAATGCAATTATTTAATTACTGGATCTTCTTTTATTTCAGCTAAGCTTAAACAGATTTCAAAACTGTTATTTTATTTTCAAATATGGTAAATGAATGTTATATAAATATGTATATGAGAATAAACTTAATATTGAATGAGTATTATGTAAAAATACTCAGGCATTATAACTAAATAAATAAACTAAACCAAACATTGGTTAACAACATTTAAAATAATCAAAGGAAACCTTAGTAAGAAGTAATATCATTATTGTAATACTAATAATGTATCTATAATGCATACATTATAATAGTAACACTTTAAGTAATAATTTATTATTGCAATTATAAACCTAGTTTATTTATACTTGATGAATAAATAAGTAAGGATTATGTACAAAATATTTATACTCTATGTATTACAAATTAAATAAACAATACTAGAAGGCAATAGTAAAATATAACAAGAATACAACAGGCTTTCATAATTTGAAAGGTATGCACTTTACATTCATAGCTTCTAATAAATAGAAGTCAAGTTGTAAAGCCAGTTCAGAAACATTAACAACAATTCTATTTAACAATAAGCTGGAGAGTATTTTTTTCTCCCAAATTCTTTATATAACAAGATAAATTACAGTATTTATATCATGACCAAGAGTAATGTAAGAGAATTGTATTCTCAGCTAGGATATTTGTATAAGGGTACAAACCCTATATTTAATTTAAGAAGTTTTTACATAACAAATAAATCAAGGTACATAATCCTAATAGCAATTTATTAAAAAGAGTCTACCAATAGTTAAATAACCCGGTTATTATTTTAAAACAAAAGAAATAACAGAACAATAATTAGCTCAATCATCGAGCTTAACCATTATGGTTAATATCATTCATTTAACTCTCAAATACCAACAGAGTATAATTTTAATGACAGATTAAGCAACTGAACTTAATCTCAACTGTAAAATTAGGGTTGAACCCTATAAGTCTAGTCTATACAAGTAAAACAAATACTAAGAGTTAAAACAATGTTTTCACCTATGGCCGTATCATAAATTTACAGTATAAGTAGTTATAAACTCATATTTTACTTATTCATGTACAAAGCATAGAATTAAAAAAATTCATGCGATAAACAAGCCCAAAGATACATGAAAGCTTTATATTAAGTCATATTACAAAACTCTGGGTGAAAACCCTGAACAATTTAAGAGTACAGTAAGGGAAAAAGGATGTAGAGGCCGTAACCTCATCTACAGGCAGGCTTACAGCCATTGCCCTTTTTTATATATATACAGTATTTATTTTACAGAAAATCTTAAATACAGAATAAAGGCGAATAATTACAACATCGAGCGAAGCCGTAACACCCATATACAACACAGGGTTAAACCTGTTAAGAATTTATTTTAACATGCAGTTAAAAGACTGAACAGAGCGGAGGTAACCACAAAGTCGCACCACTCAAATTCAAAACCTTAACCATCCTAACAAACCAGCAAGGATGGAACACCATGGTGAAAACCAGGCTTACCAGGTAAAGCCAACCGTCGAAGCTTTGTGCCATCCACGCCTTAAAGAGGAGTCAAAGCCTGCAACGAAAGAATAGTTCTGTTAAAAACTTATTTTTTTCAAATGGTTAAACTATTTCTTGAACTGGAAAGACGAAGGAATAACCTGTAACTTACCGGAGAGTTTGAAAGAAGCGCAGCCACCGTAAACATCCTGATAACTACCAGCAGAGGAAGCGTAAACCCTTCCTTTGTCACCGAGAAGAATGAGCTGGCAGAAGCAAAGGATACCTTCCACAATGGAAGCATTGACAATACCAAGTTGAAACATACACTCACACCGTGACAGGGTCGACAATGGTGCCAAAGGGAAAAACCCTAGGTTTTTCAACAACCATATGGCCGCCAACAGCAAGCTACTGACTCCCACACATTGCAGTAGACGAGCACGAAGGACTGAAGCAGCATAGAAGCTGCTATCAAACAGTGCAACAACAAAAAATTGGACAAGGAGGGTTCATAGAGTGACCAAGCCCGAAGGCGAGGGAGAAATGGAAAATTAGGGTTGAGTCAAGGATTTTATAACACCAATGCATGGCTCTAGAATTACCACGTCGCGTTTTAATATATTGCATGCAAGTGGGTCGAAGTTCTAATGTCCTACGACAAGATTCCCATTGATTGTTTTTCCAAACAAAATCATAGCATGGACATCCCTTATGGTCGCTATACCATAGTTTCACCTGCCATACTTTTCACAACCACAATGTTAGAACAATGCTAGTAAACCTTACATTGTAAATATTAAAACTTTGCCTTATAAATATTAAAACCATGCATTATAAATATCATTCAAGATTAAGTCTTGAAGTATTTTAGACATAGAGGATTTGATTTTAATTATAAAAGTTATCAGGATATGGGTATAATGTTAAGTTATAAGTTGTTCATAAAACTTACCACTATATTTCCATTTACCCTAGTCTCAAGTGAAAACAAGTGATATATCATTTCTTTTAAGTCTATAAGATAATGGAGTGATGTTAAGTATAGTTGTTTACAATTCTACTACTATAATTCCAATTGCTATAGCTTTGCATAGATGGTAAAAGACTTGTCATTCTCTCTTTATATGACTTTAACTTGTAGAATTCAATCTATATAACCCACAAATTTGGAGTAAGGTTACTCTAGTCCATTTTACTTGTTATTACCAATATAATAACAATCTCTTAATAGTCTTAGATTCCTTGTGATAACAAGTAGACTTTTGTTATCCTTCATACTCAAAGATTTACAAGGATTGTGTGAGTGTATGTTAGGTAGTTTATGTAAATCATTATAACCATTCTTGTTGGTAGTATAGTCTGGAAAATCATAAACGAGTTTAATCATGATAATATAGGACTAATTCTAAAGGTGCTTATAGATTTTATTCAATTGTCAATCATGGAAATAGAAGTAGTTTTCCAATCAATGCAAACCCTTAAAATGTTAAGAGGAGACATGTATCAGACAGTAAACCTTGTAATTGCTGGAAGTAAGAAAAAGTATATATATATTAATATTATTAACTCCAGATCCTTTACAATTGTGGTTGTAAATCAAAACATATTCTAAATTTAAACTTGGCATGATGCAGTAACAACAGATGAGTAAAAATGGGTCTGAATATGGTAACCCAGTTATATTTACTGTGCTAGATAAGAAATATTATTTTATTTCTATATTTGCATTACAGTAAACTCATCAATGGACCAGTACTCCATAAGGATACTTAATTCTATTATTATAAAAGAAAATAGCTATCTTATTCTCTAGTAATTTCCAACTTTCTATCAGTAAGATCTTAAGGAGATTATAGGAAGAGCTCTACCTTTAAAAGATTGATAAACCTGGCTAGCACGCTTATACTTTTATTGAATGATTTGGTACAACAAATTGTTATCTAATACTTTAAATATTTGTTAGCAGCGACCCGAACATTACATGTATATCTGTAAGAGAAAGAAAAACTGCTGCATTAGCTCGGAAGCTAAGTAAGCCCAGTCTTTCATGGCAATTCCCCCTTGTGGTTGCAAACAGAAAACAATCAATAACTGACAAGAAACTCATCTTTAAAGTTAAGTATAATAAAAGATCATTCAGTTACAATTCTGGTAACATAAACTAATCAAATAGTTAATGACTTCATTTAATAAGATTATATGTTATTTTAAAAATTTTAAATTTTTCAGAATTTTTGGGGTTTTGACATGTGGTATCAGAGCATGGTTCAAATACTAGGCCTTGATGTGGCCCAACTAGTTTCCGCAGAACAGTAAAAAAATAATGTATTAACTTGTATTTTGTTTCATGTAAAAAGCAGAAAAATTTCTTTTTTTGAATCTGACAGGAAGGTATGGAGAAGCTAGGAGAATATGTTAAGGAGGAATCTCCAAACACTGAGACAAGACATATGTCCAGAGAACCTGTGATAGAGGAGGTAACTGCTCACTCCTCAGAGATGATGCAGACTATAAAGAGTTTAAAGACTGAAATAGAATCAGTCAAGAAGGATAATGAAAGGATTCTGAAAACTCAAGAGGAGTTAAATCAAATTTTGATGGAAAAATTTCAGACTGAAGGGAGAAGCAAAAGACCTGAATCTGAAGAAGCTAGCCATCAAAAAGGGTCTAAAAAGATGAAACTAGCTAAACCTGATAGCAGTTCATCATCTGAAAGAAGTAAGGAACAACAAAGCTATTACACTACTAGTGACAGTAGTGAGGATGAGTTGTATAAAAGAAAGAAAAAGTACAGGCCTTATGAAGAGATTTTTGGGGAGTTCAAGAAAATAAAACCCCCAACTTTCAATGGAGAAACTGAAAAAGGAGAAGAGGCAGAATCCTGGTTATCCGGGATGAGAAAATATTTTCAGATATACAACTATTCAAATCAGCTGAAGGCGAGAATGGCCATCTATAACCTTTCTGGAAAGGCATATATATGGTGGCAAGATTTGAAAAGGGTCAAGGGGATCAAAGAAAAAGAGATCACTTGGAGTACCTTTAAAAGGTACTTTAAAAAGAAATTTATGTCCGAACAATACTATGAAGAAAGGGCCAAGGAATTTTATGAGTTAAATCTAGGATCTATGACTATGAACGACTTAAACAGTAAGTTCTTAAGTCTGTTAAGATATGTGCCATATTTAGTTGATGAGAAACCTAAAGTACATCGGTTTCTCAGCTGCCTGCCATATCATATAAATGACAGAATCGAATATGATAACCCCAAAACTCTTGAAGAAGCCATGTGAAAGGCTAATTTCTGTTTTGAACAGAACAAAAAGAAAGAAGGAATAGCCAACTGGAAGGCTAAAAAGAACAGTAATCAGCCTGAGTTCAAGAAAAAAGAGTTTGTACCCCATAAAAATTTCAGGAATAACAAGAACAGAAACCATTCTAATGGTAAGAACTTCCAGGGAAGCAAAAATGGTGCTTCTAATAATTCCAATAACTTCAAGGGAAGTAGCAAGGAGGCTTCTAACAATCATGAAAATTTCACTAAGAATTTCGAACGGAAGGAGCCTGTTAAGTGCTAGGAGTGCAATGGCCCACACTATGCTTCAGTTTGCCCAAATCGGAAGAAGCCAAACAACAATATTCATACTATACAAGATGAAATGACTGTTGGAGACTTTGCAAGGACTATGCCCCGAATCAATGCAGCGTTGGAGAACTGCCAAGCTAATTATCAAACTTCCATGGCTGAAGTAGAAGGTATGGTTAACAAAACCCTTGTAGCTATTTTAATAGATCCAGGTGCTAGTCGTAGTTATATTTCACCGCAGATAGTAGAAAAGTGTAATCTGACTGTTGAAAGGTTTGATAATTCTTGGTTAGTACAACTAGCCACTGGGGTAAAAAGGAAGGTAATATGTTATGTTAAGGAATGTGCTCTAGATATGAATGATTTTAAAACTACTGTTAAATTAAATGTTTTGCCTCTTGGCTCGTATGACATACTTATTGGTATGGACTGGTTAGAATAGCATAAGGTAGTTTTAAACTGTTTTGATAAAATATTTATGTGTGTGAATAATAATGAACAGCCTGTAACAGTTAAGGGTATTCCTAGGAAAACTGTAATCACGCAGATTTCCGCCTTACAACTTAAAAGAACAGTCAGGAAAGGGTGCAAATCCTATGTTGTAACTATTACAGATGAGGCAAATAAGTCTGAAATAAATAAAATAAAATAAAATAAAATAAATAAGTCTGAAATATTCCTGTGTTAAACAAATTTACTGATGTTTTTTCGGAGGAAATTCCAGGATTACCTCCTAGGGGGGAACTGGATTTCACAATTGAGCTGGTACCAGGTGCTGTACCCTGGTCAAAGGCTCCGTATTGTATGAATATTCTGGAGCTTAATGAATTAAAATCACAGTTAAAGGAATTAATAGATAAGAAATACATTTGACCTAGTGTGTCCCCTTGGGGAGCACCAGTAATCTTTGTTAAAAAGAAGGACAGAACTATGCGACTTTGCATAGATTACCGTCAACTAAATAAAATGACAATTAAAAACAGATATCCGTTGCCCTGCATAGATGATTTGTTTGATCAGCTAAGTGGAGCTACGGTGTTCTCTAAGATAGACCTGAGATCAGGCTATCATCAGGTGAGAATTAAAGAAGAGGACATATTCAAGAGAGTTTTCAGAACAAGGTATGGACATTACGAATTTGTCGTAATGCCATTTGGGCTTACTAATGCCCCAGTCGTCTTTATGTGTCTAATGAATAACATAATGCATAAATACTTGGATAAATTTGTTGTCGTATTCATCGATGCCATATTAATCTATTCTAAAAATGAAGAGGAACATAAGGAACATTTACGGATAGTCTTACAAGAACTGCGAGAGCAACAGCTCTTTGCGAAGTTCAGTAAGTGTGATTTCTTCAGGGATGAAATCCAGTACTTAGGTCACGTGGTGAATAAGGAAGGGATTTCAGTTGATCCTGAAAAAATCCGGGCAATCGAAGATTGGCCAGTACCAAAAGACGTAACAAATGTTAGGTCCTTCATGGGAATTACCGGTTATTACCGGAGATTCATAGAAGGCTTTTCAAAAATAGCCAACCCAATCACTTCCTTTCAAAAGAAAGGCAAGAAATTTGATTGGAACTTAAAATGTGAAGAAAGCTTTAAGAAATTATAAACTTTATTAACAAATGCGCCTATTCTAAGAATAGTGGATCCTAATAAGGATTTCGTGGTTTGCACCGATGCTTGTAATGACGGTTTAGGCAGAGTGCTAACTTAGGATGGGCATGTCATTGCCTATGAGTCCAGGAAACTAAAGATTCATGAAAAGAATTATGCCACTTATGATTTAGAACTAGCTGCTGTTATTCATGTCTTAAAAATGTGGCGACACCACTGAATAGGCAGAAAGTTTACTTTAATGACTGATAATAAGGGTCTAAAATACCTTTTAGATCAGCCTAACTTAAATGCAAGGCAACCAAGATGGTTAGCCTTCTTAAGTGAATACGATTTCGAAATTCAGCACATAAAAGGAAAGGAAAATAAGGTGGCTGATGCTTTGAGCAGAAATGCAAAGCTGAATTTTACAACAGCAATCAGTACTTATATTTCTGATTTAAATGAACAGCTGACTGAAGGGATAAAATTGGATGAAATTTATCAAAAATTACAAGCTACAGCTAAAGAAGAACCTACAGAAAGTTTAAGAAAGGGTTATAGTCTAAATAAAGATGGATTTTTATTGTTTAAGAACAGACTGTATGTGCCTAATGTGTCTAAGGTTAAATTGCTGATTCTGGATGAAGTTCATAAAACCCCTTACTCAGAGAATCCAGGCTACCAGAAGACTGTCACCATGTTGAGAAAATATTATTTCTGGCCTAATATGAAATCTGAAGTAGCTGAGTATATAGATAGATTTTTGGACTGTTAACAAGTGAAAACAAAACATCAACATCCAACTGGGTTACTGCAACCTTTTCCTATTCCTAGTTGGAAGTGGGAAATAATCAACTTAGATTTCATTACTGGATTACCGAGAAATCAAAATCAGAATGATTCAATTATGGTGGTAGTAGATAAATTAAGTAAAGCAGCACATTTTATTCATGTTAAAACCACTTACAAGGATGCAAACATAGCTGACATATTTCTAAAGCATATTTTTCGGCTACATGGTGTACCGAAGGTTATTATTTCAGACAAGGATTCCAAATTCACAGGGAATTTCTGGAAATCCTTGTTTGAGGGATTAAACACAACATTGAATTTCAACACTTCTTTCCATCCTCAGACGGACGGACAGACTGAAAGAGTTAATCAGGTGTTGGAAGATCTGTTAAGAATGTACGTTAAGGATGAACCAGGTAAGTGGGAGGATTACTTGCATTTAGTAGAATTTGCATACAATAAAAACTATCAATCATCAGCTAAGTTTAGTCCTTTTGAAATTTTGTATGGGCGTAAATGTAACACTCCTATCTCCTGGAATAATCCAATAGATAGATTAGTGTTAGGACCCGAATTATTAAAAGAAATGGAACAGATTGTGAAACAAGTGCATGAGAATTTGAAGATTGCCCAGGATCGGCAAAAGAGCCAAGTAGATTTGAAAAGAACTCAACTCTTAAAGAGTTCCAGGTGGGTGATCATGTGTTCATAAAGGTAAGACCAAAGAAGAGCTCCCTAAGATTGGGGAGTTGTACAAATTTAGCGCCATGTTACTGTGGTCCGTTTGAAATTTTATCTAGAATTGGTCAAGTTGCATATCAGCTAACGTTACCACCTAATTTAAAAGTGCACAATGTTTTTCATATTTCTGTTCTGAAAAAGTATGATCATGATGCTACTCATGTGATTGATTGGAACGTTATACAGGTAGAACTAGAAGGGGAAGTTCTGGTGGAACAAGACTGTATCCTCGGGAGGAGGGAAATTACTCTGCGAAACCGCACAATTGGACAGCTGAAGGTGCAATGGAAGCACCTTAGTCCTGAAGAAGCTACCTGGGAACTAGAAAGTAAGATGCGGGAAGCATACCCAAATCTGTTCCAGAAGGTTGCCGAGGCTGAGGAATAAGTAACTTCGAGGACGATGTTACATTTTAAGGGGGTGTGTATGTCAAATACCCCAATTTTGTAAAATTATGTAAATTGTTTTATTATATTCCTGAGACATTATGTTAAATTTAATGCTAAGTAGGGATTGATGACTTAGCAGAGTCAACAGAAATGGAGTGTAATTTAGAATATTTTATTATTAATAAATCAATTGTGGAGACAACAGCATGGGAGAGCTATTAAAGAGAGGTTACTGGTCAAACTGGTGGATGGAACTAGGTGGAAAGGTAAAAGACAAGTGGCAGCATCCTCAAACACTTCCTAAGTTGTAGGTGGCAACTTCCCTATATTTGGGGTCATGATTCCCCAAGAAAGTGGAATCAGAGCAGGTGGCTCATTAAATGACAGTTAACCCAACAAAGACCTAGGCAATCTTTTAAAAAGTACTCAATGAAGAGAGCTGAGGCTGCTCAGATATTTTTCCAGAAAGAATTCATTCAGATGAATGTTATTCAGGAAATCCATTGAGGAAGAGGGAAATACAGTAAGGAAGTTGTTTTCGGAGGATTGCAGCAATAACTTGATTTTATTACATCTTTTTGGGATGAGAGAACTGAGTGATAGTTCTGAGTTAATACTGAGTTTGAAGACTGGTATCTGACTTTGCTGCACCTAGTTCCATCCAAGGAGTCCAGAGCAAGCTCGGGGGTCCTGAGAAGTCACTGTTTGAGCGCTCTCCAGGAGTTGGTAGGGAGGAACGGCCTCCCATTGCTGGGTGATTCCATGAAGATGGGTAACACTTTTTGGCCAAATTTGGCGATGAAAACCTGATTTTTTACTCATGTGCTAGATAGAATACCTCAAAACGC